>CM035786.1:10980942-11382275 GCA_020466265.1 Siphamia tubifer
ACTTTGGTTTAACATTTCTGTTTTTCCTACTTGGCTTTGTCTAGTTCCACCCGCTATCATTGGTCAGGTTCAGTTTCCAGAAAATGTGAGTGTTGTAGTGAAGAACCCTGTCGCTTTAAGCTGCGAAGCGTCCGGTATTCCTCTTCCTGCAATTACCTGGTTAAAGGATGGTCAACCAATTAAAGCAACCAGCTCAGTTCGTGTCCTCTCAGGTGAGTTTCTGAGAGAATCATCTGATAAACTTTTCGAGCTTGTTAACACTTATAAATATTTAGGTGTATACCTCGACCATAAACTGGACTGGAGCAGGCTCAGGCCCTGTACATCTTTACAGGATGGCAGTTGTAAAATTTTGAAAAAGAAACAA
Organism: Siphamia tubifer; assembly: GCA_020466265.1. NCBI lineage: Eukaryota > Metazoa > Chordata > Actinopteri > Kurtiformes > Apogonidae > Siphamia > Siphamia tubifer. Next base: position 10,981,310 of record CM035786.1, read on the forward strand.
GTTATAAAAAGAAGAAAACATTCCTTAATGATAGAAGAAAAATTTAAGATAAAAACTTTCTTGTTGGAATCATAGGAGGGCGGAGCCTGCGCCTGATGCATGCTGCAGTAGAGGATGCAGGAAGATACACTTGTATTGTATCCAACAGTGCTGGAGAAGAAAGGAAGAATTTTGACCTTGACATCCTTGGTAAAAACATATTTATTTGTTTATGTTGATGAAAAATTAACTTGCACTGCAAAAATATAAACCTCACTGAGTGTTTTTTTTTTTTATTTCTAGTCCAAATATCTCATCACACTTAAAATAAGACAATCACCGAAAGAGGATGTTTTCAGTGAGATATAAGAACTGATTTATAGACAATAGAGCTTGAAAATCACATTTCAAGAAATCCTATCAAGACAATTTTCACATGTTCCATTGGCAGATAATGCCAATTCAAGCCAAAAACGAAATAAATTGCCAATGTAACAAGGGAAAATGATCTTGGTAACATTTCTTGAAATAAGAAATTTCTCAGATCTATTGTCTAAAAACATGTTTTCAGCTCACTGAAAATTTACTTTTGGTGATTTAGATATTTACAGTGTATGCGTCATTGAAACAGTTAAACATCAATATGTTCTGTTATAAGTTTTCTGATCAAGTGGAGCGTGAAAACTGCTAAATTAATTTGGAATCTAATCCAACAGTACCGCCTAGCATTGTAGACGAGGGAACTGTGATGGACACTAAAGTCAAGGAGAAACATAATATTACCCTCTCCTGTGAGGCGTCTGGTGAGTGATGTTTTCAATTCCTTCCCAAAGTGGCACCGATTGAAACAAGTTATGACAGTTTGTGAACTTTATGATGGTTCTTCAGGTAATCCAGTACCAGAGATCAAATGGCAAAAGGATGGACAGTTGCTGATACCTGATGGACGCCACCAGGTTTTGTCTCATGGGCGTTTTCTTCAAATCTCTGGTGCTCAGGTTTCAGACACGGGCAGGTACAGCTGCTTGGCGTCCAACATGGCAGGGGACCGCAGCCGGCATTTTAACCTCAATGTCCTGGGTATACATACAGCTCCTACTCTTGTGGATCATCTCTTTTTTATTTTTATTTTTTCGGTTTTTAATTTTTTTTAATACCTTTATTTAAGGGACAATGTACAGACAACATTAAGCTCACAGAGACAGAAATGTATTGTACCAGATTACAGCTAAATAGCTAGTTTTCATCTGGGTCAAATCCATGTCAAAGCATCCAGAGGTCAACCTCTCAGAAAATTGTCAAAAAATTCACTTAGGTTCCTCTTATGGACTTATGAAATAATACCAAATTTTAAACCAATATTCCTTAGAATTTTTCTAAATTATAAGGCCTTCCAAAGGCCTACCAAAATTTGGGGCATTTTTTTTTTTTTGTTACTATTTTTGATAAAGTTATGTTTGATCCAACTTTTAGCCTCCACTACTACATAGTAGATTTTTGGTATGGAGGGTCTGGATGCGTTGACACGGATCTGTGGTCCCTGATGACACAATAAATACATTTAAAATGCACAGTCACTAAACATTGTGCAATAATAACATTAAAACAATCAGTCCCACTATCCATTACAGTTATTCACAAAAAACATAAAATAAAATAAAAACAAACAAACAAAACTAAAACGTTTAATTAACCCCATGGCTTTCCAGTGTGGTCATTCTCTGCCAATGATGAGAAAGAAGCGCAACTCTCTGGTTCTGAAATTAACAGTATGAACCTATCAGAAGCACAATGGGGCAGGTATTAACGCAACATTCCTTGATCAACTTTAGTCTAGTAGAGATTTCATGGAGTGAGCACAATGCTGTATTTGAAGCCAGGGGAACATACTAGAGGTGTAAAGATAAACCAATGGTTATCGGTCTGGGGCGTATGTGATCTGAGTGAATCAGTCCCTGGAGTCTGAATCAGTAAAACTGACTGTGAACCGTCCAATGGCTTGGGTTTATGGTCATGAATCAGTTTCCTGAGGTCCACTCACCGATCTCTAATCCTGTTCTTTATATCTGTGGCCAAGTGGCTAAACAATGCCATACAATTTAACAAATGTTATTTATACACGTTAAAATTTCCAACTGGAGGGTTTATCTGCTGATTTTTGGAGGTACGGTGAAGTTAAAGGAAATGCGGGCGGGTGCAGACACAGAAGTGGTAAAATAAAAGCATATTCATTGATGATACCATGGATCCGTGGTTGAGCCACACAGTGGAATTATTTTATTTTGAAGGGAGCTTTATATCCGCCGAAATACAGGACGAGACTTAACCAGTCCCATAAGTGTGAACACATACAAGCAAGATGTCACTGAGCAACACTGATGAGGTGTGTTTTAACTGAAAATAAGGCTCAACAGTGAGCTAGATAAAGTGTGGGTAGAGTGTTTTTAATCGTGGGTCGGGTTATGGGTCTAATATAGGCGGGTACGGATTTATAAAGTGGACCCGCAGGACTCTGTAACACTGGGACTTCTGTGTCACATTACTCCCAAACCCGAACCTTAACCCCTGACCCCTAACCCTAATCCACTACAATGGTGGAAGGACAATCACACCTCCTTTCAGTTCTTGAAAAACTAACTGTAAACCAGACACCACTCTTTTAGACAGACATCAGAGTTTTTTAGGAACATAAACTGAAGCCTTTACAATATCTATCTATAATGTAGCAAATCTCTGTCTTTAGTGTGTCCTGTTTCTCTGGGGAACACCTAACACCTGCACAACTCCACCAAATGATCCAAAATTTGGAGGGTGACTTTCCAGTACTATGTGCTATATTGCAGTGCAAAGTTTCACGCCATTACGACATACAACAACAAAGATATTATAACTAATTTCATTGCTCTTTCTAACTTTGCCGCCCTGAGCATTGCTGTGCACCTTACCTAAGTCCCACCCCCTGATTTGGCTACAGCTGCGCCATAGTGCATTACTAATGACAACTAATTCCTGTTATGGACTTTCACAAGGTCTCTATGACAACATCACGGTGCTACACGCCGCTAACTTCAGTCCCCACAGGTATTCGCAGACATTTTTGTTATTGTTGCGGCCACAGCAAGTCTGGTTGCAATTATTATTATTATTACGGCGCATTTACACAAGTTAAACAAGGTCCTTAATTTAATGAATTAACAGCCGGAACGTCTGGTTCTGCTTCAACTTAACATTGCGCCAATCTTAATGACTGTAGGCTACATTACTATCTGGCTCATCCACCGTTCAGCTTTATCATTTCTCTTTTAGACCCTTTTCATTCATTTTTGGTTTGTTCGTTGTTAGCTGTAGTTTAATAGGTGGATGCACATTGCCCAGTTTCCTGCTTTTCGTGCATTCAAGTCTGAAAGTAAACAGTGACATTTGAGTGTCGGATGAGCGACTGGCGGCTCACGTCACTGCCGTAATATATCTTGTTGGGTGTTGATTGGTGCCACCTCCGTTAGCATGACACAAACCACTACAGTGGGAGGCTGTCTGCCCCACCTGAAAATGTGTTTTACTAATTCCACCAGCAGTAACAACTTAGACCATTAGCATTATCATACTCACAGATTCCAGTGCACACTTCCAAAACAGCCCCAACTGATTATTATAGTCTTTCTCTCTGCTTCTTTCAACTCATTTCACCCACTTCCCCAACACGTTAGCAGCAAACAATCTCACACTTTCTACAGGCTCTGCACTAGTACCTGTAGATAACTGATATTAGTGAAATGTAAAACTGCTAATCTGGTGTGCCTAATTTAACAGGTTTGTCAAACTTTGCTCATACCTAAAACACAAAACGTACTTTCCCTCAAACACAAAATGAAAGATAAAAATGGCATAAAGTTGAATTATTCCTGAAAATGTGAGAATACACCGAGCATAACGCTGAGGTTAGACTTAAAATACTGTTTTCTACTCTTTTTCAGGAAAATCAACTGATCAACATTGTTATGTCTAAGAACACAAATCACACTTAAACAATATCCCCAGTTTTGCTAAAAAGCAGGGGTGCTATGCTGGTGTTTACAGAGGTATTTTTTAAAGGTGTCATTCCGTTGAAAACCACTTTTCCACGCTCTTCTTGGAATCTGATGAAAGCAACACATGCTGCTTTTCAAAGTGGTGTGTCACCTCCACTGGCTGTATTTCTCATTCGTAGAAAATAACACAGAGAAACGAGCGACTCAGAAAAAGCCTGTCCTCAATACGTCATGTGGATATTGGCATCACCCTCGTGGGATTAAGCCCGTTCCCCATTGAAGCAAATCCAAAGTTGCATGAGCATCTACAAGAGAAGACGGTGCCACAGCTGCCGCACAAACTTGAAAAAAAAAATGGTGGCACAAACTCATTCATGTGCTCTCTGTGGAAATAAAGCCTCGTTTTTTTCCCTGCACCTTTTCAAAACAAGCAATGGCATAAAACCTAGCTGGATGCTATTCTTGGATGGGAAACATATGGGGGAGGGGAGGAAGGAGTGTTCCTTCATGCATTCCTTCTCTGAGCCAGTCAGAGACATCTCATCACTGCATTGTGGGTATGTATGTGGAAGTACCGGTAAACTCTGTTGTTCGACCTCAAGTCATTTTTCTACCCTCCAAAAACAGCTTGAAACAAAGCAATCTGGAGGGCTTTTTAAATAGAACCAACGTACAAAGCATCCAATAATAATGTAGAATGCAGCAATATTAATGAAATAACGAAGAAATTACACCTTTAAAGAGATGACAGCAGTGGGAGGTCTGACTGTCTCTTCCACCCAGGGGCAGACTGGGATTTAAATTCGGCCCGGGAGCTTGGTCTGAAGAGGCCCTTTATCTGACCAAAAGAAGGGCACAAGTGGAACCATAATTTTAACATAAATGCTTTATTTTAAATATGAAACTATTTTACAATTAAAACTACTCTGTGTGTGTGTGTGTGTGTGTATGTGTGTGTATTGATAAGCAATAAAAAACAAGTAGTTTATCATCAAAATCCAACCAAAAAACCAACAGAAACCAATCTTCAAACATATACAGACCTATACCACCTCAATATCCCCTAACAAAATTAAACGGTCTCACATCATCAGCAAGTTTTTGAGCAGCGCATTTATCTCTGCGACTTTATCTACAGTATGACTGCATTGTTGTCCAAAGTCATCAAGACACTGAACAGGACAGTACGGGTCTCTTCTGGACAGCTTGCGTTTCCATTGGGTGACCTTCAGAAGGAGGCGTGCTGTTTTGTGTAAGTGTCATCACGTCGTCTTACGTTAAGATGTGACGTCATATGAGGCGCGCCGCCAGCTGGAAATATAAACAAACAGACCGGCAAAGTAGAGGAATAACACAGTCTGAGTATATATATTCAACATATGCACTCTGGCTGACTGCAGCCCCTCCACGGAAGAGATCCATTAATTTAGCACATTTGGCTGCAACAACTTCTTTTTTTTTTTGCCCTCAATTTCTCCGCTCCACCTATTTCTTTTTCTTGCCTCTTTCTTTTCTACATTCTTGCATATAGCCATCCTCGTGTCTCACTTTTAAAATCAGGAAATACTTCTATGACTAACTGAGCAGCCAAGTCAATCACATTTAGCCTCTGAGGATCATTTCCATTTCAGAGGGGCCACTCGTATCTCTCCCTTGATTTGAAAAATATTAAACTGACCTGATCTGACACCTCTGTGTTACCTGTTGTGCAGGCAAGGCTGCTGCGTCAATCACAGTACCATTTTATTTACCAATATCTTAATATTAATTAAAAAATGTTTTTTAAAACTCACCGACAACCAGCCACCCAGGGCCTAGAATAGACTGACCATTTGGGAATTGTCCCAAACCTCCCAGTCCGCCCTTCCTTCCACCACTGGACTAGGTTAGGGTTAGAGTTTGGGAATCATCTATTTTTAGATAAAGTCATTAAACAACCAAACGGGACTTAACAATTAGTGATTAATATTCAGACTCACCAGGGGGTCCAGTACAAGTGAACTGACTGGGAGTCCTGCACGAATCCACTTTACAAACGTGCGCCTGTGTACATTAGACCCGTAAACTGACATTTTCTATACCCAGGAGGTCACTGTTGAGCTTTATCTTTGGTTAAAACGCACACCGTCAGTACGTGTTCACACTTAAGGGACTGCTTAAGTCTCTTGTGTTTTGGAAATTTGTGAGCGGATATGAAACTCCCTTCAAAATAGAACGATTCCGCTATGTGGATCCATGAATATGCTTTTATTTTAACACTTCTGTGTCCGCTAAGTGCCCGCATTAACTTTAACTTTACCTCTGCCCGTACCTCCAAAAACAACAGTTAAAAGCAAATTTTAATGTGTACACATTTCTTGAAAATAAATGGTATGTTATTGTTAAGCCACTTGTCCACAGATATAAAGGTCAGAATTACAGATCTGTGGCTCGACCTCAGAAACAGATTCACGACCATAAATCCAGGCCATCGGACCGTTCATAGTCAGTTTTACCGATTCAGGGCTCCATGAACTGAGTCACTTGGATACCTTTGCACCCCTACTATTGACCGTATATGGCATCATGGAAACAACCGAGACATGCTAATTGTAACCCCGAGATTGGAAGCGACTCTTAATTTTAGATGTGAACGGGTCAATCGACAGGAAAGAACAGTTGATATGGGGAGACATTGGCACCCAGTTGATAAAAACAAATGCACATGGCGTTATCTGTCATAGTAACTCTTCCACATCACCAACTGACCCAATAAAGAAGTTTTTGCACATAAATATGGAAATATTACGCAAGCAAATGCGCTCAAAACACAATCCCACAACTTAAAAGGCAGCGTAGCAGTCCTGATCACAGTGTATCATTTTAAACTGATAGTGTAACGACCCATTACGCTGAAATGCGCTGGCAAGAACCCTGCATACCCAATATTTCACCAATCACTGCTTATTACTTTGCATCAGACCATTCTCCATTTTACATTCTAGTTGGTTCACAGTTCAAACCATTTTGCCCCCTTGGAGCTAGGACCTATTACATTAATCAATACAATACACATAAAAAAATTACAAAAGAAACTCCATGTTGACCTTGTATTTTCAGTGTCAGTGCTGGCAGGTTTGACCACTGAAAAGACAGTGCTTTAATTTTCTGGAAAAGGTGTTGTTTTTTTTTGTTTTTTATTTCACCAGCACATTGCAAAAAATTTTAATCTTACCAAGTGTATTTTTCGAATTTCTTGTCAAAATATCTCACCACACTTAAAATAAGCCAATCACCTAAAGTGTAACTTTTCAGTGTTTTCAGTATTTGTAGACAATAGATCTGGAAAATCTTATTTCAAGAAATCAATCAAAGACCATTTTCCCTTGTTCCACTGGCAGAGTTTATTTTGCTTAATTCAAGATTTATTTATTTCATTTGTCCTAATTCAACCAAAAAAAGAACAACCTAGATCTTAAAAATCTTATTTCACGAAATCTTACCAAAGTGATTTTTCATTTATTCCATTTTTGCTTAATTCAACTAAGAATATATTGTATTCATTTGTTATTTACTTATCTTTAGAGGGGCATTATTTCCATTGTGAGACTAGTTGGGATGAAGACCTGTTTTCTATATTTGATTTCTCTGTTGTTGTTGTTTTTTTTTGTTTTTTTTACAGTCTCCCCCACAATTGCACAGTCTGGTCCTGAAGGTTCTGCAGAGGAGGTGACAGTAACCCTTAGCAGCCCCACCTCCCTTGTATGTGAAGTCCAGTCTTACCCTCCTGCTTTGATCACATGGCTCAAGGACGGATCTCCATTTGAGTCAAGCCGCAACGTCCGGATCCTTCCAGGTAAGAGCACTTCAAACAAAACCAAGCAAAGTGAAAAATATACATATTTGGACATGTATTCCTGATGCTTTTACAGGTGGACGGACCCTGCAGATTCTGAATGCTAAAGAGGAGGATGCAGGGAGGTACACCTGTGTGGCGACGAATGAGGCTGGAGAGTCCCTGAAGCACTATGAGGTCAAAGTTTATGGTGAGAGAATTGAGTTGTTTCCATATACAGTCATACCTCTACTTACTAAAGACCTAGCTAATGAAAAATCCCAAGTTACGAAAAACCTTTACCTCAATTTTTCGTCTCTGAATACAAAATAAAATTGTATTTATGAAAGGAAACTGAAACCTCCGAGACATAAATACAGTACTGTATGTACATTACTATACACAACTACGTAATGTACGTTAATATGTCACGTACGTACTGTACGTAGTGTACGTAGCATCCCATTTGCTAAGGGGGGGTGTTTCTGTCAACACTAACGACCGTTGGTGTTAGAATGGACATGTTTCGTACAAAATTGGTAAATTTTTATAAATTTTAAAAGGTTTTAGGGGTAGTGTTGGGGGCCTTGAAACAAATTAGGCCTTTTACAGGTAAAATGCGACTCTATTTACGAAAGATTCACATTACGAAAACACTTGTGGAATGAATTAATTTCATCAGTCGAGGTACCACTGTATTTGTGTTGTCATAGCACCTGAGGACATAAGCCATAAATGCACATGAAGAAAAATGATCTGAGTGTATAACTAACATGTTTTCTTCTTACTTATAGCGTCATGAAAATAGTCTTGTTGTGCATTCTTCACTGGGTTATTTAATCTGAGGTTGGGGACATGTGCCTTTTGAGCAGTTATAGTCATTTAATGAATTCTCTTATGTCCAGAATATTTAGCAAAATGAAGACTGTGACAAAATGTAGGAAAAAAATATCAATTTTGTCAAATCCCAGTATCGGTGAGGAGGGGGTATATGTTTCCACTGCTGGCATACGCATGCATACAAAATAGAAAATTCCAAAAGTAGCATTGGTCGACAGATATTAGGTCATATCATATCATAAAAAAAAACTCTGTATACTGTATCATGAAATTGTGACGTCAAAAAGGTTTAAAAAATAATGAAGAATTTAGCCGTAGAGCCACGTAGGGTTAATACATTTTTCTAATATTTGGCACGGTGTGAAAGCATTTGAATAAGTGTTCCAGGTATTTTTGTTGGAATTGTGGTTCCAGTGAGTGAAATCTCTACTCAAACATGTCTCCTGACTCCAGTTCCTCCACAGATCAATAAAAATGATATCCCAGGAGAAGGACTAGCCCCCAAAGAGGTCAAGATTAAGGTCAACAGCACATTGACTTTGGAGTGTGCTGCTCAGGCCTTTCCAACACCGGCCCTCCAGTGGTACAAGGATGGACAGGTAGATATATTTCTGAAATTTTGGAGACTTTTTTTTTTTTTTACATATAATTAGTAAATAATATGTAAGTGTAGCTGTTTAAGTAAGCAATCAGGCCATTCTGATCTTTATATATTTCTACAGATCCTGATGGGAGATGACCACGTGTCTATTACAGCCAATGGTCGGATTGTTCAGATAAAACACGCCCAGGTTTCAGACACCGGCAGATACACCTGTGTAGCCACGAACATAGCTGGAGAGGATGAGAAGGACTTTGATGTAAATATACAAGGTGAACTGGGTTGACTAAAATGAAACGTAACATAGACATTTCATGGGTTTAGAGATTATTTTTGTACCGTTGTATCTGCATTTTTTCAGCTGTCACCTTAACCCATAAAGACACAAACATCCACCGTTGACCAAAACCATCTATTGATCTAAAGTGTTTAATACCTGTTGATCCACTAATCCTATCAAAACATGTAAATAATTGGGGTAAATTGCAGTTTGTCATCATTTCATGTTCATCCGATGTTCAGAAGCTCCATCAGATCATGGAAACACTGTACTACATCGATTCACCTATGAAGTAAGATAACTATGAATATATTCATGTCCACAGATTAGATACTTGTGTGTATTTGTATGTAGTTGTGCATAAAATTCTCAAATGAGTGCAGTCGTCCATAAAATATATTGTGTGTATTTTATTCATCAGAATACGGATGGAAAAATTATGACTTCAAAAATTACAGCTACGAACTTTACTGTTGTTGCAGTGATGATGTATTTTGACAGTTGAGTCACTTGTAGGAAGTCATACCAAAGAAAGGCTAGCTGTAAAGTTTGAAGTCATACTTGTAATTTTTAAAGTCACAATTTTCCATCTGTATTCTGATGGATAAAATACACACAATATATTTTATGCATGACTACAGACAAATATGCACAGGTATACGATCTGTGGAGATGAATATAGTGTACTGACAGTTATCTTACTTCATTTTCACCAGTAAAACCCATGGAGTTTGATTAATGACAGTGGATGGAAACACTTTGTTTTTATTCAGTTAATGATAGATTTTTCTGAAAAAGTCAGATTTTGTTTATAATTTTTAAATTAACTCTGGGGTTTCGTGAAATTTTGAATGAAATACAGGAAATTAAATATAGGAAAATGCATAATTGATGGGGGAAAAAGCTAAATACAGAGGATTATCTTATAATAAATAATGAGAAATCACTTAGGAAAGGTCAAATGGGGAGAAAAATATATCTGGGAACTGCCACAAAAGTAGCAGATTGGCCTTTATGGGTTAAAACACATGTGGCACCAGTGGAGTTGATTGCATTTCCGGTCAATGTATAAATATGTTTCTCAAATTCTCAAAAAGAAATTTAAATATGTATCTGTGTGTTTTTTTTTCTCCCTTCAGTGCCACCTAATTTCAACAAACCTGGTGGCGCTGGAGACACCGCCTCTCCTCCAGGAATCGGTGGGGATGTTCGGGATGTGATACTCAACAATCCTATTTCATTGTACTGTGAAACCAACGCTGTTCCGCCTCCAACACTCACTTGGTACAAAGACGGAAGACTGTTGAACTCCAATGATAAAGTTTTGATCCTGCCAGGTGAGGAGAACACCAGCCAGGAAACAACAATATTGATAAACTCCAAATATTAACTGTTTATGATGAAACTCTTAGGTGGTCGAGTCTTGCAGATTCCTCGAGCTCAAGCTGAGGATTCAGGCAGATACACATGTGTGGCTGTCAACGAAGCAGGAGAAGACTCAATTCAGTATGACGTCAGGGTACTACGTAAGTACTTGTTTTCAATAGAAAGATGAAACAATGTAATTTTACTGTCAACACTGTTATAACATGGATGTGTCTGTGTGTGTTTGTTTTTTTTCCTCCTATTTTACACCAGTGCCTCCAACCATTCGAGGCTCAGACTCAGACCTGCCTGATGAAATCATCGTCCTGGTCAATAAAACCACACAACTGGAATGTCATGTGGATGGAAACCCCGCCCCTAAGATCACCTGGTTTAAGGACAACCAGCCAATCAGCTCTGATGGCCTACACAGAATCCTGTCTAATGGACGAACACTTCAGGTAAACACAGATTAAATTCACTATTGTCTCATCTCATCATCTGAACCCGCATTATCCTCACTAGGGTCACTGGGGGCCTAATCCAGCTACAGTGGGTGAAGGTGGGGTACACCCTGTATGAGTCTCCAGTTCATCTCAGGGCTGAACATATATATATATATATATATATATATATATATATATATATATATATATATATATATATATATATATATATATATATATATATATATATATATACATATATATATATATATATATATATATATATATATATATATATATATATATATATATATATATATATATCACTCTCACATTAACACCTATGGGCAATTTAGATTAACCAATTAACCTATCAGTGCATGTCTTTGGATGGTGGGAGGAAACTGTAGTACCTGGAGAAACCCCACGCAGACATGCAAACTCCACACAGAAAGGTCTGGTGTGGGATTCAAACCAGGGTCCTTCTTGCTGTGAGGCATGATTGCTAACCATTGCACCACCGTGCTCACTATTGTATTTGTGAAATTCATTATTGTGATCACATGCTGAATTTTAGAGTATATCATTATAAATATAGTAAGTATTTGTTTTTTTTACATGATTATACAGAAAAGCAGGTCATACAAAACTTCCCTTTCAGATACAATTCAATGTCCATACCTAAAATTTGAATGAAGAACCTAATTCAAGTTTTTTAGTCGCATATAGAACAAACATGTAAAGCAGGCAGGAGAGAGCTTGTGCTGCTTCTTCATGAGCAAGATTATGTTTGTTTCACATTGATTTTTGCAGTGCGTGACTCTCCTTTGAATCTCCATTATATCAGGTGATGACTGCACAGGTGTCCGACACAGGCCGATATGTGTGTGTGGCTGACAATGTTGCCGGCAGCGCTGAGAAATCTTTTAACCTCAATGTTCATGGTGAGTCACATATGGAATCATAAAACATGTATCTGTCTAAGTCCACTTCCAAGTAGATTTCAAGGAGCACACTGCAGAAATCAAAATCTTACCAAGTGTATTTTTTTCCTTTCTAGATAAAATATATAATCAAACTTAAAATAAGACATCATCACCTAAAGAGGAACTTTTCAATGAAATATAAGAATTGATTTTTAGACAATAGATTTTGAAAATCTTATTTCAAGAAATCTCACCAAGATCATTTTAACCTATTCCATTAGCGGATTTTTGCTTGAATTAAGCATTCAATTACTGGTTCAGATCTATTGTCTAAAAATAAGTTCTTATATCTCACTGAAAAGTTCCTCTTTAGGTGATTCTGTCTTATTTTATGTGTGATGAGTGATGAGAAACGAGAAAAATACACTTGGTAAGATTTTTTTCCCAGTGCAAAAGCTGTAGAAATGTCTCATGGTTACATATTTTGTGTTTCCTCTGTCTTTTAGTGCCCCCCACTATAATCGGCCTTAATCCAGAACGTGTAACCGTAGTGGTGAACAACTTTGTGTCTCTCTCCTGTGAAGCTACCGGCTTCCCACCACCGACTCTGAGCTGGCTAAATGACAGAGGCCTCGTTCAGGCTAATAGCAATGCTCTAATCATGCCAGGTACAGGAACACAGCAGAGGTCTAATCCTACAGGGGCACAGAAGCTACCATAGTGCAACCACATACCGTAAGATGAGTATTACACTAAAATGACATGGTGATTTTTACTGCACTTTGCGTCTGTGTCTTTAGGTGGTCGTACATTACAGATTCTGAAAGCAAAAGTATCGGATGGGGGGACGTACAAATGTGTGGCCATGAATGCAGCAGGAGAGGCTCAAAAACACATCCACCTCACAGTCTATGGTAAGTTTACAGCAACAATAACTGTATTATACAGTTGCGGAAAAAAATATGAAACTATCAGAAGTAATCAAAAACAATGGTTGTGCAATCAAGTAGAAAAAAAAACACCTGTCTAAAAAGAAGTAAAACCAAAAAAAAAAAAAAAAAAAATGAATACAAGATTTTTTTCGCTTGAATTAAGCAAAAATAAAAATACAAAAATCTGCCAATGAAACAAGAGAAAGTTATCTTGGTGACGTTTCTTGAAATAAGATTTTCCAGATCTATTGTCTCAAAATAAGTTGTTATACCTCAATGAAAAGTTACTCTTTACTGTAGGTGATAGTTTTATTTTAACTGTGATGAGATATTTGGACTAGAAATGAGAAAAATACACTTAGTAAGATTTAGATTTTGGCAGTGTAATTCCTGTGTGCATCATGTGACTAAAACAGAGACAAAAGAAAACACTGTTTTTGTCAGCACAATGCCATATCGACTAATGTAAGAACTGAAGTGATTTTGGTTATTGTCAAGAAAACATATTAAATGGATAGAGAGCAGCTCTGAAATTAAACTACTATGAGCTATTTTTTTGTTGTTATTATATTTGTCCAAACAAATGTACCTTTACTGTAGGCATTGACATAAACAAGACATTGATGAAAAAAAGGGTGGTCTAATAATATTTTCCCCAACTGCATATTGAGCATTTCATGGTCCTTGAATTCATCCACAGAACTCAACAGTAAACTTCATTGTGCTTCTTTTCCCTTCCAGTTCCTCCCAGTATCCGAGACAGTAGTGGAGGGTCTCCTGTAGTGGTTAATGTCCTCCTGGGAAAATCTGTAACTCTGGAATGTGAATCCAATGCTGTGCCTCCCCCCACCATCACCTGGTATAAGAACGGCAGAGTGGTGACTGAATCTGCCAACCTACACATCCTGGCAGATGGACAAACACTGCAGATAAAGAGTTCAGAGGTGAAACATGGATATGGGTCTTACGTTGTCTGTTTTTATTTATTTTTTAAAAAAATTATTTGTTGTGTCTTCAACTGATTTTAACTAATGTACTGCAAAAATCTAAGTCTCACCAAGTGTGTTTTTCTCATTCCTAGTCCAAATATTTTATCACGATTAAAACATAATCACCTAAAGAGTGGCTTATAAATAAGAACTTACTGTGAGACAAAATCTTATTTCAAGAAATCTTAGCATAATAATTTTCACTTTAGGTGATTCTGTGTTATTTTATGTTTGATGAGATATTTGGACTAGAAATGAGAAAAAATACACTTGGTAAGACTTTTCATATGTTTCGCTTTTGTTTGTGTGAATCCTTTCTGAAATACGTCTTGTTTCACAGGTGTCTGATACTGGACAGTATGTGTGCAAGGCCACAAACGTTGCAGGTCAAGTGGACAAGAACTTCCACTTAAATATCTATGGTATTACAATTTTATGAATTTTACTCTGAAATTTCATATGACATTTGAACCAAAGCAGTGATGTGTGGGTTGATGTATAAACAACCCACAACTAACCCTTTTTATAACGAGCCCGCCCGCAACTTGAAATATATTTGTAAGAAATATATCTGAAAAGGACGCACCTGACCCGCATTTTTAAAAAGTAGCCAATGGTGTTTATGAATATTAAATGACCTTACTTTATTTCTGTTCTAAAATTTGATGTCATTGCTTGTAAGTTAATATGTTGAGAAAATATGTTTGTCCTGCTTCATCATTCAAAAGTTATTAACGCGCAGCATCTAAACCAGGGGTCGACAACCTGTAACATCCAAAGAGACATTTGAACCCAGTTTCCATGGAAAAGAAAACACTGGGAGCTTCTCTTCATCTTTCAAAATCTCAGTGAATGTGTCCCAAACATTACTTTATTTGTTTCCATGTTTCTGGAGCTTCCACTTTCCCAACTTGACTTTCTCTCTTGCCACCTCCATACCGTAGGATACTTCCGTCGTTGTACGTCACCTTCACAGAAATTCAGTCAATAAAGTGTATGTATTAATAATTGAAAATTATAACTAATATTGAAATTACAATGATTTATCAGGTTATTTTAATGTTTATCTCAAACGAACTGCCCGACCGCAACCCGAATATCATTAAAAATATTTTTTCAATGAACCGCAACTGCAGGTGACCGCGGGTGACTGCAGGTGCCAGCTCATTTCGGGTCAGCCCGTGCATCACTGAACCAATGTAAAGCACTCATTGTTGTGAAAACCATTTGCTATATTTTTTCTCTTCTCTGTCTTTCTACAGTGCCTCCCAGCATCGATGGCCCAGCAGAGGACAGTGTTGTAGAAACCATCAGTAACCCGGTCACATTCGCATGTGATGCCACAGGGATCCCTCCTCCTAGTCTCACCTGGCTAAAGAATGGACGCCCCATAGGTGACTGCTGATTTTAATAAAAAAGGGATTTAGATGGAGGATAAATGACTGGACCTTTAACCCATAAAGACCCACTAGTGGCCAAAAGCATCCAATGATCAAAAATATTGAAAACCTCTTAATCTATTAATCCTATCAATACATGTAAATAATTGGTGTAAAATACAGTTTGTTGTCTTTTCATGATCATCAGATATGATCTTTTCAGAGGCTCTGTAGTTACTATGGTAACACCATCATCTTCTACAACATTGATTAATCAGTAAAACCCATGAAGTTGGATCAATGACAGTGGATGGAGACAATTGGTTAATGTTCAGTTAATTATATATTTTATTGAAAAATACACTTTTTCTTCAGTTTTATGTCTTTGATTTAATAAAGCCCCAACTTTATTATGAACTTTTATAAACATCCACATGGTCAAGAAAGTAAATATTACTTTATCACTGAAAAAGCACAAAAATATGAGAACAATATCAGAATAAGTGGTGGTAAATCACTGAAGAAATGGTCGATTTACATTTATTTAGGAGCTACCACAAACATAGCACTGGGTCTTTATGGGTTGACTCAGTAATTTAGAAAGTTGGTGAAATAATATTTAACTAGGGTCGATGATTGCATTACTTTGATTTTATTTCATCCTTTTAGGGAATTCAGAATCTTTGGAGATGCATATTTTCTCAGGAGGCAGTAAACTCCAAATTGCTCGATCACAGCTCTCAGACAGCGGCACTTACACATGTGTGGCTTCGAATGTGGAGGGAAAAGCACGCAAAAGCTACCACCTCACCATACAAGGTACATCCACTCTGTGTCTATAGTAAAAGGATTAATGCTTCAGTCTTTGTGACATTATACAGATTAAAACATGTTGTTCGTAAGAAACTATAGTCACAGATTTTTATTTATTTATTTATTTTTTTAATCCCACCCCTTGTTTTCTTCAAATTCTTGTTCATTTTAATGTCCGCTGCAAATAAAGGTAAATTTGTTTGGACAAATATAATGATAGGAACCAAAATAGCTCATAGTAGTTTCAATCTCAGAGCTGATATCTATCCATTTTCCATGTTTTCTTGAAAATAACCAAAACCATAGTTATAGTCATAGTTATAGTCACATGATAGATACAGGAGTTAGTACTGGATTACATAAGCCTTGTTTTTTTGATGATCTAATAATTTTTTAAAAGTATTTAAATATAATTACTATATTAAAATCTGAGTTTTCAATAAAGTATACATCACTATAATAAAGTGTTTAAAATCAGAAGGATAAACACTGGCGTCCTATGAATGTAAATTAACAGCAGTTACTTGGTTTTAGTGCCTCCCAGTGTCTCTGGGTCAGAGCTGCCCAGTGAGATGGGAGTGTTAGTGAATGAAAGCATCCAGCTGGAATGTCAAGCCCGAGGAAACCCAACACCAACCATCCAGTGGCTGAAAGATGGTGAAGTCATCAACACTTCTACAAATAAGGGAATAAGGTATAGAAATAATTGAACAAATACAGGGAAAATAATGTTACACTGGAAAAAACCCAAATCTGACCAAATGTATTTTTATCATTTCTATTCCAAATATTTCATCACACTTAAAATGAGATAGAATCACCTGAAAAGTACATTTTAAGTGAACCATAACACCTTATTTTGAGACACTAGATCTGGAAACTGTTATTCCAAGAAATCTTATCAAGATAAATACCCCTCCACCCAAAGGGGAAGTGAGGGTTTTGTTTTTACTTCAGTTTTTTGTTTGTCTGTCTGTTTGATTTTCAGTAACTTTAGACAAAAACTATTGGACCAATTTCAATGCAATTTTCAGGAAAAGTACAAAGCGGTCTAGAATAGATCCCATAAAATTTTGGTGAATGTAGATCAAAGGTCAAGATCACAGTTTTCCTAAAAACAAAATGGACAAATCAGGTAAGATATTTGTGAGTGGTGGGGGTTGTTGTTTTTTCACTTGTTCTATTGGCAGATTTTTTTTTTATTATTTGAGAGAGAAAATGTTGAATTAAGCCCAAAAAAAAGCCAAAATTATAGTTTTTATTTTTTATATTTATATTTACATTATATTTTCAAGATCTATTGTCTAAAAATAACCAAGTACTATTATATATCATTAAAAATAATTTTGTGTGATGAGATATTTTGACTAGAATTGAGAAAAATGTGAGTTTTATCCAGTGCATCAAAGGCCTGTTGAAGACATTTCTATACATCCACAAGATTGTTTTATGAAGATGAACTGGTGCCTTTCTTAATAAACACTGGGCCATTTGTTTCTAACAGGAATCATTTTAATGCAACACAATGCAATGG
Source organism: Siphamia tubifer (assembly GCA_020466265.1). NCBI lineage: Eukaryota > Metazoa > Chordata > Actinopteri > Kurtiformes > Apogonidae > Siphamia > Siphamia tubifer. The sequence goes on from CM035786.1 coordinate 10,999,236, forward strand.
ATTAGCTGATATATCGTATTCATATTTGTGTTTCATACCAGTAGATGATCATTTTCATTTCAAATGTTTATTTCGCATGAATGACAAACATACAAACGAAAAATATTGGTTTGAAGCCAAGGCATATTATGAACAAACCCATTACAACCAATACATTTACAAGTAAACATAGTATTTGTAAAAAAAAATAATCTACATCAACTAAAGAAAAAGAAACGAGTGAAGAGAATGAGGAAAAAAACTAAACAAAAAACACAAATATGAAAGGAGGTATTAACTTAAGATCATCTATCTTTAAATACACTGAGATATATGAACTCAGATCAACATTCAAAACACACAACACAAATACCACTTGCACATAATCCATTAAACCAAACCTTTCCTGTCCACAGACCATCTGCCTGCTCTTAATAATCCAAACACTGACCATATCCATCACTTTTTTTTGAAATAATTATTGCTGCTATTTTTAATGTCACCTAAAAGTAAATTCCATAATGTCACTCCGTTAACTGAAACACACATACTCTTTAATGTTTTAGGCTGTTGAAAGTGTAGTTTGTGTCTGTACTGTGTAATGATAATGATGTTTGTGGTGTTTGCTGTCAGGATCAGTCCAGATGGAAGCACACTCACTGTGACAGGAGCTCATACCAGTGACAGTGGAAAATACACCTGTGTGGCCACCAACTCTGCAGGAGAAGAGGACAGGATATTCAACCTGAATGTTTATGGTGAGTTCACTTATTATTTTTTAATTTTTTCATGTATTCTACAAATATTAGTCCTCATCTTCTGTAAAGCGCACAGGGATTGTTTTTGTCTAAGAGTGATGTAGCTTTCCCTGTGTTCTCCCAGTTCCTCCAGTCATAGTGGGACACAGTGACACAGCTGATGAACTGACAACGGTTTTGGACAGTTCTGTCAACATTGAATGTGTTGCCACTGGTTCTCCTCCTCCTCAGCTCAACTGGTTGAGGAACGGCCTCCCTCTGCCCGTGTCTTCACATATTCGGCTGCTTTCTGCTGGACAGGTGCTTCGGTAGGTCACTGAAGAGGTTGCTCAACACCTCTGTGATAAGAAAATGGTGGTCACAAGTATTATTTTTATCATAACATAAAATGAGATTAATTGATCTGACTTCCATGTTTACTATTTTATTTGTTTCTAATTAACTCTTATGCCCCACTATTGGATTTTCTCAACTTTTTATTTTGTGATGTTTTTGCTGACATACATTTCTGGGGGGAAACATTTTCATTTTAGTAATTTTTTTTAATCCAGTGTCTTTTATACTGTATTAATGCTTTTGTGCACCTTCATAGCAATATTAAATAATCTTTTTTTGTTTGTTTGTTTGGGTTTTTTTTTTACACAAATCTCTTATACAACTTCAAATTTGGTCAAAACTACCAAACATTCAATCATTTTCAGGATTTTAATACTTTAAATGCACATTTAATTATTTGAAATATGAACAATTTATTACCAATGAAACACAAACATAAATATAAATTATTTTCCATATATTAAATATTAAGAGTCACTGGTGGTGATTATTCTTAGATATGTCAATGATTAGCAACAAAATGCAGAAAATTATTGAACACATGGTAAGGATGAAAAAACAAGCAAAAAATATTGATGTACAATGATTTAATGGAAGTTTTTTGTGCATGTAGATTTTTGCCACAAAGATGTTCAGAGGGTAATAAATTTAATGAGGGTTAAATCCATATTCTGTCGATGCAGACATATTTAGACAAAATGCTCTTCTATCTAATACTGCTATTGTGTTATACTATATGGGTGAATATAGTTAAAGTGTTTGGTTTTTATGTACCTTGTCCAGTGAGTTTTAAAATACATCACAGCACTGATATTGTGTGGTGTTATTTTGTCCTCAGGATTACACGCACTCAAGTATCAGATGGAGGCACCTACACATGTGTTGCATCAAACAGAGCAGGAGTGGACAACAGACATTATAACCTACAAGTGCATGGTTCGTCTGAAAACTGGTCTAACTTAACATTATTTAGAAATCAGTGGGGTTAAAATACACAGAACCAAAAATCACAAATTTGCAAAAAATAAAATAAAAAGAAACCTTGTATATCCAAGGAAGTCTTTTCTCGCTGCTCTAAATGATAAAAGATTAAATTACAATAAGCAGCTGTATGTAGTTAAGGGCTTATTTATTATCAGGCATCATTTAATGTTGTATATTGTAATTTTAAGAATACAGTAGGAAAAAAAATATGAAATGTCCTTGTTTTCTATGTGAGTTGATCATAAAATGTTTTCTTTTTCACAATTTTCTTAACCTTATAATACACAAACAGTTATAATATGTCATGTCTTTATTGAATGTAGCTATTAAAAAACACAGAATATTCAGATTTTATGACCAGTTCATATAGAAACCTAAAAAATTTGAAAGTGTTCAAATATTTGTTGTGGACACTTCATAATTTGAGAAAATATTCAAGTTTTTTTCTAGTAATTTGATGGTGTTATCATTATTATTATTATTATTATTATTGTAATATCACCACTTTACTGCTGTGTAGTTCTCATTTTACCAACAGTGGCTTTAATAAACTGTTCTTAATACATTAAATAATATGTTGTTCTAAAGGCTCAATTATTCATTCATAATTGCATTTCCTCTTCAGTCCCTCCAGGTCTAGATGGAGCCGGAACCACAGAGGATATGACTGTAGTTAGGGGAAACGTTGCTGTTCTCACATGTATCGCTGATGGGACCCCGACACCGATCATGTCCTGGCTCAGAGAGGGGGTGAACCTGCTTCCTGACCCACACTTTAATTTCCTGGATGTGAACACTACCGTACACGTCACCCAAGCCAGGGTCAACGATACAGGACGCTACACCTGCGTTGCAAACAACTCGGCAGGTCAAGCTAGCCGCCACTTCAACCTGAAAGTTCTGGGTGAGTTTAAAAGGGAAAAGGAAGCCAAGTTAATACTGAAATATAATTTTAGTTTAATCGTTTTATTAATTACTGATTAATGTGTTAAAGTTCTTAGGATAGTCTGGCTCACATCTTATGCACACATCACACGTGCTCCCTACCCTCCACTGATCACCGCCAAACTTTTATCACTTGTTCCTTGTGCCAGTAGCAACATTGCCTGACGAGTTCAGCCAAATCTGTCTTTAACTTTTTGAGTTATCGTGCTAACTAACAAACAATAAACACTGACAAAAACATAACTAAGCAGAAAAAAAATCATTGGAACATGTGAAAATTATGTTGGTAAGATATCTTGATATAGGATTTTAAGATCTATTGTCTAAAAGTTCTTGTATATCACTAATAACTTACTCTTTTCATGATTATGTCTTGATTTATGTCTTATGTATGGAAATATGTAGTAAGTATGATGAGATATTGTGACAAAAATACACCTGGTAAGATTTGAATATTTGCCAGTGAGCATGTTTGAGATGTATCCCTCTTCAAACACACCTGATTCAAGTGATCAGCCTATCGTCAAACTCTACAGAAACCTAATAACTGTTGAGTGTGTTGGAAAAGGGAAACACCTGAAACATGCAGTATACTGGCCCTTGTAGACCAGAGTTGACATCCTTGACACCAGCCCATTCTTGGAGACCCAACCCACCTTACCCATGAGGGGTTAGTTTACAAAGATTATAAAAATGAAGTGTGTTTGAATGTATGGAGCCATTTTTTCCATGGTGTGGATCCTCAGCGCTCAGTAATGCTTTGTTTGTGGTCAGATCGAGACAAAATTAATACATTTATAAAAATGCGACAGAAAAGAATCTTGATTTTTTTCTTGGAGCTGCCAACATAATAACACACTAGCAATGCTGTCTTTCCTTCCAATTTCATATCTGTAAATGTCAGACTTAAGTTGTTGGTCTTTTTCCACATTTTCTTTGTCAGACCCTCCACAAATCAAAGACTCTGGTGCACCAGCTGAAGTATCTGTAGTGGTTAATAATGTCCTAGAGCTTCTCTGCGAAGCCTCCGGTATCCCCACACCCTCTCTGACTTGGCTCAAAGATGGACGCCCCCTGCCTCAGACAGATAGTCTCCGCCTCCTGAGGGGAGGGGAGGTGCTCCGTGTGGCCTCAACACAGGTCAATTAAAATCTACTTCACCATACTTTTCCATTTTTGAGCAATCACATGGACTTTTCATTAAGTTTTGTGCCATTTTCTTCTCTTGCTTATTGATCACATTATCCCAGTTGGAGGACACAGGCAGATACAGCTGCTTAGCCAACAGTCCAGCAGGAGATGATGACAAGGAGTTCCTGGTTCGCGTACATGGTACGTCACACAGTTGTAGGATATAGTCTACATATAGTCTAGATTAGACCACCCCTATTTTTTGTTCATTTAAATGCCTGTGTACAACTAAAGGTACAGTTGTTTGGACCAATATGATAACAACAAAAGTAGGTCATAGTAGTTTATTTTCAGAGCCGATATGTATCCATTTTCCATGTTTCCTTGATAATAACCAAAATCACTTCAGTTCTTGGATCAATATCTGTCATTGTACTGACAAAAACAGTGCTTTTATTCATCCCATGTTTTCTTTCCTTTCTGTTTAGTCACATGATACACACAAGAGTTAGGACTTGATTGCATAACCATTGTTTTTGATTACTTTTGATGGTCTAATATTTTTTTCCCTGATTGTATACCTGATTGTCACCTGTCAAAGCTTCCCACCTGATCCATTAATGAATTTAGAAAATGTGTCCTACTCCCAAAAACTATTGAGATGGAAATAATTTTACCCCACCTCCACCTTCTTTTATGAATGTATTGTAGCTCATCCCATATATTCCTGGAGTAATGAGGGCTTGTTTTTTTTTTTTGAAGAAAGGGGACAAATTGTTTGTAAGATTATCATATCTGCTCATGTTTTATTCTTTTATGGACCTTCTCACCTTATAACTGCCATTGTATCGCTTTACAGCTGCTGTCGTAAATTAGTTTGATTTATATCTTTTATATTCTGTTAGAATGTATCTTTTATTCTTCTATTTTTACTTTGGTGTTTTTTTGGTGTTTTTTTCTGAGTTTGCTGATGATTCTATACTTAATGTTATACAAAATGTCCCTAAAGTCTGAACACATTGGCTAAAATATCTATTTTTAAGAAACAAAACGTTCACTATTTTTTAATGGCCATCCTTCATGTTCACTGTGAAGTAACAATTAAATTCTTTCGACAAAACCATATTGATATGTGAAGGTAAAAAAAAATTCAATGTTCAGTCAGACACCCTGTAATTGGAAAGATGCATATTGAAAAAGAATGTGTGTATTTTGGTTACAGTTCCCCCTAACATTGCGGGGGAAAGTACGCCACAGGATGTGTCGGTTCTGCAGAACCGCCAGGTCACTCTGGAGTGTAAGTCTGATGCTGTCCCACCCCCAACGCTGACCTGGCTCAAAGACGGCCAACCGCTGAAGGTAAAATACCTAAAAGAACACACACACACACACACACACATCTTTCTGTTTAATTCCATAACCTCTCTTGATGGTGTTTTATAACTATGTAGGCATCAGCTCGTGTGCGTGTGCTCTCCAGTGGCCGCTACGTACAGATCAACATGGCTGAACTTAGTGACAGAGCTCAGTACACCTGTGTGGCCAGCAACATCGCCGGCAAGACCACACGACAGTTTAACCTGACTGTGAATGGTATTGTTTGTAGAATGCAGCCCAATTCATGTTTACTTTACAAAAAACAGAATACACTTTAATCTGTTTGTCTGTCCAAATATCCTCTCAGTGGCTCCGACTATCAAGGGCAGCTCTCAGATGGTGTCGGTGCACGTCAATAAACCAGCAGTACTGGAATGTATAGTGAGTGGAGTACCACCGCCACGTGTAAGCTGGAGGAAACATGGAGCCATATTGGCAGGAAGTAACCCCAGGTAAAGCCTGTAAAGGGACTTCACACAGCAATGATGTAGTCTTGGCTCGAGTGTATTTTTTTATATAAGCGGGACCGTGCACAACTCACTGGTTGATCATCAGGGTTAGCTATAAGCTGTGTGTTGTATCTTATGCTGCCTCTTGGCCAAGACTCCATTCGAAAAGAGTTTTTTTTTTTTTTTTTTAATCACAATCTTGGTTAAATAATAATGAAATAAAAATTTGCATCTGTGATCCCTGGACAGAAAAGGACACACCTAGACAGGACATGATATGAGATAAATGATACTTAACACAATGTATTCTAAAATGCAACATATGACAGACAAATGCATTCACTGCTTCCCAGTAGTTCAGTTCCTTGGAATCGTTTGCCTGCTTAGTGGTTCTGCTTAGTGGTTCTGCTTATTGGTCCCACTTTTGGGGTGCATGCATGATGAGGTCACATGTGCACTGCAGAAATATAAAAGAGAAATAATTTATTAGGCAGAAATGCTCCAAAGTATGGCTATATTTGTCACTGTATATGTGAAAAGATTACACCAGGTCCACTTATAAAACTTGAACTTTCATTTCTTCAAAGGCAGGGAATCCCTCCAGTATGCTCAAACATTTTTCACTCATTATGCAATTCATTTTCAGGAATGTCACATATTTGATTAGCAATGCTCGTGAATTTAGCGGCAGAGCAAACACCAGGGTGTCATCTGAGCCCAGTTCTGTGGAGGGTAACAAATGTCCTACACCCTCAAGTAAAAGGTTCTGCTGAATTAATGTGATTAAAACATGGCCATTGTGTTTTCATTTGTTTACTTTTAATGCCAGTCACTCATCAGTCATTCATTTTTAAGACCATACCTAGTGTTCTCCATCAGCCTCACTCATTCAGTCTGATTATATTTGCAGGTACACATTTGCAGAGAATGGATCTCTGCATATTCACTCTGCTCAGGTGACTGACACAGGCCGCTATCTGTGCATGGCAACTAACCAGGCTGGGACTCAACGCAAAAGAGTCGATCTGCAGGTGTACGGTGAGTCGGAACAGTGTGGACATTTATCAACAGATGACATAATGTTTGGTTGAATGGGACAGAGCAGCACAGAAGGGAGGTGGGCCTAAAATGTCTCATGTATTTAAAGGGCCAGTGCTCAAAACCACCTTTCTGGTGTCATTACTCAGAAATAGGATTGAATATAGACCCATGGAGTTGAATTAATAAAGAACTCAGATCCAAGCATGGTATTTAGAGTTTATGTAAACCACAGGGAGATGTTTTCAAATATATAATTCCATTCCATGCTTGCTTTATTATCCCTACTGTCTTTCAGTGCCTCCTTCTATTGCTTATGGACGCAGTAATGTGACAGTCACAGTCAACGTTCAGACCACCTTGTCCTGTGAGGCCACTGGGATACCCAAGCCCAGTGTCAGCTGGTCTAAAAACGGGCGACCCATCAGCACAGACCAGAACCAGAATATGTACAGGTTGATCCAGGTTTTCTCCCTCTCTGTTTCTATTTTTAGGAGTGCATATTAACTTAAAGACGGGTGAACAAATGAAGGAAACACATGAGTGTGAAGCCACTGAATGGTTAATGAGTATGAAAATTATCTCAAGTCTCATCACAACACAACACTTAGATTTGAGACATTTTGGAGCAATATATTAGATGGCACTATTATTAAAATTCAATTTATTTTAAAATTAAAATAATATCAATAATCGGGGAATCTCACTGCAAAAATCTAAATCTTGCAAAGTGTACTTTTCTCATTTTTACTTGGAATATCTCATCACACTTAAAATAAGACATATTCACCTAAAGAGTAACTTTTCAGTGAGATATAAGAACTTATTTTCAGACAATAGATCTGGAAAGTCTTACTTCAAGAAATTTTAACAAGATAATTTTTCACTTGTTTCATTCGCAATTTTTTTCTTAATTCAAGATGTTATTTTATTTCTTTGCTTCATTCAAATAAATAAATAAATAAGTCCCAAATAACAAAGGTGTGATTATTAAATGAGTTATGTATAGTATTTCTACTGTGAGCTATTACCAAAATGACCTAAAATAATCACGAGTGTTTAAAATCAAGTGATCTGACATTCTGCCAAAGATATATTGAATTGTCGACATATGAACTGAATTTGTGGAGAATATCAAAATGACATAGACCCTCTTTAAGGGACTTAACATAGTAAAGGTAAGATTTTTAAATAATATATAGTAGGAATCAATTATTGTCTTTAAAATGTATACAGATCCTATTGAAATATTTGACACTTCATGCTCTTTTTTTCCTTTAATTTGTCACCTGTGTGTATATATTTTTTTCATTTATATACGTAGGACCTCCCTATGAATCAACTTTCAGTCCATAGTTTATTTGTCTTTTCTCTCTGACAGATTACTGTCGTCAGGTTCTCTGGTAGTTATAGCACCAACAGTGGAGGACACAGCTGTGTATGAATGTGTGGTGTCTAATGAGGCAGGAGAAGACTCCAGATTCATTAACCTCACTGTCCACGGTGAGTGGAGAGCTTCACAATTAAGTCACCCTTTAATCTACTATGAATTCATCAGTGGCAAAGTGAAATGTTTGCATTACGTGGTTTAACTTCTGTCATCTGGGCTCCAGTTCCCCCATCAATAGCAGATGAACCCACAGAGTTGGTTGTAACCAGACTGTCTCCAGTGGTCATTGCGTGCACTGCTTCTGGTGTCCCACAACCCACAATCCACTGGAGCAAAGACGGCATGAGGCTGCCCAAAGAAGGACAAGGCTACAGCATACTGCCCACAGGTTTGTATCAAACACACAAATTTGACTTTTTATACCCTCGATCATATACCAGAAATTCCATCCGCCTTTTACTTTGTTCTCAGATTTTTATCAAACCAATTTTATGGACACTATTCACCCAATATTTTACAAATTGACATGAAATGTCTTTACAACTGGAGCAGATGTAATGCACAGCTTGATTTAAATTTCAAAAATGTATTTATTTATTTACACCCCCCCCCCGATTCTTTTCAAATGTCACACATACCCTTCTCCTGTTTTTTTGTTTTGTTTTGTTTGTTTTTACAAATTGTTAAAAAGATTGAAAGTTAAGACTCATCACTCATCATTGGGCATCAGGGCATCAGTGAACAGGAGGGGCAGCAAAGTGTTGTGTGACCAGACAGGGATATTAACAAGATCTTCTCACTTTTTCACTGGTTTACATTAAAAACAGAGCAATTTGACCCATTTTTCACTTGATGTTTAAATACAGAGAATATAATTTGATGAGTTTTTGTCATCATTAATAACATCTTGAATTGTTGGTTATGATTTGTGCTCAGGTCCAGTAGAGATCACCTCAGCTGAGATTATTCATGCAGGACGGTACACGTGCACGGCCAAGAATGCTGCTGGTTCAACTCTCCGCCATGTGCAGCTTACAGTGCAGGGTAAGAGCAAAGAACAAAGAGCTTAAGATGACTCTTCTGGACAAAATACATGAAAATCTAAATGGTTGGAGACTCCGACACTTTCTTAAATTCTTTTTACTGTATTTTTTTTATATCTAAATAACTGATGTTTGACCTGATGGAACAAATGTTTTGTCACGACTTAGTAATTTAGAGAGTTGTTTGGGCTAGTTTTAATTTAGGATGCATTATGTAACAAAATCTTACAGGTTAAAATGTTGGAAAATCCATATATTTTGTATATTTCTAGTTTAATGCAGAGGTGTAAAACAAAAGGCTAAAACCTTTCTGCCAAAGGGCTCAATCTAGCCTCTGGGATGAATTTGTGAAATACAAAAAGTATATTTAAGATACTAATAGTAAGAATGTCTCAAAGTTATTTTGATTCAATAATATTCTGCCTGTTACTAAATGTTTTGTGCCTTTGTAGATGCACTATGGTCTGTAAGTTGTAACATACGTCTTAATAATAAGATGAAGCATAATATGGTTAAAATTGTAATTAAAAAAATATTTCAGGTTGTTCATGTTCACATTTTTAAAGGATTTTTTTTTACTAGTTTGGAGTTGTCATTTACAGGTTATTATTTTACTATTTTATGGGTCAAACCAGTTTTGACTACAGTATATGTGTGAAGTAAAATGAGGTAAATAGCTCTGGTTAAACACCTATTTAATTAGTATCATAACTCAAAATGATTTATTGAGTAACCCATTTCACTTATTTGTGTTATGTCAGACACATATATTAATTATTTCGTTAATAAAAAATAAATTAAAAAACACTTGTATGACATTTTCAGTGTTTGTACATTTTACATTAACTGTTAAACACCAATAGGATTTACAGGTGCACTATTAACCTCATCATTTCTTGAACACTCTACTGTAAATCCATCTTCTGTGATCTGTTTCCTCAGAGCTTCCTGTGATCCAGACCCACCCGTCCACTCTGGATGTGATTTTAAACAATCCCATCACGTTGCCCTGCAGAGCAACAGGTTCACCTCGACCTACCATCACCTGGCAGAAGGAGGGCATCAACATACCCACGACAGGTGATTTATCATGTCTGCTAGTTACTACACTGTGAGTTAGCATGGTGACATGACTTGTTTTCTTCTTGATATTAGGCGGTGCTTTCACAGTACTGCCTAATGGAAGCCTGCAGATCTCGAAGGCGTCTGTGTCGGACTCTGGTACATACATATGTGTGGCTCAAAATCCTGCAGGCACTGCACTGGGTAAAACGAAGCTCAGAGTACAAGGTAGGTCACACACTACACAAAGTCATTTTTAGTATTTTGTAAAAGAACACATTGTAGTCTAAAAGTCTAAAACAGTTCTTTTTTTTGTATCTTACTGCATAATATGTAAACTTGTCAAGGTAATTAAGAAGCTTGTTTGGACAGTCCACCTTCAGAGAATACAGGTTTACAGAGCAATTACAGTATTTAAACAGTTTATTAGTTGAGAATTAATTATTATTATTATTAAATGGATAAACAATTGAATTATTATTTTTTTATTGATTTATTCAGATTATGGAATGGTACAAGCTTCCTGACTGCCATCAATCGACCTCCCTGCACAACACAATATCAAAATAAATTCAAGGTAGAGAAAAATAATAATACACATAAAAACATATAAAACAAGACAAAGTTATATTCAAAAAGGAGTGAGAAATAAGTGTAGCCTATTAACTCTCACACTTTCTATAAACCAGGAACATACACACATACATTAATATTTACAAAATGAAACTTATTTGTTCACCTTTTTATGTACATATGAAAGCCAAAATCAATCATTACTAACTCAAAATGTGATGCAATTTAAAACTGTCTTAGTAGTTGGATGACATGTACTAAAGTTTTGTAATTTCCTCTTTTCTTTCCTCTTTTACTCTTTCCATCTACAGTTGCAGAAAATATAATTAGACCATCAAAAGTGGGATCCATTACTAACTCCTGTGTGTATCATGTGGCTAAAACAGACAGAAAAGAAAACATGGGGAAAAAAATCAAAGCACTGTTTTTGTCAGTACAATGACATAGACATTGATGTAAAAACTGAAGTGATTTTTGTTTTTATCAACAAAAACATGTTAAATGGACAGATATAAGCTCTGCAATTAAACTACTATTAGCTATTTTTGTTCTTATCCTTATATGTGTCCAAACAAATGTACCTTTAGTTGTACCAAACATTAAAATGAACAAGAAATTCAAAAAGGTCTAATAATTTTTTTTCTGTGACTGTGGATGCTAATTTTCTGTGAGTCATAATCCTAGTTTTTGTTGCTAATTACTAATCTATATGTACTGTTTCTGTGTGCGCTCTGCCCTCCAGTCCCTCCAGCAATCAGCTCAGACACTCATGACTACCTGGCACCTGTGGATTCCTCAGTGACTCTGCAGTGTCAGGCTGATGGCTCCCCTCTGCCCTCGGTCACATGGCGGAAAAACGGGCAGATGCTGACTGGATCTGTACGCCAACGGGTGCTCAGTTCAGGATCCCTACAGATCGCCTTTATCCAACCCAGCGACACTGGGCGATACACCTGCACCGCTGCCAATGCTGCAGGAACTGCCAGCCTGGAGATGAGCCTCACTGTGCAGAGTACGTGATGAATGATGCAGTAGCATGAATCAGTAATCAGATTTATACAAGAAATGTGGCTTAAACTGTGTAAGAACCAACTTAATGTTATGTGGTAATAAGAGTGAAAAAGTAAAAATACATTAGGAAAAGTGTTGTATAAATAACCTGAACAGTCACAAACAACCTGACATTTTTAGAGAAAAATAAGTACAATTTTAACAGTATTGGTCAAAATGTGTAAAAAAATAAATATCAAATATAGTCTGTATGTTGCTCCCTAAAAACACTGATTTTGAAACCTTTGGTTGTTAATACCTTCATTGTCATTTTTTCATTTTACAAATTGATCCCACGGTCCAGATTGGACACTTTGGTGGGTTGATTTTAACCCATGGTCCATATGTATGACAGCCTCGATATATAGTATACACCAAGCCTCAGAGCATATCCCACCATTGCATTTATTAACATAGTTACAAGTGTTTCAGAAATGTACAAAGAAGGAAATAACCATTAACATACAATAAAAATAGAATATGCACATGCAGCTCATACAAATACATTTGTTTTGTGATATTCTTTCTCCTTTTCTTAACTCTGCAGTCCCACCCTCCATCCATGGTGGAGAGCAGGAGGTTGCAGTGGTGGAGAACACTCAGGCCCAGCTGGTGTGTGTGGTGGAGGGGGTTCCACAGCCCACTGTGTCCTGGGAGAAGAACGGTGAGCCCCTCAGTGAGAGCACAGGGGAGTACACTGTCCTGCCATCTGGTGAACTGGTTATTGACCTTGCTCAGGTGAATACAGCAATAAAGCATGAACATTATATTGCATCATTTTAAGGTTTCTAAGTTGATTAACATCTCATTTTCTTAAGTAAAAGTTTAAAAAAGTACAACTTCTTAATTGTAATAAAGTACAAAAAAAATAGATTTTTTGTAATGAATGAAAAAATACTTATTTAAGTGAGCAAAATCCTAAAGGTTTCAGTCTGACCGCAGTCCTGCACTGGCTCAGGTACATGACATGTAACCCACAAAAGCATCTGGATATGTATTAAATTATATACACACATTTTTGAATATATGTATTTTCATGGGTACAGGCATGGGTAGAATTAAACGAAACATGAGTAGATCCATTTAGTTTTAAAAAATAAAAAGTCTATTCTGAGAATGTAAGGGTTATAGAGCACAAATACTTATGCAAACATGTAGGGAGTAAAAGTAAAATGCTGGCAGAAAAATAAATATTCAATTTAAGTACTGTAACATGTACTTTGTGACTTCCCACCTCTGTTCAGCAGGAATTAAAACAGGTTGTAGAAATCCACTCAAATTCTCCTGGAATGAATATCAAGAAACTGTAGCTTTGCAGCACCTGGAGGGATACACAATAAATGATCATAAAATAATTAATGATAAATAGTCTTTAGATAAATATGACCCTTAAGTGTTCTGTATATTGTATAACATATGTAACCCTCCCATCTCCTCATCATCTGTCTTCATCAGCCTGACGATGCAGGCAGTTACACCTGTGTTGCCACCAACACAGTTGGCCAGGACAGTCGAACTGTGGCCCTGTCAGTGCAGACTCACCCTGTCTTCACTGACCTTCTTGGAGATGTAGCCCTCAATAAAGGAGAGCGCCTCCTGCTGGCCTGCAGTGTCAACGGCATCCCCCCTCCCAGAATCACATGGGCCTTCAATAACCATATCATGCCAGGTCAGAGATCATCCATTCATCTCAAAGACGAACCACATCTGCTGTTGCACTTATAATATATTTAAGTCATACAGTTGTGAAATCAATTGTTAGACCACTTTTGTTTTCTTCAGTTTCTTGTTCATTTCAATGCCTGGTACATCTAAAGGTACATTTGTTTGGACAAAAATTAACAGAAATATCTCATAGTTTAATTTCAAAGTTGATATCTATCCATGTTGCCTGTGTCCTTGATAAAAAACAATAGTTTCAGTTCTTGCATCAATGTTTATGGCCACAGAAGGTCCTTCCTGCCAGCTGCCACTTTTCAATATTGCTGAGCTTGCTAATTTATTGTATGCTGGTACATACTTACAGATGTTTTATCCTACTATGTTTTACCTTACTTGTATTGTGCATACAATACAAGTAAATACATTTTATATTTCTTCTATTCTTTTTATTGCTTACCTTGTATCTCCATTGTTGGTTGTCTGTTGGGTCAATGTTGTTGTTTTTTTTCATAACCAAATTTCCTGCAAGGATGAATAAAGTTTCTATTCTTTTTTTTTTCTATTCTATTCTATGGAATTGCAGTGATGAAAACAGTTCTTTTAGGCATTCCATGTCTTATTTTGTTTTAGTCACATGATATAGAAGTTAGTATTGGATTACATAAGCATTGCTTTTAATGACGTTTGATGTTTTTTTTCTGAGATTATATGTATATAAAATGTAATAAACTCCATATAACGTTTTGTCACTTTTTGTTCCACTGTTGTCGCTGCAGTTCATTACGACCACACGAATGGCTACAGTGAGCTGGTGATTGAGAAAGTAACTAAAGATGATTCTGGTACTTACACCTGTGTGGCTGAAAACAGTGTGGGAACCATCAAGTCTCTGGGTTTTGTCTACGTCAAAGGTAAAAAAAAAAAAAAAAAAAAAACTTTGTTAATGACTTGACTTGATAGTTTCTTTGTGTATTTGCTTATAACTCAAATCGATCAACGCTGATGTGTTTTCATATTTGCTTGTCTACAGAGCCCCCAATTATTGATGGGGACCCCCACTCTAACCGTATTGAACCTCTGGGAGGCAATGCCATCCTCAACTGTGAGGTACGAGGGGACCCCTTGCCCACTATTCAGTGGAGCAAAAATGGAATAAACATCCAGATCAACAATCGCATCCGTCAGCTGGACAATGGTTCTCTGGCCATCTATGGCACAGTGGTAGGAAAACATCTACATTTCCTTTGTCTTAAGTCTCATGCTTCAGTGTCCATGGTGTTACAGTCTGAGGGCTCTAGTCTAGGCGATTGAATGGAGGAGGGATGCGCCAGTCTGCATGGCGTACTAAACTTGCAAAAGTCATCTGGACACACCTGTTAGCGCAGCGCAGACCAGCTGCACCCCACTTGCGCCTGGTCTGTGAAACTAGAGCCCTGAGTCTTACTGCTAATTAAATGCATTTGTTTGTTCGAGACACTGAAGCTGCTTATTTATGTATATACTTATTTATTTTATTTGTTAATGAATTGTTCATTTATAGACTGAAGATGCTGGTAACTACATGTGTGTGGCAACAAATGATGCTGGGGTTGTGGAGAGAAGTGTCACACTAACTTTACAGAGTAAGTTATTGACTCATGTTTATTCGTTAAGAGTATTAGACAACAATCTAAAGGGTCTCATGTCAAAATGGAGACACTCCAATAACTTGATCTCATTTTTTTCCTTTCATTTTATCGGAACTAGATCTGTATATTCTGATTTTGCATCCTGAACCTTTTCTTTCTTTTTTCTTTTTTTCTTTGGAGGACATCAGGAAGACTAGCCTGGCATTTGTATATTACCTAAAGGGGAGCCTCAATAAAGAATAAACACATTTAATTTCAGTTATTTTGATCTCCATTAGCTTTGGTTTAGGCCATCGCTAGTCTTCCTGGCGTCCACACCCAACACAATTGTCCTTATACCGCAGTACACAAATGACCAGATATATTTCACAGTTACATATCAATATAATGTCAATTAACTAAACAATAGCAGACACTTGAATTAAGAAAAAATATCTTGATTTAAGCACAGAAAAGTGAAAATGATCTTGGTAAGATATCTTGAAATAAAATTTTCAGATCTACTGTCTAAAAATCAGTTCTTATATCTCACTGAAAAGTTACTCTTTAGGTGATTATGTTTTACTTTAAGTGTGATGAGATATTTGGACTAAAAATTACAAAAATACACGAGGTAAATTTTAGATTTTTGTCGTGTACATTTCAAAAACCCACTGAAGTGCATGGTTGTTCCAGGTGCTCCCACCATCACTGTGGAGCCAGTGGAGACAGTTGTCGATGCTGGTACCACAGTTGTGATGAACTGCCAAGCGGATGGAGAGCCCACCCCCGTTATAGAATGGTCCCGTCAGGGCCGCCCATTACTGAGCAACGACCGCTTCTCCACCCTGTCGAATGGTTCCCTCAGGGTCAGCAGTGCACAGAAAGAGGACACGGCTGAATATGAATGTGTGGCTAGAAACCTGCTGGGATCAGTGCTGGTCAGGGTCACCCTCACTGTACGAGGTCAGCCCCATGTCACACCTAAAACTAGTAAAATCAATCAAACATGAATGAAAAGCATGTTTATTTACAGAAGCATTTGTTTGTCTTCAAGTCCGTGGAGGCTACTCAGAGTGGGCTGAGTGGGGTCCTTGCAGTGTGTCCTGTGGTGTCGGAGCTCAGAAGAGGCTGAGACAATGTAATAACCCACTGCCTGCCAATGGAGGGCGCCACTGTGTAGGACCACACACTGAGAGTCGCAGCTGTCATGGAAAACCTTGTCCAGGTAAAGACTGTTGAGCGGTTTGGAGATGGAAATGATTCATTACATTCTGTCAGTATTAATGTTTCAAAATCTGGAAGGGAAAAATAATCCAGATTTTGAAAAAGTATACCTTCTTCCCTCACCTCTCTCCTCTATCCAAATCAGAAGGAGATAGATAGATAGATAGATAGATAGATAGATAGATAGATAGATAGATAGATAGATAGATAGATAGATAGATAGATAGATAGATAGATAGATAGATAGATAGATAGATAGATAGATAGATAGATAGATAGATAGATAGATAGATAGGGTTTTTTGCAGGTCATTAAAAATATTAAAAGTCATTAGATAGATTTTTTTAAAAATTACATTGAATGTCCTAAGGAATTAAAAAAATTTAATCCACTTGATCGATTATTCAATTTTTTTGGATGTTACAAACATTTAATAATTTTGATTGGAAGTATAGTGTGACTATTAACAGGCCATACCCTGTAATTGACTATTTTTATGGCCAATACACAAAGTCACAACACCAGATCCTTGGAATGTAACATGCTGCTAATATATTTCTTTGTCAGAACACTTGAATTAGAATCAGAAAGCTGATTTTTGTCTATTGATGCCAAAACCATCAAGTACCGCAGCTTTTGATTTACATGTATATGTATCTCACTGCAGTGGATGGTAACTGGTCCGAGTGGTCTCTCTGGGAGGAGTGTTCACAAACTTGTGGTCAGGGAAACAGAACCAGGATTCGGACCTGCAGCAACCCTCCAGCTCAGCATGGAGGCAGGCCATGTGAGGGGAAGGCAGTGGACGTCATTATGTGCAGTGTCAGACCTTGTCCAGGTGAGTAAATTTTACAGAGATACATCGGCCATGTAACCCTTTGAACAACCTTTTAACTTTGCAACACCCATCTGCAGTGGCAGGTAACTGGGGCTCTTGGCTTCCATGGAGCCCTTGCAGTGAGACCTGTGGTAAAGGTATGCAATCCAGGATCAGGCTGTGCAACAACCCTCCTCCAGCATTTGATGGGCCACATTGTGAAGGCACAGACACCCAAACCCAAGTCTGCAAGGAGAGGCCGTGTCCAGGTGAGGGCTCTGAGAGAATAATAACTTAAGTTCTGAGGTTGATGTGAAGCATATGTCACTTTACCTGAGTACAGTCACATGTGTGTCACATTATTTATTTTCTCTCTTCAACCCCCTGATTTTTCCAAACAAATGTACCTTTAGTTGCACTAGGCATTAAAATGAACAAGAAATTGAAGAAAACAAGGGGTAGTCTAATAATTTTTTCCAAGACTATGTGCTATACATATGACAAAAATTACTATAAATCTTTGACTTTCACTGCTTTTATTTTCTGGCACTAAAGGGGACAAAACAAACAAGAAGTAGAAGAAAATGTCTTAAAGTGGTAGTTCACTCTTTTTCATATGAGTTGGTATGGGATCACTGTCTTTACTCTGGTGCACCCACGGTGACTTACCTGTGAGTCGAGGTCTGGTCCGGTTTTGGTCAAAGCGAAAGTAGTCCCGGCAGGTTTCCTGGATTCAACAAAATAAAACGTGTCTCTTCTCAAAACAGTATGTGTTCAAATGGGTGATTTATTTGCGTAACAAAACTGACATGGAACAAAAACACACCTCGTAATTGCTTGGAGCTACTTTCTCTCAATAGCAATCAATGCACATTGTCACTGCTAACAGCTGTACACCTGCACGGTGCAGCTGCAAACACTGCTGAACAACTGATGAAAGTAGTTTGCTGAGGCGCACAGCTGTTGGCAGTGACAATATGCATTGATCGCTATTGAGAGAAAGTAGCTCAAAGAAATTAGGAGGTGTGAGTTTTTGTTCCATGATAGTTTTGTTTTGCAAATAAATCACCCATTCGACCACATATTGTTTTGAGAAGAAACACGTTTTATTTTGTTGACACCAGGAAACCTGCCAGGCCTACTTTTGTTTTGACCAAAACCGGACCAGAATCGACTCACAGGACACTGTCAGGGGTAAGTCACTGTGGGTGCACCAGAGTAAAGACGGTCATCCCATACAAATTCAAGTTAAAAATAGTGAACTATCCCTTTTACTTAAAAAAAAAACATACCTTTTGACTTTTACCCCCAGTGGATGGAAAGTGGTCATCATGGGTGAGCTGGGGAGCCTGCAGTGTTTCATGTGGTGGTGGGACCAGACAAAGGACACGCCTCTGTGCAAACCCCGCCCCTGTGCACGGTGGCCGACAATGTGAAGGCAATGACGTGCACATCGACTTCTGTAACAGCGAACCCTGCCCCAGTGAGTCAGTGTTCTCAAAGCTCGGTTTATTTCCAACAGATATCGGAATTCTTAGATTGTCATGTCGCATTTTCTTTTCCTCTTCCAATACAACGTTTTGTGTCAGTCAGTGGAAACTGGGGTCCATGGAGCAGCTGGGGCAGCTGCAGTAAGACATGTAATGGAGGTCAGATGAGGCGCTACAGGACATGTGACAACCCCAGACCAGCCAACGGTGGGAGAGCATGTGCAGGAGCTGATACCCAGATACAGAGGTGCAGCACCAGCATCTGTCCTGGTGAGTCACTGTAATGATGTGGACAATGCACCCATTTACAGGTTTTACTTAAAAATCATAACATCGCAGTAAATAGACATATTTTACCTTTCATTCCAGGTTTATATCTAAAAATATTATTGAATCAGACATTTTATCTCCAAATTATTTGAGTTAATGTAATTATATCCCCAAATTAAATTTCAGGGATGTTATGATTTTGGTCTCACCGTCACTACAACTATCGCTGTCATTGTTGGATATCCTTCGTATGAACACAATAACTTAAAAAATGTTGGGTTTAGAAATTATCAATGAATATCATGGAGTAGAAAAAGTGGTTTGATTATGAATGATTCACCATTTCTAGTTTGCTCACAAGGGGCTGGTCAGAAGTTTAAATACACTAACCATTCTTTGGTTCATATCTCTGGAACTATTTTTGTGATTGACTCCCAATGATATTCATTGATATGGAAAATATGGAATTTCTCAACCCAATATTTTTGGATATCTGGCCCTGGCAGACCAAAAGGATGCTATCCCCAAAAATCCTTTCAGGGATATAATTACATTAACTCAAACATGTTGGAGATAACATTTCTGTTTCAAAAACATTCAGTAAAGTTAAAGAAATTAACAATCAATGAGTGTCTTCCAGTGTTTGAGTTGAATTTACACTCTGAATTATAATATGCATGTAACACTTACCATAATGTATTGTTTTTGTCTTTTTTTTATTCAGTTGATGGTAACTGGGGACCATGGCAGTCCTGGGCTGAATGTTCTGTTTCCTGTGGGGGCGGTGAGAGAACTCGTGTCCGCCTTTGTAACAGTCCGTCTCCAAGTAACGGCGGCCGTCCATGTCCAGGAGACTCCTCCCAGCTATCCAGGTGTAACGCGCAACCTTGCCCAGGTATGACATTAGTTAATGAATATGAATTAGTTACAGCATCCAAACATCCTTAAATACTTCCTCTGTTTGTCAGGTGGACCCCAGAAGGCACGTGGGAGCATCATAGGAAACATCAATGATATAGAGTTCGGCATCGCTATCCTCAATGCCACCATCTCACACGGACAACCTGGCAGCAAAGTTATCAAGGCCACGATTTCTAATGTACCGAGGACATTAGGTCAGATTCAAAGTAGATTTCTTTCATTCTAGTTTATTTGAACAACTCACATGATGCTAATTAAAATCTGTTTTTAAATAACAGGCCCTGCAATGAGGAAGCTGATCTCTATCCTCAACCCCATCTACTGGACCACTGCACTGGAAATAGGAGAAGCAGTCAATGGTTACACACTAACAGGAGGCGTATTCAGGCGAGAGACACAAGTGGAGTTTGCTACAGGTACAAATAGATTAGTCTGCAAACATATTATAGTCATGGAAAAACGTATTAGACCAACTTTGTTTTGTTCAGTTTTTTGTTCATTTTAATTCCTGGTACATCTAAAGCAGGGGTCTCCAACCTATTCCACAAAGGGCCGGTGTGGCTGCAGGTTTTTGTTCCAACCAACCAAGAGTTCACAGTTTGACCAATTGACTCTCTGCAGACTGAGATCAGTTGATTCATTGATTGAAGTCTGGTGTGTTGCTGCTTGGTTTCAACAAAAACCTGCAGCCACACCGGCCCTTTGTGGAATAGGTTGGAGACCCCTGATCTAAAGGTATATTTGTTTGCACAAATATCATGACAACAAAAATAGCTCATAGTTTATTTCCAGAGCTGATATCTATCTATCTGTATACTGACAAAGAAAGTGCCTTACCTATGCATTTAACATGTTTTCTTGATAATAATCAAAATCGCTTCAGTTCTTACTTCAGTATCTATGTCATTGTACTGACAAAAACAGTGCTTTTATTCATTCCATATTTTCATTTTGGTCTGTTTTAGTCACATGATACAAACGGGAGTTACGACTGGATTGCGTAAAAATTGTTTTTGATGACGTGGTGGTCTAATATTTTTTTCTGTGACTGCATTATATTCCAACATTAGAGACTCTTTGCTGAATGAGGTTCTTCCTCCACTGGTACTTATATATATATATATATATATATATATATATATATATATATATATATATATATATATATATATATATATATATATATATATATATATATTGTTCTACAGCACCTTGAGCACTGGTTGTTTTAAATGTGCCGTATAAATAAACTTAACATTGACCACAACTGATTATGTGTTGAAATTTAAGAATTACATCTAATATATTTGGATGTGTCCTAGGAGAGATCTTGAGAATGACCCACATTGCACGTGGTCTGGACTCAGATGGGGCACTGCTTTTGGACATTGTAGTGAATGGACACATCCTACAGCTGCCGTCACATGCAGACATCAACATTAAGGTAAACAGTCTACAGTTCCATACATGTTCAACTTCAGTTTGTTCTACATCATTTGCATCCATGTGTGTCCCCATACATGGCTGTGACTGTGGGGTGGCTGTGGTTCAGTTGGTAGAGTGGGCTTTCCAATGACCAAAGGTTTGGCATTTTGAATCCTGGCTCTGGCTCTCCACATGTCAAAGTGTCCTTGGGCAAGACACTGAACCCTAAATGACTCCCAGTCAGTCTGGCAGTGCCTTTCATGTCAGCAGCTGCCTACTGATATATGAGTGAGTGAATATGAGGAATTTTAAAGTGCTTTGGGCACCATGAAACTGCAGAAAAATGTGCTATATAAGCTCATTTACCATTTACTCTCCACACCCCCAACCCTAGTATCTCTCTCTCTCTCTCTCTCTCTCTCTCTCTCTCTCTCTCTCTCTCTCTCTCTCTCTCTCTCCCTCTCTTTTATTCTCTCTCATTTATCCCAACTGGCCAAGGCAGATAGCCATCCTCCAGGAGTCAAGGTCTGCTCCAGGTTTCTGCCTGTTAAAAGGGAGTTTTTCCTCACAACTGTTTGCTCCTGGAGGATTCTGTCGGGTTTCTACAAAGTAGAGTCTGGTTTTGAATGGCTCTATATGTAAAGTATCATCACGAGATACATTTTGTTATGATGTGGGTACTATATAAATGAAATTTGATTTTAGTTAAATGGCAACAGCTGAATTTAGGGTCAGGTCAAAGGAACACATACATCTATGAGAAAACCCAAGCTTCTCTGATCCTATTCTATATGCAGTAATTTGTTATCATATGACTGTGATGTAATCAGGTAGCTGTAATAATCAATGTGATGCATATACACACACTTAAGAAATGTGATGATCAAAAACTCAGATTTAGGCGTTCTAATCCATCATCAGATTTATTTTGTAGCACATATTGTTACGACCCAGTCTAGGGGTACTGAGTGCAACATAAAACTCCCACTCCTCTCCCACTAGCAGCAAGATCAATACAAAAAAAATAATAACGGAAAGCAGAGGATAAATTTCAAAGGTTTTAATTACTAATTACTCGACCAAAATCACAATCAAAACAAACCATTACCTCAGGGAGAAGTAACAAATAAAAGGAAAACAACAAACAAACCCCCTTATAAATGAAATGCAACTAGTCTACCTCTAAGAAAATAATATATTTACACAGCTAACTAAACTTCCTAACGGAGAAACAGGAGAAAAACAAACACACCCAGTTACTCTCCCCTACGTTACCCAAAATACCTACACACATAAATCTACTAGCCTAAAGTCTCAAATTCTCGAACATGCTGACAAACTGTCTGGTAGTGAAGGAGGAGAAGGACTCCACCGTGGTGTTTTCCCTCCTTCTTATACTGACAGCTCTCAGCTCCGGCCAACCGCCATCCACCACTCTCCATTCGCTGATTGGAGGGGCTCCTCCTCCCATTTCAGGCTTGTGCGCCCCTCCGGTTGCTGTTCCAATCAGGACGCGCTTCACCTGCAGCCTTTTGAGATGGGAGGCGGAGAGAGAGAGAAAGCGAGAGGAGAAACTCTCCGCTCCATAATAAACAATATATATACACATGCAATATATTACACAGCAAAATGACACAGTCATAACATAACATAGTGATTGTTTTCACACATGGTAAATGTAAAGGAACAAAATAAATCAGATTAATCTATATACATGCCAGAGGACATCAGAGTATTGATGATAAATCTAGACATGTTATTCTGATTTCTTATATTCAGATTACTCCTGTGATCTGACAAAAGCATATTAAATCATGGTGTTTGTATGATCATGTGTGTAATGTAATTACTCCAGAAATTGGAGAATTAGGCCCAATCCCACTTCACCCCTTGGTCATCTCCCTTACCCCTCCCCCTTGGCCCTTGCACTTGGCTCTACCCCTTAAAACAGAGCTGCAAAGGGGTAGGGGTTCCAGTTTGAGGGCGAGAGTTTTCCACCTTTGGAGAAGCCCTTCTTCTCCAACTAAGAGAATCAGGACAACACTACCCCCTCATGTGTATGCGCAAAACAGGGGGGGGGGGGGCAAGAGGTGAATTGGGATTCAGCCTGAAGGGCTCTCTATGCTCTCATGGTAAAATGTTGCACTTAACTTGTCGCAGATATTTGTCATTTAAAACAAAGAAGTTGTCCAATTAACCCATGGGTTGTTTCGATCCAGGACTACACAGAGGACTACATCCAGACAGGCCCGGGTCAGCTTTATGCTCTGTCCACTCGCATGTTCAGCATTGACAGAGAGAGCGTCCCCTACTCCTGGAACCACACCATCTCCTATGACGTGTCCAAGGGCAAGATGCCCTACCTGGTAGAGATGCTGCATGCCACCGGCATCAGTGCTCATTATAACCCCCTGGAGGAGGTGCTGGAGTACACCATCCATGCTAGTATCTCTAAAGGTGAGCTCAAACAGTAGTTGGGGAGTATTTCATGAACAGGGGGCACCAAAACTGAACGCTCATTTAATTTGTGGGTTACTTAATTTTTCACATTTGAACTCAAACTAGAAAAACACTCTGAGAGTGCAAACCTCCACCAAGACAGACCTCCCCCCTTCGAGTGAAGAGAGGTCCACCAAGGAGGTTATGTTTTCGTTGGAATTTGTTTGACTGTCAGCGACATTACTGAAAAAGTTATGGATGGATTTTGATTAAAAAAGGTTCAGGATGTGTTGGGAGAATCACAAGGAACAAGTGATAAAAATGTTGGTGGTGATCCGGAAGAGATCCTGGATTCTGAATCACTTTGAAGTTTTACATTGCGGTAAATGGAGAATACATTTTAAAGTGATCCAGAATCCAGAATCTCTTCCGGATCGCCACCAAAATGTTATCATTTGTTTGTGTGACACTCCCAACACATCCTAAAATGTTATCAAAATCCATCTATATCTTTTTGAGTAATGTTGCTGAGAGTCAAACAAACTCCAGTGAAAACATAACCTCCTTAATTAAAGGTAATTAAAGTGAAAACGTCTTCATATTCCAGGTGACCGCAGTAACCAGTGTCCTCAAGGCTTCACTCTGGTGTCTGCTGGGCCCTACTGTGCAGGTAATGTTCATCACAGCATACACTGTATGGATGCAAATATTCAGACATGTTGAACTCAGTTATTTCTGTTGACTATTTAAATGAGGACAGTACAAAGTTCTGCTTGTCTGAAAACTATTTTTATATTTAGAGGTAGAACATTTAAACTCTTAGTCTGGATAAAAACATTATTACAGTAATGTTGAGAGAAATTTAAACTGACCAATGCAATGATATTTATCTGCGTGTTTGCACTGAACAGTGAGGTGCTCTCATCGCACTGCATGCGTATAATGGAAAGTGTACATGTATATAGTGACAATAAAGCCATTCTATTTCTATAATCCTCTTGACATACATTAGATGAGAATGAGTGTGAGGTTGGAAACCCTTGTTCTCACGCTTGTCACAACGCCATGGGTACCTACTACTGCTCCTGTCCCCGAGGACTCACTATCTCAGCTGATGGCAGAACATGTCAGGGTAAATAAAAACAAACATCCATGCACAGACTCCCTGTCACTGCTTTATATTAACACAACTGTGTTGTCACATGTGCTGCTGCTTCTGTTCTCGTAGATATTGACGAGTGTTCATTGGGTGGGAACGTGTGTCACGATGGGCAGGATTGTGAAAACACAATTGGTTCGTATCGGTGTGTTATGCGGTGTGGGCGTGGCTTCAGGAGAACAGCTGATGGCCTCAGTTGTACAGGTACAATACACAACATTCTGTTTTAGAAGGCGGCTCAGGATTTCAGTGAATCCCTGTTTTATCTGATTAAAAAATATTGAAAAATTTGCTAATTTGGGTTTTATATGTACTACTCTGTAGGACTTTGAGATTCCATTTATAAGTACAGTCCATTCCGCCGAATGAAACATGCTATATAAATGCAATTTATTATTTTGAATTTGGATGAATTGACTTTCATATTTAAGTACAAATGCATGTTATAGTCTTGTTTTACTTTACTGTACACAGTAAATTTTGCAGTGTTAAATCAACACTTAGAGAGTTTATTTAACTTCTTCTAGAGTGTATTTGGTCCCATTTTCTCCAAATTAACACTGCAAAATTTACTGTGTATGTTGTGCTGTTTTCTGTATTTCTTTATTTGACATTTCATTTACCTTTTTCATGCTACTGAGAACTCAGTGCAGTTTTATGATGAAGATAATGTTAAAAGTTGACACTTAAAGATATGCTTAAATGGTTATTTTTCAACCTTTATTTATTTGTTTATTTTGAACATTTACAGAATACATGCGAGTTCAAAAAATGACAAAATCATTCATTTATACTCAAAGGAGTAGAAAGAAGAAAGGCTTATTTAATGTCACCCCCCATTCTCAAATGATTTAACATAATGTTTCTCACTCCAGTACTGTCCAATACTGTGTAATACATGTTCATTTTTATTACTAACGAATGCCAGTTTTAATTACCATTACTGCTGGTCCACTTGTTAACCCAGGTGAATTATCTGTTTTTACTGAATTCAACTTTTCTGAAAGTATCTGAAGTCTTGAACTCTTTTCTACCTTCAGATGTGAATGAGTGTCAGGAGTCAAATCCGTGTAATCAGCACTGTCTGAACACCATCGGCAGTTATCGCTGTGCCTGTGAGCCAGGATATCAGCTTAGGAACAGACGCTGTATCGGTGAGATGGCTTTCTTTTACCAACTGGAACACTTTACGATTGTAATCAATGAACTCATCTTTAAACACATCTGCTATAAAACCTCTCTTCTTGCAGACATAAATGAGTGCAGACAGAGGGTTTGTCGGTCAGATCAGCAGTGTAAAAACACTCGGGGTGGCTACACATGTATTGATCTGTGTCCCAGTGGAATGACCAAAGGTGGCAATGGAACATGCATAGGTGAATAAACACTAATACCTGGTGTCTTGTGAAATATGGATGCTAAAATTGTGTTGTTTTTTGGTTGGTTGTTTTTTTTGTGTTTCATTTATGTTTTTATTGTGTGTGTTTTGTTTTGTTTTTTTGTGGCAGAGAATATTTTTCTGGTTATGTCTTTTTATTGTCTATGTCAGTTTTATTCTAATTGTACTAATATCCTATCCTGATTTGCACTATATATGTATGTATGTTCGTTCATCATTGTTTGTACACTGCAAAAATCTCAATCTTACCAAGTGTATTTTTCTCATTCCTAGTCCAAATATCTCATCACATTTAAAATAAGATGTAATCACCTAATGATTAATTGTTCAGTGGATTATAAAAACATGTTTTTTAGACAATAGGTCTTGCAAATCTTATTTCAAGAAATCATACCAAGGTAATTTTCACTTGTTCCACTGGCAGATTTTTGTTGTGTAAGTCAAGAGTTTTCTTGCTTATTTCAAGCAAACAAGTGGAAATTATTTTTTGAAATAAGATTTTCCAGGTCTACCATACAACCAACCAGGTATTGTTATAATAAGGTGTGTTTTGTGACTTGTTTTAGACATTGATGAGTGCAGGGATGGCACCCATCAGTGCAGATACAATCAGATCTGTGAAAACACCAGAGGCAGCTACCACTGCACATGCCCACGGGGCTACAGATCTCAGGGAGTGGGAAGACCCTGTGTTGGTATGTAAACTCTTTAAGTCTTTCAGAACCTGTTACTTCTGTATCATGCATGGGTGCGGCAGAAACTAAAAACAATTTCACTAATGTCTGAAGGCTTCTATTTATCTGATGATGTCAAGGAAATTCATCAGAGCATGTGAGTAAAAATTTACTTTTCTGTGTTTACATTTCTATATAAACCACTGACATGTATAATCTCAACAAGATCTATTTTTAGTCCAAGAATCTGAAAGTCTGGTGGAGTACTGGTATCACTGGTCATCCATCTGTCTGTTGGTTATCCATCTATTATCTGTCCATAAAGGTTTTTTCAAGAATCTTCTTCTCCGAAACCGTCAGCCAGACTGAAATAAAAATTTAAAGCAGAGGTTCCTTGGGCCACTGTGTGCCTAGATTGTTCAATGAATTTAGAAATATCAATATATGTTGTTGTTGGGTTTTTTTTTTATGAGTTGTTTATATTTTTAAAAATATCAACTAGTTTATAATGAGACATATTTCGAACTGCTATAACTTCAAAACAGCTGAAGATATTGATCTAAATACTATTATATGGACAATAGATTTAGTTTAGTTATATGACCTTTGACCTTCAGTGTCCTTGAAAGGTGAAATAAATGTTAATTAATATATTTACATATGCTGTTGCAGTACAGGACCTTTGGTTTTATTTTTGAAGGATAAGCTATTTCTTTACTACCAGAGTTCAGAGTTTCTATCCTGACACTTTTAAGTTTAACTCTTAAAGATCCACAACTATTTTAGTTGCAACTTCCAAAAGATTTTTTTCTCTTTCCCAAGTTATTTATCACCATGTATTATAATATTATCCTCTACATTTTGCATTTTCACAGAAAATTATGCATTTTCCAATATTTAATTCACTGATCATGTAGATTTTTATAAAGGTTTTGAAGACATTAAATGGTTATCATATCATTTCAAAATAGACCAAACTGGAGAAAAAGTGACAAGAACATATATAACAAGTGTGTCCATCCACTATCACTGATCCAACTCCCTGGGCTTTACTGGTGAATCAGTGTTGTTGAAGATGACAGTGTTTCCATGGTAACTATGGAACCTGTGAACATCCAAATGGGTCATATCTGATGACCATTAAAAGATGAAGAACCCTTCTTTTGTTAGGGTTGGAAACGGATCCTAGTTTGGTTTACATCCTACTAAATACATTCTAATCCATTCTTTTGTACATCTCTACAGTCCTTGTCAATAATAAACCAAACCCCAGTATGTGTCCCGGGCTCTGACTAAGTCATGGAAAGTTTAATAACAGTCATTATGTTCTTTGTTCAGGAAACAATTGAAGCCTGAGTGTGATCAATTTACATTTACATTCATGCCAAAAGCTCCAACTTTTTCAGCTCCTACTCCTACAAAATTCAAAAATACAGAGATTATACATGTCCGTGGTATGGAGAAGTAGACATTTACACAATAGCCATTGGGGGTAGTGTTTATTTGTGACATTTCCTGCCTCTGTGCTTTCATTTACTTTCAGCTTCCTTTCTTCTGCCACAGTATTTATTCCATTTGTCACATCTACTTAAAAGTCTGAAATATTTCTGCTGTCAGCTGCTTCGTAGTCCAGACATTATACCCTACCTTTGCTCGCTTAATGTCTTCAACCAACAGTGCTGACTAACTCATAACATGAACTGCAAGGACATACGTGTTTTCACCAGGAGTCTAATGCATGTTATTATGTTCTCTAAGGCTCTGTATGTCTACACTCATCATGTAAGAGAAAGGGAAAGAAAGGATTATTGAAAATAGGTGGTACCTCCTCTGATGCACCAGCACCATCACCACCATCTGCAGTCCTGTCATTCAGTCTTCTCTTAAACTGTGACCTGTCACCTTTGGGTTTGGCTATTTCCTGGAGTTGCTTTGTGATGGCATATTCACCGTTTCTCCACTGACATCATTAACATTGGATGCTGATGTCTGTCTTTGTAAGTTGTTCTGTATATCAGTTACGAATCCGATTTTGCACCTGATATCAAATATAAACTGTTTCAATATTTGATATGTGAAATTGATTTTATCTTCAAATTTTAACCGATATGAGAGGGGACAACTAGTGATTGACCGATATTGATTTTTTTGAGGATGATACACATATAGTTTTGTTTTTATTTCATTTTTTACATCAGCCTTCGCCGATGACTGATACAGCCGAAATTTGGAGCCGATACTGATTTTTTTTTCTCTTTCTCTCTCTGTCAACTGAGAACAGATTAATCATCGACTGATATGGATTGTTTTGGAGCTAATACTGCTTTTTTATTTAATTTTTTTTACATCAACCTTAGTAAACTGATACAGGTCTCTGGTACTTCTGAGCCATTACTGTTTTTTTTTCTCTGAAATGAAAACAAATATCAGAAAATGTTTTTATTTGCAATTACAAAATAAATTAAAACTGCAAGCAGTCTCAAAGGCCTTCGTCATCCCTTGCGGCCACCTCCCCTGGTGACCACTGATCGAATGAACGTACATGTAAAAATACTCATAATGAAGTGAAGCTAAACTGCGTCAGGATTCTGTCCATAAAGAATCGTCCGATGCTAATTTTGTCCAAAAATTTTACTTTAGTTTTAGTCTCATTACAAAAATGTAATTTTAGTTTTAGTCACACTTTAGTCATCTAAATAATTGTATTGTTAGTCTAATTTCATTTGTCCAAAATTCATAACATTTTAGTCGACGACATCTTAAATAATGTTAAGTTGACTAAAATGTGACAACCTTTTTTTTTTTGTTAAAAATTACGTATAACTCAATGTGTTTATTGTAATGTTTTAATGGTTAATACACATAAGATTTCACCAATTCATTCCACTTGAATTAACATCTATGTTATTATTAAAACACTATTCTGTTAAAGTAACGGTGCATAATCAAAGCAGAACAAAAACCAGAGATACATCAAGGCAAATACTTGTCAACTGAACCCGCTTTATCCTCATTAGTGACGCGGGGGTCTTGGGGGTCCTAATCCAGCTACAATGGGTGAAGGCGGGGTACACCCTCTATGAGTCTCCAGTTCATCTCAGGGCTGAACATATATAGACAAACAATCACTGTCACATTCACATCTATGGATAATTTAGATTAACCAATTAACTGTGACACACGGCAAAGGCCTAAAAATTGGAACAGTTAATGTTATAAATATTATTACACCAAAACCATTTTGTCAGCGTGGACAGCAGTATCTCCAAAAACATGGAGGTGCCCTGAACTTCACCTGTCAGTAAATCATGGCAGGGGAAAAGGCAGCTGATGTAACAGCCCAATACCAATACAAGAAAAACATTTAAATATTGGCCTAATATATCGGTCTATCATTAGTCACAACCATAGTCTCCCATTGGAATTAGAGTAATATATTTCTATTCTCAATACATTTCTGTCTTAGGGACATGAAAATGTATTGTTGTGCAGTGGGGTCATTGACATATCCACTTTTTCCCCCTCATCCTCATCTCCCCTGTGTGTTTTCACGGTCTGCACCTTCTCATTTCTGTCCTTTCACCTCCACTGTTCGTTTATTCTTGTTCCACCTTCTTCCCATCACTCTGTTCTGTCTTTTCCTGGTGCTGGCCTTTCTTTGTGCTGAGGGCAGACATAAATGAATGTGAGCGACTTCCTCAGCCCTGTGCCCACCAGTGCATCAACACTCCTGGTAGCTTCAAGTGTACCTGCCCGCCGGGGCGCCACCTGCTGGGGGATGGCAAGTCCTGCGCTGGGCTGGAGCGTCTGCCCAGCTATGAGAGTTACTCATATGGCTACCGCACATCGCAGTCCTCCCCTGAACACAACTCCTACCAGCAACTCTACCACAACTTGGCCTCTCAGAGCTACCACTCCTATACAGCCGCCACAAGGGGGCGCCACAGGGGCCGTAGCCGCAGAAAGAGGAGCGTTCCCCCCTCACAGCAGGGCTCCTTCACTTGTCTGCAAGGGTTTGTGTGGAAGGGTGGCCGCTGCTTAGGTAATTATGGCAGAGAGGCAGGGCTGAGCTAAGGGAGAGGATGAGAGCAGTGGAGGCAAAAGCTTTAGTCAATATTCTGTGTGTTTGTGTGTGTCCTTCACAAAAAACAGATATCAATGAGTGTGAGGTGAGGGACACCTGTCAGCATGAGTGTATGAACACACCAGGGAGTCACAGGTGTCTGTGTCCAGCTGGGTACCGCCTCATGACCAATGGCAAGACCTGCCAAGGTGAGCATTCATCTATCTGTTCATACATCTGTACATATGTCCACCCACCTATTCATCCATCCACCCATCCATTCATCCATCCATCCATCCATCCATCCATCCATCCATCCATCCATCCATCCATCCATCCATCCATCCATCCATCCATCCATCCATCCATCCATCCATCCAGTCTGTTGGCTATACCACAGTGTGTGTTGTTCTGTTTGCTGTGTCTCCAGATGTAGACGAGTGTCTGGAGCAGAACATCCAGTGTGGAACAAATCGGATGTGCTTTAACATGCGAGGAAGTTACCAGTGTATCGACACACCTTGTCCACCAAATTACCAAAGAGATCCAGCCACAGGGTAAAGAGTCACAGAAATCATTCTGAGGATCAATGTGACCCAAACTGAAATGAGACACATTTACATACTGTGTAAAGTGTCATTTAATTAAATAATTTCAAACTGCACTTTATCAGCTGTTTTCTCAGATGTTAACATACTCTAATACTAGTTTTTACTTATTTAATTGAGATAATATGAAAAAAATAACTGTTTGCTTTAGAAAACCCTTAATTACAGTCTAATAATAATTAGCAATTCTTTTACACTACAGCCATTTCTGCAGATGAAGTTTATCTAGTAACAGAAATGTTAAGAATGTCAGTGTATGAGATGGGCCGTAAGCGTCCACTGCGTTGGTTGATATGGAACTAAAACACCGAAACCCATGAATATTCAAGAGAATAGCTGAAGAATAGCTGACCAGTAAGCATGAAAGGGTTAATATACAAATAAAACTTCTGGTCAATAAAAAATGTCTTTCAATTCACATAAAAAAAGTAAAAAGCATTGTGCAAGAATCCCAACTGAACAAAATAACTTAAAAATGTGTACTGTACATATATCCTTTTTTTTTAGTAAAAGTACTTCATTACATTCCACCCGAGCAAATACTCCTCACATATTCAGACTTGCTTTTACCCAGCTAACATCTACTTCACCTTCGGCAGGTTCTGTCTGAAAAACTGCCCACCCAATGACCTGGAATGCGCCCTGAGCCCCTATGCCCTGGAGTACAAGCTATTGTCTCTTCCTTTTGGCATCGCAGCCAACCAGGACCTGATTCGGCTGGTGGCCTACACCCAGGACGGAGTGATGCACCCAAGGACCACCTTCCTCGTGGTGGACGAGGACGTCACGTTACCCTTCGCCCTGAGAGATGAAAATCTGAAGGGGGTGCTGTTCACCACACGGGCGCTGAGAGAACCGCATACGTATCGCATGAAGGTCCGAGCCCTGTCCTACAGCCAGGACGGGGGCATCGAGTATCAGACCACCTTCATTGTATACATCGCCGTCTCTGCCTACCCCTACTGAGAGCACTTTAAAGAATGCGAGGTAAGCGGTGATTCGATTTGCGTCCTCAACAATAATAATGATCCATGGTCGAGAAGAGACTGAAAAAAAGACTATGTTTGATGTGTGATTGAGTCCAGTGAGTGCAAACAGAGCTGCAGACACAAGACTGTGGGTTTACAGTGGATGCAAAACAAAGAGGAGATTTGGACAAACTATTTATTGGCTTCACTTCCTTTGTTAGGACTTAACTCGCATTATTTGTTTGACTTATTTTGGCGTCATGTCCCCTCACCCATTTAGATTTATTTATACAACACTTGAGATTGACTCCTCACAGCTGAAACATTGACCACTGGCTCAGACAGTAGGCCTAAGAAAATTTAGATAACCTTTTATTTACATCTACCTATTATTAACTTATTGGGAAGTGCTTGAATATGACAAAGGGGCAGTTCCCACCTTCATTTAGCCACCAAAATGGAGTTGCGACTGTTCAAATACGGTGCTTGTTTTGGCGATAGAAAACTTGATTGTCACAGATGCATCCTCAGGTCATGGCCCAGCATACGTCTTCAAGTGGAAACCATGTCATTTTTGTGGAAACCAATCTGTTTTTTTGTCCACTGATTACATCACAAGTGTACAACAAAGCTCCATCCAACAGTTGATAACTAAGATGTATTTTATTTTTATGACTTGTAAATAGGTGTCGTTTTTCATGTGTTTCTATACTGTACGTATTGTATCCATTTTTTAATAAAAAATTTAATAAAAATAATATACAGTGATAATTAGGGATGTCACTGTATGATTGAGGCATAAAACAGACCTTGCACTGTTTCAACTGATGAGAAATTGAATGTACAAACATTCTTCAATCAAGTAAAAATGCAAATACTTGGATGTGTCCACTACCCAAGAGTCATAAACTGAATATGTTGTATGAGGTCAAAATAAACTTGACCTTTGGCCACTGAAACAATACCAAGTCAACATCGAGTCCCAGAGAATTTTATTGTCAAATGATCATAAGTTTTCATGTTTATATATAGATAGATATTTTTTAACAAACTGGCATTTACAGATTATAGTGATATTTGACATTTAACCAAAGAAAAAGAAAAAATTGTCAAAAAATATACAAAAAAGGTAAGTCTTGAAATAAGTACTTTATTACTTCCATCTGTGTCAAAAACATCAGAAAAACATGTTAGCGCACATCAAACCTTTTAAAGAATCACAACAAAGTTATGATCAGCATTCATACCTTTTATTTTTTTGTCAAAAAGCACAAACATAAAAAAGGAATATTTGAGTAAGGCAGTTGTACATCAGTTTGGTATGTTTCAACATCTCACACTCGCAAGAAGAGCATCTCTGGCTAGAAATACATGAAGCAGAAGAAGTCACACCATTCCTCTTTTAGTTCCAATGTAAAACCAGTCATTACTGCATTAGAAAATCTATCTAATGTCCAGATGCATCATCACTGATGACAGTATTTAAACATGAACCTCATGTTTAAATATTAACCGGTGAGTGACATGACTCTTGATGATGCTTTTGTGTTTTATAGAAGCAAAATGTTTATGAAAAAAAATCCATAAGTGACTGTTACAAATCAGCAGGGATAAAAATGGAAGAAGCAAAACCAAAACCATAACTTTTGAAAGTGGTAATTAATTCTTTTTAAAGACACTTAAATCCCCAACACTGTCTTAAATGTTTTTACTAATACTCAAGGGAAACTCATTAAAACACATTATTTCCATAAAAACACAATAATCATTTGGCAACAGACATCGTCTGCCTCATAAGGCAGACACAAACATTTAATTTCCAGTTTTCTTCCTCATAAATGTGAGGGAACTGTGCATGTTTGTGTTAAAAACAGGATGTTACACTTTACTGAAGAGAGGGTTTAAAAAAAAAATCGAAAAACAGGAATTTTAACTGAGATTCAATACGAAAACTCACTGAATTTTTCCAGAAGAGACAAAAAAAAAGTGTACAAAACACAGTATGAAATGCTTAAGAAAATACATATTAAGAGTGGGATCATGCAAATGGTGTATATATTTATATATATATATATATATAATTTTTTTTATAACAATCTTCTGCAGTTTTAAAATCCTGTAATCTGTGTTTTCTATTTTCAATGAGAATGGATTTGACCTGGAGGCAACATCATAATTAACGAAAATACGTAGTTATTTTAGTTTTTCTGTTAATCATTAAAATTAAAAAAGAAAAAAAAAGACACAATCTGAGAGCACATTCTTGGAGCTCTTTTTCCTGATAGTCTAAATATGGTACCAGCAGAGTGACATGATGTCTGTACAGTAACAAACAGGATGTGAGGGGCAGTAAAGTGGGATTATCAGTGGCGGTGGAGATGGCAGTCTGGTTAATAA
Organism: Siphamia tubifer; assembly: GCA_020466265.1. Classification (NCBI taxonomy): domain Eukaryota; kingdom Metazoa; phylum Chordata; class Actinopteri; order Kurtiformes; family Apogonidae; genus Siphamia; species Siphamia tubifer. The sequence continues at coordinate 11,034,477 of CM035786.1, forward strand.
TCCTCAACTGGGTCTGAATGAATGAATAAACTGAGATGGATCAAAAACACCACCCCCTCCCCCTTCTCCCCAGGATGAATGTCGACCCCTGTGAGTAAATCCACTGTCCTCCATCTGTGACGGTGGCTTTTCAGGAGCCTTTCCAAACGCTAAAGAGCAACATGGAAGCAATCAGAGGATTTACGCAGGGTTGTGCTTTTATTCCATCAGGAAGTCTCTATTCCAAGCACAAAGACAGAGACATTTCTGAAGAAGGCTAAGAAAGCTAAAACCTTCTGTGTCTGATCGTTGGAGACGCATAAAAATACTGATTCACTCACAAATTTTAAAGGTACAATGTGAAACAACGTAAATAAATGTACATGTATTAATTGTGAACATATTGTAAAATACCTCCAAACGGTGCAGTTGTTTTGCTGCTGACTGCATTCGCTTAACACTTGGATTTTTGCATTTCCAATCCAAATGCTACTACATACTAGTTCTACCATCACCTTTATCGAGGTTTCAACTTAAAAGGAAACTCAGTAGAACATAAAATAATGCAGATTCTCTGTCCACATTCATTGCTGTGTCAACATGTATGTTAGCTAGCCAGACGTCTCCAAAAATGCCAGAGTAAATTCTTGAATACATTTAATTGCATGAAACCGATGTCAGATTTCAAGTCCAAACAACAGCATTCCCATCTGAAAACCTCAAAACAACTTTTTCTTTAAGTTACACCTTGCAGTTTTCATCAAGCACCACTTTTGCTGCAATGTTTAAGTATGACAACCAGCCACAAAGAGGAAGGAATATACCTTCAATAGAAACATAGTATGCTCCTATTAAAACCAAGACAAGTTGAATAGCATTGATAATGGCAATGGAAAAGAGGCAATACACTGATCTAGGGTCCGATTTTCTGGAAAACTGCAAAAAATGTGTCAAGACTCTGACACGCTGCAGATTTTGATTATTATTTTTTTTAATTAAAACTCATATTGGGATATGAGCCCTTCAGTGCAGCAACAGTGTACAACACCAGCTACCGTTAGCATCAAAACAATCAACTGATTCCCTGCACAAAACAATCTGTTACCTTTGCATAAGTAAGTACACAAGTGTAAACAACAGGATAAGTTAATACAGATGGTGTTATGACATTGTACCTTTAATGGATTTGTCTCTGAATAATCGAACTTGGAATCATGGTTTGATGTAAAGTAGCAATGGATGATGATGTTTAATACCAGTTGTTAAAATATTAATCACTAAACCAAATATACAAAGATTTAAAAAAAGGAAATAGTTAGGTGTTTATGGCAGTGACACCTGCGATAAAGTGTTAATTTAACCCATAAAGACCCAGACAACAACTGGTGACCAAAACCATCTATTGATCTAAACTGTTAAATACCTGTTGATCCACTAATCTTATCAATCCATATAAATAATTAGTGTAAAATATAATTTGTCATCAGATATGACCCATTTTGGACATTCAGTGGCTCCATAGTTACCATGGAAACACAGTCATCTTCTCCAACATTGATTCACCAGTAAAACCATGGAAGTGGGATCAATGACAGTGGATAAAGACACTCAGTTAATGATATATTTGATTAAAAAGTTAGTTTTTCTTCTCTTTTGTCTGACATATCATCCCTGAACTCTATTCTGAACTTTTATCAACATATACACAATCAGTAAATTAAATACATAATTTTTGTTGGGAAAAAAAATGACAATAATATTATAAGAAATCTTGATAAATCATTTAAGAAAGTGCCACAAAAGTAACTCTGGGTCTTTATGAGTTAAACCAGTATGTATTAAGTAACTGGTCGACTTGTCCATCTATGTATCGGATATGATGATCCTGATGTGTCTGAGGGAAGCAATAGATATATACCTTCATTCCCAAACCTCATCCACTGCCGTTTTAACACGTGAACAGAGTGGGAATAATAAAAGCTGGATTGACACCAACTGAACCTCCAGCCCGAAATTCAGAAGTGTTTAACAGTAGTATTTTTGGTAGTGTGTATAGAATGAACACATACAGAATTGAGGAACAGAAACCACAAAAGTAGCACAGACGCATGGAGTGAGGAGTTATTTGTAGCACCCTGTGAGGAATACGATTTAGTCGACTGTAATTGTTCGTAGGAAGCAAAAATAAAAGCCATTTTTAACCTAACGTGACCCAGATTGGATTCTTTTTTTCAGTCTAGTCTTACACATGACAGGCTGTCATTTTGTTGAAAGGTGTTTTTTTTGCCTTTTAGTTCCTATTCCATCTGTTAGATTCAATGTATAGCTCATACACTCCTGCCTGTATCTGTCAAACGTGAACAGCCGCTCTGGGTCTGTTTTACACCGTCTTCCTGGCTGTTAGTACCCGGACAATGCTGCCAACACCTCCAGCTGCCAACGCCTGGAAAAGAAGAGCACAAAGACTATCATTAGACTGAGAAGAAAAATAGCTGAATGTTCATTTACTCAGAGGTTCAAGGAGACAAGGATTCAGAAAGAGCTTATATATATATATATAAAGAAATAAATCAACTTGTCAAACCAAATGTATGTCCTTTGACAAGGTGGAAGATTTTTATACGTATTGATTTCATATTTCATTTATGTTCAATAGGCTGTTATTTCATTTTATTTGCCGGCTTTAAAGCAGTGGCCCCCACAGTTTTAAGCTCAAGTCCACACATCTATTTTCTTTATCCAAGGGCCCAAATGTAAAATAAATAAGTAAATAAAAAATAATCTGTCACCATAGTGTTTACTTTTGTTTTTTTTACTAAGACACTGTTTGAAAGTCTTTTTTTTGTTTTTTTGTTTTTTTACATCTTTTCATTTTGGTTTTGAATTTAGTGACACACTGCTAAGAGCTACTGTGTTAAACATGCAAATGGATGTTGCTACTGCTGTGCTATGTATTTCTGTTCATGCTTTAATTTACACTGAGTTTATGAATGCATTTTCCTTCCTAATATTTTCAATAAAAAGCTTTTAAGTGCTGGAAATTCAACAATTGCCTTCTCAAATTAAAAATTAACATGCAAGTAATCTATAACTACATTTCAGTATTAACCTTCCCAACATTGGTTTTAATGACACATGGATGTCATTGTGATAACAGAGCATATGATGAGTCACTGACCTTTTCGTGCCACTGCAACAGTACTGCACTGCTGTTTTCTGAAGGTCTCTCAAAGCCTTTGTAGATGTATTTCATCAACAGGTCAACACCGTTCTTATCCAATGACTGCACTCCTTTCTCAATGTCGCTGCTCTTGAAGGAGCTGAGGACCTTTAACACCAGACCCTCTGCACGGTCCTGGAAGGAACATGAAGACATTTAACCTATTGAACCTATACAAATATGCTGTAAATGCTCAGTCTGGAAAATAGTATTTCTTCATGGACAACTTTTTAAATATACTCCCAGATTTTGATTAATACATGTATTTTATTTATTTTTTGGGAGAGGTGGGTGTTAAACACTAGGCAATTTGTTTCCCCGTGGAATTAAATGTAACACAAAAATGTCTACCAGACATCACAGAAAGGATGAATAAAAATATTTTATTCATTATCAGTGTGTGAAAAACATTTTATTTTGAAAAAAAAATAGGAACGATATCCCTTTGTCAGTCTGACCATATGTCAAGAGGCTCGTCTTTCAAAAACTAAAAGCATAAAAATGAATGGGGGAAAAAACATCAAACGCTTGGTGAGGAGACAGAAGAAGTAGAGGAGGAGTTTACGACAGGTGGCTACGGTTTACGCTACAGGTGGGTCTCGCGCAAATTGCGCTCAATAATATGGCGGCAAACAAAAGAAGAAACGAAGCCTTCAAAACTGCATTGGCCCATAAGAGGCAAAACAGCTTCCATTAAAAGACGAACCTTGGGTGTGTTTTGGAAGAAGAAAACACCAATAGTAAGGAGGGTTACTGACGGTCACGACATTAACAAATGTGAGTACGTTGTGTAAGCGTACTTGGTGGCTAACCGCTATGCTAATTCTAACGAAAGCTTTTACTGTTGAAGAATTGATCCTGCCTGCTGCTGAAAACATTTGCCCTGAACTTCTTGGAGAGGTTGCAGTTACAAAGAGAGACGAGAGAGAATGAAATATAGCAGCACACACTGAGGTACAATTGTTGGAAGGAAGTCACTGTGGTAAGCAATTCAGGTTTGAGGCTATTTACGTTAACATTCAGAACGAGACAATGCTGCTTATGTGCTATTTACATCAGAATTCCATAGTGTGTCTGAACGATGTCATTAAAGTTATTAATTAACCCAATACAATCCTCCTAAACTTTTGGATACACAAACTCGTTCTGTTATGTTGCCTTCGTATGCTATCGGAAAAATGCACCTTTTCACTTGTGGAATCGACATTATTTGTGCTCTATTTTCAAGCTTTTGTTGTAGAGAAATGAACAATAGTTGCGTGTTGGACATGTTTATTTATCTAATACCTATCCAGTGGTAAGTGATACTATGATGTAAGTTAATGCCATAGCTTTAACCAACATCCTTATTCACCCAAATGATAAATTTGCTAATTTCCTAGAATTCCCATTGCACTTAGACAGGGTATGATCAAGGCAGAATAGTCTGAGATAAAAAAAAAAAAAATGCACTGGATATTTAGCTTGAATCAGAAAACAAACATTCACAGTCACTGCTTCAATATGAGCTTTAGTTTTGCTCTTCTTTGTGTCCTCCAGTGAGTTTTAGTGGTAGAGAAATCATTTGTTTTTTTATACTTTTGTTCTCTACAGTTTTGTTATTAAAGAAAGTATCTTTATTCTATATTTTACACACATTTATTCTGTAACATGTGAGAGCTGTAGAAGGTTAAGCTGGGGTCAACTCCCTTGTTTGTGTGCACTAATTTGGCTGATAAGTAAATATGTTTGTACTGTTGGATCTGCTTGGTGTTAGCGCTGCAGTTTGTCCCAATGGTCTTGTGTTGTTTGACATTATTCTTGACATACATTGTTCTCTGAGTATTGGCTTGTTTTACGTTTTACCATGTAAGTGTTATTGTTTGGATTGTGTTCTGTTTTCTGAAAATGTTTTATTGAGCATGGGTATATTGCTCCAGGGCAGGCATAACTGACAGAACCAGGGCATGTCCATTTCTTGTCCAATTCTAAAAAGCACTCTTAACAAGTCAGGATTTTAAAGTAAAAATAAATAATAATTCAAAGTAAACTAAGATATTAAATGATGATTCAGTGATTCCAGACCCTGAAGTCAATTAGGGTTATACTCCAAGGTGATGTATGTATGTGTTGAAGATGACCATGGATACAACTACAACAATACAAAATGATAAATTCAATTCACCTTCAGGAAAACATAATTGAAAGGAAATGCAATACTGCAATATAAGATAAATAGGAAATGGCCAGAGGCACAATGAACATAATACATAAGTGAAAACTGAAGCCCACCTTGACGTTCTGGTTCTTTGTGTTGATGGGTGGATTCTTCAGAACTGCATGTAAAGCCTCCATTAGATTTCCTGTGCGGCGAAGGTTAAGGATGGACCAGTAGCGCATTGTTTTAGTTATATACAATAAACAGTTCTTTACACATCACTTCACTTAAAGTATGTGTTCACTTTACAGAGTAACTCTTGATATGTCTTGTATATGTCTGTGCACGTCTGTATCTGCTTAAGCCTGAGGCATTGACGCAAACTTTTTGTGGTCTTCAGTGGATGTTTGAGTATCTAAACATGTTAAATTCACCTCTAATGGAATGTACAGGCATAATGCTACTTTCTTTGGCTTAAACCAGACATTGGTGACCTTTATAATATGAAATATATGTGACCCAATAAAGGAAAAACACTGGAGTTGTAAAGAAACAAAAAAAACAGTGTCATCGTATATAAATATGTGAATATATATATATAATTAGTATAGTTTTCCTTACAATATAGCAATATTTGACACATTTATGAAACTGCACAAATACAACAAAGACTGTTTAGATTGGTATTGTCTTTTGGTATAATACATTCTCTATTATGTACCATTCTATGCCCTTACCAAAACACAGGTTATTGATTATTCTATGTTTAGACTGTATAGTTTTAGAAACTGACAAACTTAAGACAGCTTTAGGAAGACAACACCAAAACATTGTACAGTAACTCATCTTCCTGATATTTAAGAGACGCTTTTACATCAGAATGAAATACAGCTTTCAAATCAAATTAACTAAAATCACCAATACATCAGTGTAAAAATAGTCAGTTAAAGGAGAAGACCTGGATTTTTAAAAAATCAGCGCTGAAGTAATAGCAGTGAAATTTAATTAATGTACTTGCAGCGAAGAGAGGTTTAGCTTCCTGTGAGTAATACAGTGTTATATAAGACATCATTACAATATTACTTCTGAAAACGAGGGGGAGGGGTTTGACAGTTCTGTACAATATATGCAATGTTTTTGGAAACTCAAATCCATACACAAAGAGAATGTTGGTTAAAATAAATAACTGATATAAACTGATAACAAAAATGTTCAGTCAGCTACATGCAGCTTTTATAGGACACCAGAATTCAAAAACATAATTCATCTCCAAGCATAATATCTGAGACGTGCAAAGTTGTGCAGTTTTCTACATGAGTAAATGGACAGTTAGTATCCAGATCTGTGATTCTTTACTTAATCATGTGACATGAAAGACTGAAAACATTCTACTTACTATTGAGCAGGTGAACCACCAATCTGACTGTGAAGCTATCATCTAACCTGCAGAAACACCAAAGTTATGCTATGGCTTCATGTGATCTAATGGTGAACCTGCATGATGCATGTGTACACTTAATACCAGTTAAGTGCAATTAAATGAGGTCTTTTAACTATTGGGAACAGAAATCCCTGGAATGTGACTGCCAGGCAAGTCTGGACAGTTACTGGCCTAGATGCAAACGCCCATTCATACAGACTGAAACAATGTGAAACCTTAACATGTTATTGGTTAAAACCCCCAGCTCAGTTTGCGTGGAACCGTGTCACCCGTGTTAATAAACCATCTAGGTGTTCGTGTTTAAAGGATATTGCCTGATGAGGGAATCCACCTCCGCTTCGTCAGGACCCAGCTGGTTTTCTCCGCCGTCTTCCTCGTCCACGAATTTGTTCTCATCGTACTCATCCACGTCCACGCGCCGGAACCGGGCAGACGCGGCTTGTTTCGACATGTCTGCTTCGGGCGTTGGGTTTTGACCGTAAAACGACGGGGGTTCAGGTTCAGGTCCGGCCTTCCGTATCCCGGTAGTCCTGCTTTTTGATGCGGCTGTCACACAGCAGGCTGGCGCTTCTTCCCCTCCGCTCTGTGGAGGCAGGACTTCCGCGTACGTCACACCGCCGCGCGCTGGTCGAAAACGGAACAGCAGGTCAGTGCGCGTGCTTCCTCTGAAGGCCACTAGATGGAAGTCAAACCTAAGAAATATTACTTCTTCTATCATGCAAAATAGTACAACTGAAGACATTTACCATGTTTAGTTTTTAAAGATAAAAACTAGTTCAATTTAAGACATAACATACATTTTATGCAAAAGCAGTCAATTTAAAGACATTCTATGGAGACCCAGTTCACTTCAAGATCATACCATAATTATTTTTTATACAATAGAGATCAATTTAGGGTGTTTTAACATACATTTTATATGACGTAATGCAATTCGAGACATGCTACTCTTATTTTACATATGGTACTGTCCAATTTTATTTATTTATTTTGAGCACTCACACAAAACATGCAATACACTCGAACAGGAGTGGTAAGACGAAAAAAATTAATCCCACTCCCATTCTCATTATCAAATAATAAATAATTGAGTTTTGAATACTCACTCCTGTCCTACAACTTCAAACCAGAAAAACTGAGCAAAACAGGCCTATACCAATTTAGAATCAATTCATTTGACAATTTACCATCAAAATGTATATACAAAATAACTAATTTAAGAAATTACCACAATTCGATTCAGGACATTTTAGCAAATCTTTTCCAAAATAATCACATTTGATCATTTTATCAGTATTTTTTTTTTTTACAAAGTAAAATTCAGTCTAAGATCCTTTTACTATCAGTTCTACACAAACTTGTCAATTTAAGACGTTGACATTATTTCATTATATAATTCAGTCCAATTTAAGAGTTATTACCTTCATTTTTAGGCAGTATAATATAGGGCGTATTATACAAAATTAATCAGATTTATGGTATTTCAATAGAAATTAAATAAGTATATATTTTCCCATCGCTTTTATATAAATGTAGTCTGGTCAGTTGAAGGCAGTCCAGTTATACAGACAATTTAAGGCATTCCACAATTGTTGTTGTTGTTTTGGGTGGGGGGGGGCTATATAGTCTGATCAATGATGATGGATGTTCAAGAAATGAGAAGCTCCTTGATACAGTTAAGATTAATCAGTGCAGTGATTATCCAATGAAATCATTTGAATTATTTCCTGGGTTAAATCCTGGAAAAGCTGCTTTTTGTTTCTTTGTTTTGGGAGGAAGGACTTTGTAGGTTGGTACTTTAATATACATCGATGCATCATGTTCTGTCAGTCATCATGTTTGTCTTGATAAAAGTCAAATGTTCATGAACTCAGAAAAAAACTGCCTTTTATGATGCATTGTCCTGCAAACTCTAAGAAGTTTTGACTATTTTATTTAGTTTAAGGAAGAGGAGAGTATAATGATTAACTCCTAAATGAACCAAAATTAACACAGAATGAGAAATAGTTCAAAGAAATGGAAAAATTATTGTCTAAAAAGTAACTATATCTATCAGATAAATGTAGAGAAGCTGATGATGATGGAAGTGAAATGCAAGAACTGGAAATTTGTCATGAAGGACAGGACTTAAGTAAAAGTACATTAACTCTATTTCATCCAAATCGATATATGTTTGATAGTAAACTTTCCTAAGAGACTAAACACAGCTCGTATACGCACGGAGGAAAGTGTGTTGTAGCGTTGCATCACTGAATGGGTATTTAGAGTGTTCACACGGGGATACCGATCTGCTGTAGTGATGAAATGGGTTATATCGGCTGGAATCTAAACAATCTGCACTTCAAGCACTAGTGTGAGTCACTGCCTCATGTTTCACTGCTGTGGTGGTAGTATTTATTTTACAGGCCTGTGATGGGTGGTCTGTGGCGGTTTCTCAGACCACCACGTCAGCTCTGGGATGTCGGTGTCCGCTTGCGTCACATGAATGAGCATTTTTATCATTTCTGGAAATAAGGCAGACTTTCCACGTTGGCGTTCCACAGACTTTACTTTTATCTCAATGGGACACCATAGAAACTACCCCAAACACAAACTGCCACACAATGGATTTTATCTGTCGTTTGTCTCACAAATTCTTAGTGGACGCCCTGTGATGTTGTTATAGGCAACAGGGAGACCATTTATTTGTAAAAGCCCTGAGCAATAAAACAAAATGGACTCTTCTGACCGGGTCAGCAAGTTCATAACACACGTGTAGAGATGGAAAGTAACTAAATATGTCCAAGTACAGCACTTGAGTTTCTCAGTTTTATTAACCTATTAAATGATGCTACATTTCAGTGTAGAATCCGATTCTGTTTATTTAAAATATGCACCAAAATAAACACAATTATTTTTGCGTGAATGCCTAGAAATCAAACAGATTTCAAGAAAATATAAAACTTATACATACATATACATGGAGGAGAAAAAAACATAAAAATACTTTATTGGCATATTTGCAATAAAAATACTGCACCTTTTACTTCTTGAATGACTTTTTCCCCAGATCTTTATTGAGATTTTCCAACAATATGGGTAGACTGTACATATCTGTACAGTCTAAACAACCCCACAAGAAAAATATGTAAAAATGATAATTCTAAAATTCTAATAACAAATAAATTATCACAGCAATACCAAGTATAAAACTCAGATTAAATTCATATTACAACTACACTTGGTGCATCAAAGATAAGTGTGTTTCCAGGGCACAGTAGAATCTCTAGAGTATTTTCTATCTCTCCATGTTGAATGAAGTTAAAAAAGTTTCCCAAGATCTTATAAAATTCAACTGTCTTTTTTTTTTTTTTATTACATATGAGTATTTCAAGCAACCAACTTGGTGTAAATTGTCTTTGTGTGTACTCTGCTTTCCTAAAAAAAAAAAATAGTATGATCAAGACCATGCAACAGATTGTTGTTTTTACTTCATTCTACTCACAGTAATCAGGGGATGAGTCCTGAGATTTATCTGGTGTTTGTGTGACGTAAAACTGTGTGGAATTTACAGATCTGAATGCCTCCCTCCTTCTGTCCAAAGGCATGCACTTCAGTAGATTAATGGTGTGAATGTGAGTATGACTAGTTGCTTTTCTACATATGTAACAGTGTTGTCAAGAAATATATCATTGGCTGCATTTGAATAAGATGTGAACAATGGGGGGGGGGGGCAAATAAATCTGCAAGGAAACCACTAGTCCTGTTTCCTTGCAGTGGAAAATGGAAGATGAGGAAATGACTGATGGTTCAAATGAAGAAATGGCTCAAGCAGATGTAGACCAAGAAACATGAGTCCCATTGTACATGTTCCGAAAAGTAATTTGACATCTGTCATTTGGAAATATTATGGGTTCCACGAAGATAATGTTGAGCAGAAGCACATGAAATGCCAAGTATCACAGATCACCTGACATAGTTTAGCAACCGTGACACAATATGATTCTACATATATAATATACACACATTTATGATTATTTATATATAGTTAGTCCAGGACAAACATCCACATCAAATACATGACCGTAAAGTTTTTCACTTCTAAGGGAGGGGGACGGCTCGGACTGCACTGGCCTGTTTACTTCATCTGAGCATAAAAAGACAGAAACTGACCTGCAATTATGGACCGAAACGCATGTGGGTGCGTACATGCCAAAAGACATGTGCCTGCCTACCCCCCCCCACCACCACCAAACCACCAAACCGTGTGAGCTGTCGCGTCCCCCACATTTATCATACATTTAATGTTATGGAGGTAAAACTGCCCAATTTATCATGATACGAATTTCAAGTCATATCACCTAACCCTAATCTGTAGGTGCTGAAGTCCAAGATGCTCTGGATATACACAGTTCACATCTCTGTTGGGCTGCTAGAGTCTGCCTCTCTTCTGATGCTTGACAACCCTTGTTGATGAGATCACATCACGTTGTGCGATTTAATACAAGCTGTTCCTATGTTGTGGTATCAGTGTTGAAGGACTTCAGGGAGGTCTTAAATGTGTTTTTGAACACACTGATCTATTTGTTACAGATCGGGGGGTCGAACGTTTTCACGGCCCGGGATCCTGCATGTTTTAGATATTTCCCTCTTCCATCACCCCTGGAAGCCATTATATCATAATTCTTCTGCAGAGCTTGATGATGAGCTGATCATTAATGGAACCAGGTGTACTGGAAAAGGTAAGTATCTAAAACATGCAGGATACTGGCACTTGAAGACCAGGTTTGAACACCTCCCTTGTAGACACTTGTTTTCACATTCAATTAATGAAGTTTTGATGGGGAAAAACACTTTACTTCCACCTTTCTGTGTTTTGACATAATCTTTGAATTTACTCTGAGCTTCTATGAAAACCTACAAGATCAGTCAAATAAATAAAGCATCAGATTTTTGCTGAAATATGCCAAATCCAGAGGATAATATCACAATGATTGGTGATACATCACTTGGGAAAAGTAAAATTGGCACAACAAAAATATCGTGAGATTACTTTGTAGAATGATCTGAATATTTATCTTAACTAGGCCTATGCAGTCGTGTCCAACTGCTAAAGGTATATCCCTGAAACATGATGCTTCCACTCACCCATCACTTCCATCACTCTCATCCACCCATTCATAAACTTATATTAAAAACAAAATATAAAAGAATGAGTTCATGTGCCTGATCTACAGCATGAGCACATGAATTTCATGACAATCCATCCACTTGGTCAAAAGTTATGTGCCAGACAAAATTTGACTATCTTGAAAGTTTTGATCTCCAAAATGTAATCGGTTCATGTACCTATCCTAGAGCATTAGCACACCGAATTCAGACAAATCCATCCAGCCATTCGAAAGTTATCGCGTTAACACAAAACCATTACATCCTCGACGCTCCACGTTTCAGAGATAGAAGTACTTCTTTCTGAAGGGTTTGGAATACCAGTGACAGTGTGTAATGCAGGATGTCTTGTTTTTGTTTAGTTTTTTTTCCCTTAGGTTTTAAAATGTATATTAGATATTTATTGCTAATGTTGCATTTTGTCACTGCTGCACTTCATGGCCCGACTCTTTAGCTGTCCTGTGTGTATTGTGGAAAAGACCTAATGTCCTGTCCTTTGCTGCGACCCATGTCTGCAGACTGAATTGCCCCTTGAGGATAAATAAAGTGATGTGAATCTGAAATTTGCTGTCCAGCTCTGGATAAACTCTGTCTTTGCAAAATTAAAAATGTTTTCTATATGAGAAGAATGATGTTCAACACCAATATTATAGAAGAATAAAACAGTAGGTGTATTTCAGTTATTTCGGTTAAACAGCTACAAAACATTTCTAAGAGTAAAAACACACTTAAGCTGGGTTTTGATGAAGACTTTCTACTTGTCATGGATGGCATATTTTCTGCTTGTCATAGGGTGCTATTAGAACTGTTACTTAACTCCAGAATGCGAATACTTACACGTGCCTTTTTCTGGGAAATTGCTTAAGTGAGACACACCTAGAGTTCTGTGATGCTCTTTTTTTTTTTTATTAGAAGTGGAATTTGTAATTTCCTCACCTCCTCTGTCTAGACTCCTGGCCTGGGAGTAGAATGGATATCACCAGCTCATATATTTCCCACTGCAGACCTCCCCTTCCCACTCGACACACTCCACACACTATCCAGTTTATCTGGCACTGGCAGACAACTTGTCTTTTGCATTAGTGTGAGAAAGTTACTCATCACAGTACATTGGCCTTTGAAGCTGTAAAAGCAGGCTTGTATGATTGAGAAACAGTGGTGCTAGCGCTGTAAAGATGTGCTGCTGTGTGGACAGTCAACAAACGTGTGTGAAAACATACATGCACGTTTGGTTCTCTCCTCCCCTCCTGCCTTGCTACTATTTCCATCTTCTTCATTTCTCTTTTACACTTAAACACAAATACAGAGAGGTGCGTGCGTTGGTCATGACTGTCCTCATTGCCCCAACCCGTCTGTGCTATGTGAATGACTCAGTGCATCAAAAGCCCAGGATGCAGGCAAATACATGACCTAAACGTGCAAATTAAGAAGCTGCGGGAAATTTTCAACTTGGGGACTATTTGCCTTCTTGTGCAGAAATAAATGAGATTTCCACAAAGCTATGTGCAAATCTACAGCTCCCAGGTTCAGGGCGTCAGGCCAGGTGCTTCCGTGCCAGAGAAAAGGACTGACATCTTTGCAAAGTATCTTAAGTACATAATTAGTATTCTCACGATGGGAGGATTTCTCTTCCATGATGATTTGATTGGGGAATGTAATGATTTACCAGGTGTTGCGTTGGAGCAAGTCTTCAGGCTGTGGGTGGCTTCCCTCAGTCTGGAGGTGAAAGTTGCTCTGCTGTGTTTGTTTTCCTCTGTTTGGGTGTGAACTGAAATTAAGATCAGCCGCCCATATGAAAACCTGACACCTTTTGTGTTCTGTCATCATACCGACCGTCCTCATATGGTTCCTCCACCATATTGGCTTTTGGTGACGTTATCTACTGACGTATTTTCTGTGCAAAAGCCAAATATTTATCCACTGGTGGATGCAGTATTCAGATTCTGTGGAATTAATAATTTACAAGTGTACATTCTGCATCAAAAATTAATGGTGTGTGTATGGGCAAGAATCTAGTGATACACTAAAAATCACAATACTAGGATCATGATGCAATACATCATGATACTGCTAATAAGGTTATATATATATATATATATATATATATATATATATATATTATTTTTTTTAAGATTGTTTCTCGTAAAAAGTGAATTGCATGGTGTGGCAGCTAGGACTTTGCTGTGGCATAGTTTCCACAGTTAAACCTTACCAGTGGAAAAGACATTTGGATATTTCTATGCTCCCAGGTTTGTGGGAACATTTTCAACATGACTGTATTTCAGTCTCAGAAATGTCAGAATAATCACGGATAAAGAATGCAAATATGAATGGCATATGAAGCTGAAATGCTATAAATAGAATGAACCCATTTGAAGACCTTAACAGGCTCATATTGATCTAAAATATTCAATAACTTCTCAACCTCTAATCCTACCAATACATTTAAATAATTCAGGTAAAATACAGTTTATTGTCTTTTCAGGGTCATCAGATATGACCCAGTTGAATGTTTAGAGGCTCTGTAGTTACTGTGGAAACGCCGTCATCTTCCACAACATTGATTCACCAGTAAAATCCCCGGAGCCTATAGCTATCAATGACGGTAGCTATAGGCACTTCAGTTAATTATACATTTTGCGGTAACATTCACTTCTTCTTCAGTTTTCTCTGATTTGATAAAATAATATTTGAATTTACCCTGAGCTTTTATAAACATCTAAATTATCCATAAATGAAATGCAAGAAAATACCAGATTTTCACTGATAAATGCAAAATATAGAGGATAATAAATGTTGATAAATCACCCAGGAAAGGTTTGATGTGGAAAAAAATCATTTGGAAGTTGTTTTTAAAAAAAAAAAAAAAAAAATAGTTGTAGGTCTTTAAGCCTTAATGTGTCTCAAATTGTTATTTTATGTCACTGCGGAATAATTTTTGACTTAACATTTAAATCAGAGTTTGCACTTTTTCTATTGCTGCTCTTTCTATGCATTTTCATTACTGTCTCTGTATTGTGTGGATGTGTAAAAATGGCATTTAAGTTTCTTGGAACTTCAATTTACTTCGCTTTGGCTTGTAAAGTTAAGAGTATGAGTTTACATCTGATATGTTGAAAGAATTAACATTAAAGCAGGCTATGGGGTCTAGAAATCTGTTGTTTGCTTCCAATGTAAAGCTGAGGAGGAAATAGAACGTGGTGGAATTTTGACCTTTTAACTCTTTTGTTATGTCAGGAGGAGCCTCACAAAGAAAAGGGAAGGGTGTCGAATATTTAGACAGAAAAGACACCATACAAGTTGGGTTTTGTTTCTTTTTACTTACTACTGACACGTACATTGTTATATTTTAATACAAACAGATGATCACAGAAGTACTTCTATACTCGACTTGATTCCGTAGAATAGATTTAGCATCTTGAACATCTGTAAACAGATTATTAAACATGAATATAACCATCAAGCTACAGATCTAAATGAATGAATCCTAGACTTTAAAAGATAGTAACATGAAACGGTTGCTTGTTTTGTTGTGTTTGAATGTAAAGAGATAAAATAAAAACACTGGCATAAATGATGTATTAACTGTAATAACATGATTTAAACGTTCAATGGCTGTGGATCCCAGTGGTGCGATTGCAGTTTTTTCTCAGATTTATTTTACTTTTTTAAATTCCAAACCAGCAGGATTGAAACATGAACGCGTACAAGTCAGACATGCTTCTGTGTAAAATTCCACTGCTCCGTGTGCAGCCTGCAGGTGTAGGTGTAGTGTGTCAGATTCCAGCCTCCACTGCTGCAGGTGTAGGTGTAGTGTGTTAAATTCCACTCAGCAATGCCAAGAGCTACCTTTTTTAAGCCGCTGAGTGGGTCCCGTGATCGTCCTTCACAGCTTCACCCTTTACCTTAGCTCCACTTTATACAACAGGAGCATTGCAGGAAAGTTTTCTTAACTTCTGATAAGGTTCAAGACAAAAATAAAAGCACTTCCTGAATCTAAATCACAGCCTAAAACAACACTGTCAGGGAAAATAAACACACCTTTGTCTTGATGGAGAAAACAAAAATAGAGAGAGAGGGAGGACAACAAAGCTGTAAAGCGGTTACCATGGTATCGAGTTTTGTTTTCCCAAAATGGTGGCTTTAATAGGAGGCACTCCCTCTTGTGTAGGTGGGTAAACATCATTGAGATGTTTGAGGTATCCAGAGGGGGTTCACTTTGCGTGTTTAGGAGTTGCCGTCAAACAAAAGCAATGGTTACACGTGTCTCTTCAAAATTCAAAGGTTTACGTGTTTAGACAAGCCATCTGGTAAAAAAAATATATATATTTGTGCAATGTGTAGTTAAATATTGAAGGGGATGTGCTAACGACGAATTCTGTAGTACAGGTGAAGGAAGATTTTACAGTGAACAAAAACTTAGAAGCAGCATGAACATACATTAAGTTACTGGGAAGATGTGAATGTGCCCTAGGATGCATGAGTCACTGGCATTTCAGTAAAATGTCAAGTACAAACAGTGAAATAACTTGAGATTTACTAGTAAGCATCAAACATGTCCTGCAAAAACAATCTCCTGTTGTAGTTCAGTGACATCATGTCCTGCTGCAGTGTTAAACATCCAGTCCATCTGCACAGATAGTGGCCATCAGCTGTTTTTGCACAGTCAAATTAATGCAAATGGTGTCGGATCAAAACTGTCAATGTATTGTAATGAATGCAAAGACGAGGCTTTTCTCAGTAATCAGGGAGCGTCTTTACAAAAGCCCCCACAGGCTTTAAACAAATCCTCAAACAGAATGACACAGGGTGCATTTTCCAAAAAGAAAAAAACATTCCCAAAATGTTTCCCTTTTTATGATCTTTTTGGGTGTTCCAAGATTTTCCCACTGTGGTCTCGTTTCAGATGCCTCTTTTTGGGGATGGCAGCGAGAGGGAATGGAAGGGATGTGGGGTCATCCTTCCGGGCCACAATGCAGTCCTTGATGGCTTCTTTAATCACCTACGAAGAACAAATACATTTATGTAAAAACAGTTATGAAATGTCACGACCTCAGTATCTATATATAGGGTGTCCATTAATCAGGCTTTCTGCTTAAAGCCTTAAAATTCATTAAATAGATTTTGTGAAAGTTAAGGGCTTAAATTGCATTAAAAGCATTATATTTCAACTGGACGAATGTAGAGGCACCTTGTATGCTTTTGGGTGGAAAGGTTAACATATACTGCTGAAGGGAAGCAAAGTTTGTTCATTTGACTGATGTACAAGTTCACACACTACATACTTGGAATGTATCATATTGTGAGCATGCTTCTGCTGTTGCGGAAATGTGGAGGTAATATTAGAAATGGAAAGGGTCGGGGAAATGGGAAAATGCAAGTTTCAGTAGAAGTGATTGGAGGAGGACCTATTCAGAACCTGCTTAAAGCCTGTCAATGGTAAATGTCATAAAACTATATTTTAAACTGTATCTGCACTTGGGCAAGGGCATTAAATTGTTTAAAGTGGCATTAAAAACCATTAAATCAGATTTGCTATTACATACACAAATCCCTAATAATCTTTAGAATTTAACAAATTTATTATAAAGCAAATAAATAAACAAATCTGTGGTAATTATTTCAAACTGAAAGTAGATATTGATGGTTTTTGCCTCATTTAATCCACTTCTATATGGACACCATTAGTTGTATGAAGCACATCCAAACGACATTGGATTTGTTTACTTGTTCTCTGTATCATCGCCTCATTATTGGCATCCATTGTCTTTTACTTCAGGTCAATGATATTATAATAATTAGGTTTATATAAACAGAGCATACACAAAGCGCACAGTGAATCCATTATTCATTCACTCCCACATTGTCCCTGTGCTGGTGGTAAACTACATATGTAGCCACAGTCACCCTGGGGCAGACTGACAGAAGTGTTGCCATTTTGTGCCTACGGCCCCTCTGACCACCACCAAACATTCATACAAACCGGATTCGGTTGAAATTGGGAAATTGTGTAAAATGTAAATAAAAACAAAATACAATGATTTGAAAATCCTTTTCAACCTATATTCAATTGAATACACTACAAAGACAACATATTTAATGTTCAAACTGATAAACTTTATTGTTTTTTGCCAAATAATAATTAACTTAGAATTTCATGGCTGCAACACGTGCAGTAGAAGTTGGGAAAGTTGGCAAAAAATACTGAGAAAGCTGAGAAAAGCTCATCAAACACCTATTTGAAACATCCCACATGTGATCAGGCTAATTGGGAACAGGTGGGGACCATGATTGGGTATAAAAGGAGCCTCCCCAAACATGCTCAGTCATTCACAAGCAATGATGGGGCGAGGTTCACCACTTTGTCCACAACTGCGTGAGAAAATAGTTGAACAGTTTAAGAACAACATTTCTCAAAGCAAAATTGCAAGGAATTTAGAGATTTCAACATCTATGGTCCATAATATCATCAAAAGGTTCAGAGAATCTGGTGAAATCACTGCACGTAAGCACCACGGCCGGAAACCAAGACTGAATGACCGTGACCTTCGATCCCTCAGACGGCACTGCCTTAAAAACCGACATGAGTGTGTAAAGGATATCACTATATGGGCTCAGGAACACTTCAGAAAATCACTGTCAGTAAATACAGTTCGTCACTACATCAGTAAGTGCGGGTTAAAACTCTACCATGCAAAGCAAAAGCCATTCATGAACAACATCCAGAAACGCCGCCGGGTTCTCTGGGCCCGAGCTCATGTAAAATGGACTGATGCACAATGGAAAAGTGTTTTGTGGTCTGATGAGTCCACTTATCAAATTGTTTTTGGAAACACTGGATGTCATGTCCTCCGGACCAAAGAGGAAGCGGACCATCCGGACTGTTATCAACGCAAAGTTCAAAAGCCAGCATCTGTGATGGTATGGGGGTGCATTAGTTCCCATGGCATGGGTGACTTACATTTCTGTGAAGGCAACATAAATGCTGAAAAGTACATACAGATTTTGGAGCAACATATGCTGCCATCCAAGCAACGTCTTTTTCATGGACGCCGCTGCTTATTTCAGCAAGATAATGCCAAGCCACATTCTGCACGTGTTACAACAGCGTTGCTTCGAAGTAAAAGCGTCCAGGTTCTCCCCTGGCCCGCTTGCAGTCCAGACCTGTCTCCCATTGAAAATGTGTGGCGCATTATGAAGCGTAAAATACGACAGAGAAGACCCCGGACTGTTGAACAACTGAAGCGGTTCATCAAGCAAGAATGGGAAAGAATTCCACATGAGAAGCTAAGAGAATTAGTCTCCTCTCTTCCAAAACGTTTATTGACTGTTATTAAAAGGAAAGGTGATGTAACGAAGTGGTAAACATGCCCTTTCCCAACTTCTACTGCACGTGTTGCAGCCATGAAATTCTAAGTTAATTATTATTTGGCAAAAAACAATAAAGTTTAGCAGTTTGAACATTAAATATGTTGTCTTTGTAGTGTATTCAATTGAATATAGGTTGAAAAGGATTTTCAAATCATTGTATTTTGTTTTTATTTACATTTTACACAATTTCCCAACTTCAACCGAATCCGGTTTGTACATCAGTAGCAGCACTGGAGGCAAGGAGGGTGAAGTGTCTTACCCAAGGACACAGAAGCACATGACTAGGACAGAGCAGGATTTGCATTTTGCACCTTGGTCTTATTTTTATTGGCTGAGTCTGAATGAGCTGACCTCCACTGAGGTGAGTGAGGTTGCATCATCTTTACTCAGCAGGAAAATGACTGAGATCCAGTAAGTGAAAGTCACGATGACCTCCCCTCATGACACACCTTCTCCACATGCACATGTACTCAGTTATCTCAGATCAGGCTTTTGGATGCAGATGTTGTGCAATGATAGTAACATTTGTGGAGTCTGGAAAAAAGTCAAACTTTCCTCTGATGACACAGAATTAAACGATTCACCAGTGAAAGCCAAGTGTAGTGGAGCTTATACAATACATGCAGGCTTAATTAACCCTTCAGTCACTTTTAAACTACTGGATGTTTAATCAACTTTAGGCCATTTTTAAGAAAAATTATCCCATATCGAATTTGTTCATTAAAAGAGAAAATAGGATTCAGGTCCAGATGCACTAAATGTTCTCACATTCCAAATCTGCTCCGACCCAATTGTGCTGAATGTTCAGTCTCATTTGATTGGAATTGTGATGGGTGGGGTCAGTTAGCATATGCCACACCCACTAAACCCCATAAAAGGCAGGGGTTGTACTGTGTGCAAATAGCTAACTTAGGGTTAATTTCAGCAACAAAAAAAGGGCACCTGCAAAATAGAAATATTTGATAAATAAGTAAAAAGAATTAAAAAAAAAAAAAAAAAAAAAAAAGATTAAGTAATTATGTGAATAGGCTATAGGCAAACAGACTGAAATGTAGGAATGATGTCTTCATCAGGGTATGAATGAAGATTGTTTGACTGCCTATTATCACCAGAATTATATTTTAAAAACTAATAATGTTTTTCAATGCAAGACAAAGGTCTCCAGATGTCATTTAGTTTGATTATTCATTTTTGTTTGGAAATCTGATAGAAATGTGGTCAGACACTCAATTTTAATTGATATATATGTTTTTTCAAACATAAATTTAATCATCATATAAATTCCTGTTAAAAACAAACAATCTAATTAGATTATGGCATATGTTCTTGTGTTTCTAAAATTTAAAACATGCTACTTTGCATTGAACAAATACTGCCTGGGCTGTGTTGGGTTTTTTTTTTGTCTTATTTTGGTAAAATGCACTCAGCCGCTTTTAAAAATTTTATCTTGTGTGGCGTAAGAACAAAAATAAGAACATTGGTCATTAATCTCAGTGGGATCTTTTTTTTTTCCTGGTTAAAAAATTAAAAATAAATACCACAAATCTGTGGGTACTAACAAAATAAGAGAATATGTAGGATATGAACAAAAATAAGACAAAATGTGTTTGTATGTTTTCTTGTATGAGGCATATTGAGTGTAATACAACTGTTGTGTGTTTCTGGTGGAATGTGCTGACCTCCAGGTTGTTGAGTGTGTTGAATTCCATGAGGTTGTGGAGCTGAGTGAAGGCCTCGTTGCTGTACTGGAAGTTAAACGTGGAATACGGTGACTCCGGGTCATCGAAGATGTCGAAGTCTGCTAAATTCTTCTCCTGCTCCGTCTCTCTGGCAATGCCTTGAAAGAAACAGGCAATGAAGTAAATAATAAAATAAAACCCACACAAGATTATTCTAACCCACAAACAATAATAAACATAAGTGCTGCAATTAAAGATTATTTTCATTCTCCATTCATTTAATAATCATCCTGTTGATTAGTAATTCATGTTTTAAAAAAAACCAACTAAATATTTAATTACATATATATTATTTATTTCAATTATTTAGATCTTTTGTATCTGGCAAAAAGTAGAAGGCTAATAAAAAAATGCATGGAAAATGTGTTAATTTTATTTTCTTTTTTAGCATTTGGTCTTCACTGATATTTGTAATTAATACTCTTTTTGGAAAAAGTGTTAAAATTGCACACATGAATAAAAACATGTATGCAAAAAGCAGTTAATACATATGGGTTTCAACACCTAGAAGACAAACCCTTTTGTCCTTGTGTTGATTTTGAACAAAGCAAAAAAAAAAAAACAGCTTTACATTGCAGATGTTATTTCAGGCTGCATGTTTAATTATTCAAAAATACTCAGAAAAACTCCCACATTTGATTCACACCAATACTTGGCTGTGGTTTAAGTTAATCTTCGTTTACATTTTATCAGTGCTAAGACAAACCAAAATTCAGTTGGGACAAATACTAAAAGAGAAAGAAAAGACATTTTTACATTTAGTAAAAACAAACGACTATAAAAACAACTATTAGACTGAAAAACAGGAACCAGTTTGTGTCTTTGCACGTTATCTGAAACTGCACGTTTCATCTTCAGAAAAAATGTGCCAAGTCTCCTGTATCCCAATACAACATAGCTTTATTCACACATACTTCTTGCATAAATCTTTTATCATCATGGTAAAGGTCATATGTTGGAAAAGGGTAGTCTTTGAAAAATGTATGTCATGCTAATAATAATGAATAAGAATTTAATAGTGTTTTTCTATGAATACATACTCAACACGTGTAAAGTGGAGCCCTTTTTCATTCACTCTCACATTCTCACTCTGGTGGAGGTACACTACATATGTAGCCGCAGTTGCCCTGGGGCAGACTGACAAGCATGGCTGTCATTTTGCATCTACGGTCTGTTTGACGACCGCCAAACTTTCATACACATTTATACACCAGTGTGAGTAGTAGCACTGGAAGAAAGGAGGGTGAAGTGTCTTGCCCAAGGACACAACAGCACAGGAGTTGAACCCTCAGCTGCTCTACCTCCTGAGCCACAGCTGCAGTGATAAGACTGACCTCACATATACGTCCTTTCCACCACAAACAGGAAGTCCGTATATGGTTACGTTTCATTCTAGTGTGAGTGCAGAAACAGTTATGTAATGTGCATAAACAGACAGTAAAAGTGTGTGGGCTGATGACCCACTGAATGTAAAGAGGATGGAGTGTTGGACACCCTTTGTATGGCTCATGATGTATGTCTGTTTACAGAGCGTTCCAGAAACCTTCCCAACCAGCACCGAGATCCTTCTAGGATCATAATTCACTCTGGCAGCTCATAAACTACCACACAGGATGCAGGTATGTTTAAAGTCAGACATCTCCACCACTGAAACCACAATGACCCTGAGCAAAAGCATGTTTATTAGGGTCAGGGAGCTGAGCTGCTCACACACCAAAAACGCACCCATTATGGTCAAGTTTCAGGCCGCAATTTCGAGGAAGCGATGCCTCATTGTGCCATGACGGTAAACGGGCATAATTAGAAAATTACATATGGCATATTTTCCCTCACACGTGCTTATGGAAACCACAACACATGCACATGCTTACCGGGGGATTTGAACTTCCTGAAGTTGATATTAACCAGGACAAAGTGGATGACAGTCGGGCAGTTTTTTTCTCCTTTTCTTGGTTTGAAGACGTAGCATTCCTTCAGTCCCTCACGATCAAACACTTTAGGGTCAATCTTTGGGAACGGGAGCTTGTTCATTCGAGCCCACTTCTCTGCTAGCAGAAGCTCCTGTGGTAACCCAGTCAGAAAAAAATATGATCTTAAATTTCTTGTTCATTTTAATGCCTGGCACGACTAGGGATATGTTTTGGCAAGAATCTAAGCGATACGTTATATTGCAATATATCATGATACCATTAAAAAAGCAATATTTATTGTATCTTTTTTAAAAAGATTGTTTCCTGTAAAATTGAATTACACCAGAAATATTGACAAATGCTAAACACATTTTATTCGGGAGCTTCATTTCCAACAATGCACATCACAACACATTTCAGAAAATGCCTGAGTTTTGAATCATTCAGGTGCATAATCACAGAAAGACTCATGGATTCATGATTATTAAGGTATTTTACGGATTTGATGAAAAAATTTGTGATGTAAGTCATACACAACTTTATAATAAGAAATCAACTCCTAAAACAAGATAAATAAATAATCTAAGCTCTTTTTTTATCTCGGTAAAAACCAAATAATTTGTAGTGTGTGTTTACATGAGTGTATTCCATGTATTTTTGTCATTAATAAGTCATATTTTTGGCCAAATTGTGTTTTCTGCATTACTGTATAACTTTCTCCCATAACACTACTGCTTCGGTTTACATGTTTAGCTTTGCACAATTTGAATGTAAACATATTCATGTTGTTTGGTGTGAACCCAGAGCTCTGTAAAGGTATTAAAAGAAGCGCACACACAACAACATCTCATCTCCTTTGTAAATTTCTGACATTTTTATGCCATTCACAGCCTTTAGTAGTGAACTCTGACCTTAAATGGTGGGCTGGAGTCGCTGGGTCGTGCAGAAAAGTCAAAGGAAATTATAAGGTCGACCGTTCGCTGTGGCCGCAGGATGAGTGGATATGGAAGGTTGTACGTCAGACCGCTGTCCACCACATGGATCTTCTTACTCTTCACATCGAGAGGCTCGTAGATTCGATCAAACTCATCTGGGTCTGAGACAAACCCCGAAATATCATGAATGAATGTTGCGGTTTTTTTAAGCAACATTTAATTCAGGGAAATCAGTTTATCACACACTTACAATATAACACACCACCAGTCATTTTACTGGCAGTAGAATTAGTGTTTAATGACACGCCTACTTGTACATTCTCTGGAAACAGGGCTTTGTTTCACCTTGCAAATATTCCTACCAATGCCAGAGACTTACCGGTTGTCTCAATAGGATCAGAATTAAACTACCTTTAGTCCAATAATATATGTGCAGCTCAAGAAGAAAGTAAGAGATCACCAAAAATATTCAGACCAGAACTAGAATGAAAACCTCTGGGGTGTGATTGACAGGGGGAAAAAAGGGCAAAGGTCATCAAACAAACCCAAGCTTCTTCAGTTTTTGTGCTGAGAGTTGCATAAAACCACTCACGACATTGTGAAAGTCAAATCATGCCAAGACAAACAAACACTAATTTCTGAATTCTGCACCAGTAAGAAAAACAGAGGTGAGTTGTTAAAAATGAATATGACCTAGTTTAGTTTGGCAAATATGCTCAGACTTGATAAGC
Source organism: Siphamia tubifer (assembly GCA_020466265.1). Lineage (NCBI taxonomy): Eukaryota > Metazoa > Chordata > Actinopteri > Kurtiformes > Apogonidae > Siphamia > Siphamia tubifer. Next base: position 11,059,088 of record CM035786.1, read on the forward strand.
CAGTTTAGCAATCAAACTAAAAAGAATAGAATAAATAAATAATAATAAAATAAAAGTAAATACATAAAATATCAGAATGAAAAAAAGTTAAGAGTGAAATGAACTAAAAGCTAAGTTAAAAATGTAGGTTTTCAGTTTACACTTAATATTAATAATACTCTTAATATAATTATAAATGATCTAAACTTGAAAGTGGAATTTCAGAACAAATATAATCATTCAGACCATGGAAATCTGATGTTGTTTTCAGAGTTGTACATGAGTGATTGACTGATGGGGTTATTTTATTTAGTCATTTATTTTAGATCATTCTTAGACAATGACTGATGCAGGCCTCTGATGTTTAGAGCTGATAGATTTTTGTTTTCTGTCAAATGAATACAAATGTAACAAAATCTTTACATACAATTAGAAAATAAAATTTTTGACAGTTAACCAGAAGATGAAAACAAATTATATATATACTGGCCAGCCGGTATATCAGTCTATCATTACTGTACATAGATACACAGATGAACAATGTGGTACAAAGGATTATTCCACAACCTAACCCATCTTGTCCCATATTTCACTATCGTGTTGTTTTTGGTGTTTACCTGTGACGGCGTCCACCTCATCATCAGATGTAGGACTGAAGCAACCAAAGTCATTTCCAGGTGAATAGGGGAAGCTGGTGTTCAGGTTCAAGCCCAGCATGAAATTATGCACCTGGTGAAAAAGAAAAAAAGACCAGATGAGTTCACAGACAAGGAAATAGAGAAGCTACAGTTGTGCAGAGTTGGAGGTGGGCTTCACCTTCCCGGCACGGCCCTCCCTCGTGTTGAACAATGCAGATTCACTGAACAGGGACGTGAACATCCGCTGAACCCAGCTGTTCTGAGCCGTTCGATGGTACTCCTCCTCAGCCTCCTGACTCTCACTCCCACCTGAAGGTCACAACAATGACAAATGAGTCTGAGAAGGAACTGAAGACACATTTGTGTTTTTATAGTTTTTGAATTTTAGTCTGTAGTTTTAAAAAAGCTTTCATTCATACAAAAATATTGTGCAAGGTCATTTGTGGTTGGCCTATAAAAGTATGTATGTGTATATATATATATATATATATATATATATATATATATATATATATATATATACACACACACACATTAGGGGTGTGATGAGACACTCGGCTCACAAGACGAGACACAAGATTGGGTTCACGACATTGAGACGAAATGAGATTTTAATAAAACTAAATTAAAATTACAGTATATGAATGGATAACAGACTTTTCTTTAACTGAGTTGCACATGGATTTTATAACTCTGTAAGCTTTAACTTTTAATGAACTTCTTCCTTTTAATGAGCTTCCTCCTTTTAATAAACTTCTTCCTCTACAAATTGAAACTAAAATAAAATGTTATAAAAGTTCAAATAAAATTTAAAAAAATTATAGATTTAATATTAAGCCAACTATAAAACTAGAAAAGCACTGAGAGTGCAGACGTCCGCCAAGGTATTTGAATCGCTCTGTGAATTAAATATCATTACATTTGTGGTGTTAGTATCTGTGAATTGACTTTAGGGATGATGAACTTTTAAATTATATATTGATGTAAAATCATGTCAGTGAAACTTTAACAGGTTTATTCAACAACTGGAAGCAATGGTTTCATTTAATTGCATTAACATTTTTTTTATCAGATTAATCACAATGATGGATTAATGTAATGTAATTTTGACATCCCTGATATATAAAATCTTTGTTGCATGAATATCATCATATAAATATAGTTTTCAGTCCAATACAAAACAGTTACGTGAAAATAAATGCTTTTCATTATCATCCTACTTTTGTGATAATTGTGGATTTTTATGAAATTCTTTGAGTTTCCTTAACAATATGTTTTTATCTGAATACTATGAAGGTTAAATGCAATTGCACAAAAGAAAAATGTAGAATAATAAGTAAGTTTAATAAATCTAAATAATATCTAATAATGTAAATTTAATGATCACCCAAAAGTAACCTTGTGAGCCAACACTTAAACTACATTAAATCACACTGTGTTGCTGACATTTAGCACAATAAGATGGTGTTGCAACATAGGGAACGGAATTCTCCTGTAAAAGGTGTGGGTTTGTTACCGTCTTCTATGAATCACGCATACTTGGACTCACCTTTGTGTAGCTCTTCATCATTGTCCAGACTGTCTTCTCCGACGATGTGCTGAGGTTTGATCTGCTCTGTAAAACAAAGAAAAGCTTTAATCATCGAGTTACAGCGAAATTGAAAAGAAGCGTTCTGCAACACTGAAAATGCCAAAACATCTTTGATTTTATCTGGCATTATCAAGTTCACTCTACATTGTTTATCTCCATTAAAATAAGTCCCAGCAGAAATGCAATACACCTGATAAACAAATACATTCTTTAAATGGGCGGGGACGTTCTTCTCACCTTTGTAGCTAATGCATGGACTGAATGTGAACGGGTCACCCAAAGAAAATTTACTCAGCTGAAAATAAAACATCCCATGAGCTGTCGCGAAAACGTAGTTGTGGGAAAGTAGATACCTTTGTGTTGTTGTGGAAACCAAAACATCCATACAACAAAGCACAAACATTAACATGTGGGGAGTTTAGGACGACTATTTTAAGAACGTATTAAGAACGATAACAATAGGTTTAAATGTCAGTTTCATGATGATAATGACTCATTGGACTTATCTAGCATTTTTTTGGACTGACATTTCACAAACAAAACAAATATGGACGTATTCAACAAATTATCAACTATTAGAATCATATTTAGCCATTACTGAAAAATGAAAAAAAGTATAGTATATTTTGTAATGTTTCATTGTATTTTATATTATTATTGTTGTTCACTTTTACTTTTAAGCTTTGGAACAACCTATCTGATCTTGCATCAAACTGATCTAAAGAGCCTTTTTTCTTATTATTATTTATTTTTATCTTATTTCCTCCTATGATTTAATTAATTCTAAATGTAATTATTTATTTATTGTGAACTTTGTGCATAGTAAGAGTTTGGACCTCTTATTTATTCCAACTTATTGAATAATGATAAAATGTAAAGTATTTAACTATGCTGTACTTTTGTGGACCTGAACTTGTGTTTTACATTGCTCTATTTTAAGTAACAAACTCTTCTTATCATGTATTCCTCATGCTTTATTCATAGTTGCTACATTTACATGGTGTATTTTAATACAGAATTATTTATTCGGAATAAAATAATTCAGAAATAAAACGATTTCTTCCGTGTTTACATGTTAATTCCTAATAAAGGATCTGTGCTCCATTACTGTATTTTTAATCCACAGAATAACTACATATTACAAATACTACATGACAGGTGTAATAGGTTTTTTAAACCTTTGAATCTGTCCTTTATCTTGTATTTGACAGATCAGGTTGAGGACTTAACTCAGGAACCTGAAGCAGATGTGTTTATTACCTAACTCCTCCTCCATGGTGCTGCCCCCGGCCGTGTTGTCTTTGATCCCCAGGACTCTGTTGAACAGGATGGAGAAGGCGCTGCCCCAAACACCTGGTACCGTTCAAAACACATCATCAGTTGAGCAGCAGGATGTCAGAGCAGCAAGTGTTGTGGAAGAAAACGCTTCTCTCACCCATTAGAAAATGTAAGGGGTTTTCCTTGTATTTCCTCACAGCTGTGCCCATGAAGAACTTGCTTCCAAAAAAGTCAGGGGTCATGAAGGTGCCGTACTTGGCCATTCCGATTTCATACGGGCTGAATTCCACCCAGTCTAACAGAAGAAGAAATGCCACAGATAATTGGTTTATTAGTCATTTAAAAGACTTCATGAACCTGTTTTATCAGCCTGACAAAGAAGACAATGATTAGAGCTGCATGATATTAGAAAAAACTAACATTGCGCTATATTTTTTTTTTAAACCTTACGATATATATTGCAATATGAAAAAATTCTCAGGAGTATGTAACAGCTGTGTGATGCTAACGCAAACGGTCAAAGTGTTATTTATTTACTGATTAATTTCATGGCCTGGCTCTGTTTTTTTATTTTTATTATTAGCGTGACTCTAAACTCGTAAATTTTATTTATTTATTTTTACTCTTGACTTTTATCTTTTCTGGGTTTTTATGGTTTTTATTATCTAAATCTTACCAAAGTATTTTTTCTGCTTAATTAAAAAAAAAATTAAAAAAAATTATGTGAAAATGAAAATGATCTTGGTTAGTTTTCTTGAAATAAGATTTTTAAGATCTATTGTCTAGAAATAAGTTCTTATATCTCACTGAGAAGTTACTCCTTATGTGATTATGTCTTATTTTAAATGTGATTTAATATTTTCACCATAAATGAGAAAAATACACTTGATGTAAAATTTTTGTAAGTGTAAATTGAGGAAATAAAAGCAGTATCGGCTCAAGAAAATCAACAGCCCAAATCATTTATCAGCTAATGTTGATGAAAAAAATTGGCATCAACCCTAAAACAATCCATATTGGTTGATCCCCAATATAGATAAATATTAAACAGATGTATGACACACCCAGTGGAAGGAACCCAAGGTTATTATGACACACCTTAAAGAATTTGGGGCATTTTAATTACTACAAAAATAGCATTACGTTCAACACTTGAAGTGCGTTGGTGTGTAGGTGTAAAGGAGATGACAAACAATGACGAAAAACATGCAGTTCTACAGAAAAACAAAAAGTACTATTTCCTTCTGACGCAGATTAAAATAATTACTATTTAAGGAACGTTTTAACCGTTAAAGACTGAGTAACTAAATACTTTTATATTCAGGGAAATGAGATCGTGAGAACATTATCTGAATATTTTAATATCTACCTATAATATAGAAGAATGCAGAAAATTAGATATTACTGTGTACTACCTATTTGTAATTAATTAATACATAATGTCATGATTCGGAGATATCACAATATTAATTATTCTATTTGTTGTAAATATTTAAATTTAAAGTGTACATATATATATATATATATATATATATATATACATACATGTTTTATTCTTTTTTTTAAGGTTGATTATTCAAATCTGATTGTATGTGAGGACTAAAAAGGTGTATATGAATGGTTTATATGAATGCTTTTTTTTATTGGAAAAATATTCAGAGGAAAACAAGTATATTGACAAAGCAAAGGAAGTAGAATTAAATTGTTAGGAGTATATAAGTGATACTTCTTTCCACTTCTTTTCAAATTCAGAGAAAGCTATTTGACCTTGCATGGTTCTTTATCGGATGTTTTTATTTGCTCGAAATTAAACAAAATATTGCAGCCAGTTTTAGATGCAATATTTTTTTTCCTTAATCCAGCCAGACACAAAAACTAAATTCAATCTAATCTAAACGCATATATATAGTCAGTGATATTAATAAGGCTACAAAAGTACAAGTAAATACAGATGCAAACTATATTATAAAAGAGGAAGTACATATAGGACGAACCCAGAGCCTACTATGACAACACGTCAGTTCCTCGACATACAGCACTCGCTATCTTCCAGCACAGAGCTGTCATTAGATGACAGCTCATCTCTGAAGCAAAAGAGTGGTATTATAAGGAAATGAGTCCCGCTTTGTTACTTTGCATGAGTCCAAGCTTGTCTCATTGCCTCTAGTTGCTTATCACATATGCAAATCGGTTTCATAGGTGACATAAAGTGCGAGCAAAATTCAACTTCAGAGTAAAGAACGTACAGATGAGAACAGTAATAAAAGTACTTACCTGCAAACATGAGCTCAGAAACATCAGGTTTGACGTGCAGACAAGTGAACAGAGGCATCGGACTCTGGGCCTGGTTGATTTTTTCCTGAATGTCACTCAGTCTGATGTCCATCCTCTGCAGAAAATATACACTGTTTCATGTAATGATAACACACACAACTGCTGCTGCAAAATGGACTGTCTGCACTTGATATGTGTCACGATTTTATGTTCTGCACAGTCATAATTTAGTCTGCTTATGGTTACACTGAAAAAAACCAAGTGTATTTTTGTAATTTCTCGTCAAAATATCTCATCACACATAAAATAAGACATAATCACCTAAACAATAACTGTTCAGTGATATATAAAGAACTTATTTTGAGACAACAGGTCTGTAAAATCTTATTTGAAGAAATCTTACCAAGATAATTTTCACTTGTTGCATTGGCAGAATTATTTATTTATTTATTTATTTCTAGGATAATTGTAGATTTTCTTTGGCTTGGAACAATGGAACAAGAGAAAATGATCTTGGTAAGATTTCTTGAATTAAGGTTTTCCAGATCTGTTGTGTAAAAAAAGTTGTAATATCTCACTGAAAGATTACGCTTTAGGTGATTGTCTTATTTTAATTGCACATAATACACATTCCAGCTTTATTAAGGACACAAAGATTAGATCCATAGGATAAAATAAAATAAATGTAAAAAAAAAAACTTCTAATAAGATGTTTGACTAGAAATGACTTGGTTAAGATTTCAATGTTTCCAGTGCAGTTTTCAGTTCATAGTTTGTATTTTTAAAAATCTGTTAGGTTTTAAATATTACTGTTGAATTTGTAAAGTTTTGACAACATTGAACTAATTTTCATTCTGAAATTATAGTTGGGAGTACTTGGATAAAAAAAAGGATGCTCCACTGTAACAAGTTTAAGAACCACTGATATAGGGGATGGAGTTGATGGATAAAAACACAAAAACAAAATAGGAAAAAGCCATAGACATATTGAAGAAAAAAGACAAAGTGAGAAGAATGAGTCAAAGTAAAAGCACTGCTTTCAGCCTTACCGTGGGTATAAGTGTTTCACCTATGAGCATACCAAAGATATCGGTAAATGTAACCGGCTGCCCCGTGGCTTTTTTGTTCCACAGGGCCTGGATATAACCGGTGATGTGTTGAGGAAGAAGCAGCCTCAGCGGGTTACTGCTCACTCTGTGCATCAACTCCTGGTTGATTTCCTCAGGGCCCTTATTTGGAAAGTCAGGGTGTGAGTAAAGAGTGGACATGTACCTACAGGAAACAAGGAAAGTGAAGAAAAGTCAGATGACTCAGTCTAATATAAGGATAAATGTGATAAGTTGGCTACTTAACAAAGACATCTGTGCTTGAGGATCTGTATTAAATTCAAACCAGAAAGGTCACGCAACGAACGTGACGACAGAAATGAGCCAGAGGTGCCCACGTAATGAGGGCTTCATACCAGCACAGGAACACTAGGGAAACTTCAAAGTGAAAGAGGGCAAAACAATGCAAGACTGACAACAAAGAGGAAGCTTAAGAGAGAGAGAGAGATGGTGTCTATAAAATAAAAGAGGTCAGGCGAAGAGAGAGAGAGAGAGAGAGAGCGAGGCAGGACGCCAATACTACAATGAAAATAAATACTGTTATTTAACAGTTAAAGCTTAATATTCAGGCTTGTTTTGAGCTCATATGAAGTTCTTATGTATTAACCCATTATTGGGAAAGTGACTGTTTTTGGTCATTTCTGCTTACAGTACATTACAAGACAGTAGCAGTCTGAGTTACAGTGAGTCAACTATCTCAGGTCCCATGAGATCTAACCACTGCACAAACCTAAATCTGACCAAGTGTATTTTTCTCATTTCTAGTCCAAATATCTCACCATACATAAAATAAGACAAAATCACCTAAAGATGAGCTTATTTTTAGACCTTAGATCTTGAAAATCTTATTTCAAGAAATCACAAAGATGATTTTCACTCGTTCTATTGCCAGCTTTTCTTTTCTTTTTACTTCAATTACGCACAGAAAAAAAATCTGCCACTGGAATAAGTGAGAATGATCTTGGTGAGATTTCTTAAAATAAGAATTTCCAGATGTATTGTTCTTATATTTCACGGAAAAGTAAAGACATATTTGATTATGTCTTATTTGAAGTGTCATGAGATACTTTGGCTAGAAATGAAGAAAAATACACTTGGTAAGATTTGGATTAGCATGACCCCTGACCCCATGACAAGAAGCAGCACAAATTTAGAAACACTGGACTCGTTGATTATACCAGCTTTGTTTGGTGCCATGAAGTAATGGTACTAATGTAAGGAATGATGTTCACAGAGATTAAGTGGATGTGGGCGGTACTCTGCTACACCACTTGTACTGTTATGAAGTTCTAATAGTTGTTTTTCCATTGAACATCTGCACAAAACTCTACTGACACTTACTAAATGTCGGAAAAAAAACAAATGCGTAATGTCTGTTTTTCCATGAAATCACAAATACGATAATTTGTTTATTATTGTGAGATAACATGAGAAGTCATTACATAAATATGGCAACAAACACAAATGTGTTTTATAGATATATTCATTATTATTATATATTACCCCCTCTGTCTCACACTAAATAAAAAAATTGTTTCTTTGGTGTGTCCACATACTGTAGTGTTTCTTTTGAAATTTTTCTTCTTTGCTTGTCAACATCTGTTTTATTTATTCACATGACTAGTTGTGGAAAAATGTTTTTCCATTGCATTTTTGCATGACATTTGCACTATCCCTAAAAAAAACACAAAAAAACTAAAAAAATTAGTTTTGGTGAAACTGTCATTTTTCGATTAACAATTATTTTTTTTGCGCAAGTTATATTCACACAATTTGACTCAATGGAAAAGCAACTAGTCATGTTCTAATGTCAAAAAAAAAAGCATGCTCCTTTCATTTTTCATGTGTTTGTCTTTGTATTTTTTCTATTTACTTTAGGATTAATTACATATTTGCCACTTATGGGTAAGAAACCAAATACAGTAACTTCACTGAACTTGATTTTCTATATAATCCTTTTTTTTTTTACAAAAGTGATAAAGTCTTATGTCTTTCAATAACAAACTAAGGTTGACATTTTGAAGTTTAGAGTATTTCTGAGTGAACTATAGAGTTAAAATCCCATCCATCTATATAATCAGTAAATTAAATATAGGAAACTACCTGATTTTCACTGGGAAAAAATATTAAATACAAAGGATGATATTTTAACATATTGAAATAAATCAATTAAGAAAGGTTAAATCTAAAGACAAAATAGTTTGAGAACTGCCATGAATGTAACACTAGGTCTTTATGGGTTAAATATTTAAGTTAAATTAAATTCTGTAATTTTTTTCCCCCAGAACTTCAGAGCATTGTCAAACTTCCAAAAACTTCTAAAACATTTCAGTGCCAGAAGGAAAACCGTTTATGCTCAGGTGTGATGGTGATAACTACCAGTAGGGAATAATCACTTAACTGGATAAAGAGTGGATCCAGTTTAATTATGACATATGGTGGAGCAAAGGTATTTTCCTTGAAGACAGGTCTGGAAAAAAGAATGAGCATCTCATGGAAACTTCAAAATTCACCTTGGAGTTGTTTGAGGATAATAATTTTGTTTAGTTATGAAAAAGAATAATTCTATAATGGAGTTCTGGTGATGTGAGCTGCTTGTTTGTTGGCTTTACATAACTCCATCTCTGCTCTTATCATAATTTGCATTGAGAGTAAAGAGCTGCAGAAGGAAGCTGTGCATTTTGAAATTCTGCTGGGGGGGGGGGGGGGGGGGGTTCTGCTCCTGGTTCCTCCTTTAGTTCCATCAAGTTCAATGTGCAATCTTTGTACTTTGAAATATTACAACAACGAGCCTAAAATGATCATTAGTGTTTAGACTAAAGAGCTGTGATGTTCTGCTGAAGATGATGTATTGAGTTTCAGATGTGTCGACTTTAATTGAATTCATTCACAAGAGTTTATGTGGGCACTAGAGGCAGTAGTGAGTCACTGCCAAAGCATCAGAAAGTGACCAAATATGATGAGAACCACAAAGAAACAACTTCAAGAGTCAAAGAAAGTGATTGTTTTCTCCACTGGACTCGGCTGTAACCTCTGACCTTGTTTTTTTCCAATTCTAAACAGATGTTTAGTGCAGCTACTGACGATACAAACCGAACAGAAAACAGAGGTGATTTGTGGTTTTACTTAACTAAGCTAACTGGGCTAAGATAACAGATCTATAATGTAATGTATAATAATGTGTAATCTTCACGTATAGCTGATACTATACGTGAAGATTATTTGGTCCAGTTGTTAAAATCAATATGAATTTAAGTTGAAACCATAATACAGATGTGTGTGTAAACAATGAGCTTCATACTTTATTCAGTGATGATACAGTCTGTGGCTACGTAGCGTTGATTCATTGGTGGTTTTGGTCCAAAGTGTGTTCTGGTATCAGACTTCCCCCTTATGTTGCAAGTTTGGAATATCAATATTACACAGAAACCCTTTAAACATCCAGTCTTTCCTAAACATGGCACAATGATTGGCCAGGAGCCACCAACACCACTAGACTTTTTCTTTTTCTTCCCATGTTTCTGCTGGTGATTTATTTCTTCCTGACCAGAACATAATCCACAAGCCACTTTTTCACTTTTTGGTGAAATAGAGCCAAGAAATAAGACTGGTGCTGTTGGAGATCTGGATCTGCTGCTAGTTTCTGGATTGAATCTGCATCCTAAACTGCATCATTTTAAACATCACATATATATAATCCTATAATTTAGTAGATGTAAAATGGTAAATATGAAAATAAATCAATATAAAGATAGATGCATTACAGGCATATTCAGAGCAAACTGTGTCTCTGTTAAAAGGGTTACTTTTATTAGTGTTTGGTTTATTTATTTGTGTATTTGGAGTTCATACAGTTTGAATGTCATCCCTGTGGGTACTACATATCTATCTATATATTAATTCCAGCCAAAACTGAGTGGATTTCTACAACCTGTTTTAATTCCTGCTTAATTTGTTACATTTTATAACTACTTACGTGATGACATTTGCACATATAAGGTCAAAACTTCTGATGAACATTTCTCCAAGTATGATGTAATTATTTATCAACTGAGTATATTGATATATTGAGGTCAAAACCGACCTTATCTCCCTATAAGTAACGAATCCTTCAAAAACAATCCTGGATCCAGATGTTAACCCGGATCACCCCCAAAATCTAATCACTTGTTGCTTTTGTCATCAAATAGTTGATTTAATCTGTTGATAGCTTTTTGACTTATGTTGCTAACAGACAGACGGACAGACAAACAAACCCCCGATGATTACATAACCTCCGCTGGCGTTGGTAAATATGTCCAAACTTTGAGCCAATTACCTAAAATATTCAGTTGTTGGTTATATTAACATACTCAACTGGCTGAACAGGACAGAAAGAACAGTCAGCAACCTGGGTGAGGGGGGGGGGGGGGGGTTCATGTGCATTTAAAGGGCCAGCGCTCAAAACCACCTTTCTGGTGTCATTATATGGGACCATCCGATCCTCTTCTGCCCACTTCATCGCCCCAATGCCCAAAACCAAGCACCGAACCTGGGGGAATGGGTTCAGTGGGAGACAATTATCTGTCACTGTTCCGACCTCAACACTTTTAAATCTCTTTTAAAAACTAGTTTATTTAAGAGTGCTTTTAATGTTGGATTACTTTTATTCTGTCTGTTTTAATTTCAGTTTTGTATTGTTTGTTTTTATTGTACTTAAACTCTTATTGTTCTATTTTTACTGCGTGTAAAGTGTCTTTGAGCGCCATGAAAAGCGCTATACACATAAAATGTGTTATTATTATTATTGTTATTATTATTATTTTTATTAAGTTTGAAGATGGATATGTGGAGTTGAATTAATAAAGACTTTCAGACCCAAGCAGAGCATTTACAGTTTAAAGGGAAGTGTTTTAAAATGCATAATTCCATTTTAAAAAGCAAAGTATCACTCCTTTAGGTCATTAAACCACTGACCATGTGGATCCAGAGAGCCCGGCGATATATGTGGCACAGTCCAGGACCCCCGACGCAATAAGAGCCTTCATCACCCCAGAGAAACCGACCATGGCTCTGAATCCTCCTCCTGAGCCTGCGATGGCTATCACTGGTACCTGTAACACACACACACACACACAAAGTGATAAAAGACAAAAGTTTAATTCCATAATTACACCCTCCACTGTGTAATGTATGAGTCTTACATTCACTCAATTCCTTTCTCCTGCCCTTCTTGAGTCACTTCCTTCTATGCCCCTATTAGTGAGATGCCTGTTGTGTCACGCCTTTGCAACATTTTTCTTTATTTATAGCTTCAAATTTTCAGCTATTTTGTAATTCTGCTTACACAACATCACTTCTTCCTTACAGTTTGAAATACATTGACCTGTTTCATTCAACATCAGTCATTTTGAGTGACCAGGATACTGTTTCGTGGTTGAGAGCAGGAGCTGGTTATCTCATTTCAGTCGAGCTTCCGCTACATGTTGAAGACAAGATTAGGCCTGGTTGGAGGTTAAACCCGGCCTCAAGGGCATCTGGCCAAACCACACCAGTGAGGAAATTAAACCCAACTCACAATTGGAGTTTAGTGCAGGTTGAGTCGTAGTTCAGTGTTGATATAGAATGAGATTCAAGTTGTAACGCTGTCCTACAAATACCACGTCAGCAAGTCTGCAGGGAGCTTGTAAAGTTTCCAGTTACTCAAAGTAACTGGAAATAAAACCATCCAGATTTGGGAACTAGTGTAGCCTCACCCAAAACCAGAGACCAATCAAATTTACCAGATTATATCGACACAACAGTTTTTGAATAAGTATGAAATTCAGAAATTTAGATTTAAAATTTTTTTGATGAATCTTTTAAATATTAAAAATATGCTTTTACTTATGAGAGTCTATATTTTCATAGGTTATAACATGGAAATAATTACAGATATCAATACAGTTACTTCTGAGCTTTGATAGGAAGTTATATATAGACTTTGAATAAATTACGGCATTTTTTGGACTAAAAGTCACAGGTTTTTTCATAGTTTAGCCGAGTGTGCAACTTGTACTCCAGAGCCATGTATATGTGAAATTATTTACACATTATTACCGTATATACTTTTGCATGTTAGTTTCAGACTGACAACTGCAAGAGGGCGCTGTTGAGCATGAGCATGTTCTTTATGCTAAAATTTTCTGAATAACTGTTAATATGTTACGTTAACATACCAGGCACATTCTCAGTTTGTTGATTATGCATCATGTAATGTTAGCTGAATTTGTTACGTTAGCATACTGTATACCTATTCAGCCTGTTGTTTTCTATTCTATTTTTATTTTAAATTGCCTTTTAAGATGTTATGTCTGTTCTTGGTGTTGGATTTTATCAAATAAATTTCCCCGCAAAAATGCGACTTATATGTTTTTTTCCTTCTTTTTATTAATTTTTTTTGTTTGTTTCCACTTATACTCCGGAACGACTTATAGTCCGGAAAATACGGTAGTTGAATTCTCCAGTGAAAGTCCCACCCACCTCTATTGTTGCATTGACCTGCATCAAAACCACAGGACTCGAACATAGAAACAGAACCTGACAATCTCACAAGTTCAAGTCATTACTGATTGTTGACAGAATACTGGGTGTATTTTATGTTAATTTATTTGTGTCTTTGTTCCCACCTCCTCTACAGAACTGGGGAGGAACCTGGGCTTCTCGTCCTTCAGCAGTTTCTTGATGCCTTCCATCACCTTTTCTCTGCGATTCTGTCTGAACTGCTTCTCCTTGTCACACAGGGCCAGGCTGAACCGCAAGTCTAGGTTGGTGCTGCACAAACGACAAACACATTGTCAGGTTGTTTTTTTTTTTTGTTTTCTGCTGAGAAACAGAAAGAGGATGTATTATCTCTGTGTTTATGCAACACTTCTGATTAGGTTAAAACGGATCTTCAGATAAGATATGTTAAGCCTCAGGGTGTTTCGGTGTCAAGCAGACATCAACATATAGGCGTGACAATTTTCATTCTTTTACTTCTCATATTTCCGTTATTACTTTTAAATACGTGCGGCATGTGCAATACGCTTACTGAACCCTATTATGGGTTATATATGCGCTCACACAGCATTACTGTGTCATAATGCTTAAACATCTCTCTTTGGACAGCTGTAGGTGAAGTCCTGTACTTTCTTATACTGCCGACTTCATCTTAATGACAGCGAAACGCTGCTAAAATATCAAATAATTAAATGTTTTTCAGGAAATACCAACCAGATCTCCGTGGACATTTCTAAGTAGACTTTTGTTGCCTGTAAGAAAAAGAAAATATTTAGTTACTGATCAACAAAGATTTATTTGGCTGTGGTTTGTACAACATGTAAAACAAAAACAAGAATACATTTATTTTACACAGAGGATGTGGGTTTTTATAATTCATCCCTGTGGTTATTTTTTTTTTTTTATATTACAAATAGCAGTGGAGTTCAGCTTTTTTTGTCGTTCCAATACTTCCCTAAATGTGTTGTGTGCTTCATTTTGAATGCGTTAACATTTATAATATATGACATCTTAGCAACTTAACATGTGCTATTTCAACAGATTTGAACAATGAGCCCATTTACATGACCATACAAATCCAATAACTGGGAATAATCAGAAAATTGGCGTAATCAAATGTGGCGCCTTTACAGTAACATGCATTTCAGAAAAGTGATAATTAAGAAACCCTGACTTACATACTTCAGCCCATTATTTTATTTCCTTTGTGGTACAGTATGTACGTATGTTATGATTTAAGATGGAAATTTCCTGTCATTTTCAAAACATTCCTTCTTGTCTTGTTACCATAGCGACATTTGCGCTGTCAGCATTAGTTGTCCTCATGAGGAAGCCAATAATAGGATGACAAAATAGGACTTTTTTTTCGCAGATTAAAAAAAAAAAAGAAGGAAAGAAAGAAAGAAATCAAATTAACCTGTGTACATACGTGATCACATCAGAATGTTGGGGAGAAATCTAGGTGTCTTAATCCAATTTCTCATAATCCAATCAATGCCATCATCAATGCCATCCTCTTCATATTATTACTTGAATACCGTATTTTCTGGACTATAAGGTGCACTTAAAAGCCTTTCACTTTGTCAAAATTTAGTGTGCCTTATAATCCAGAGCAAATATATATATATTGTGTCATTCATGGCGTGGAGTAAAACATACTGTAGTTCACCATAACACTAGTGTGTGTGTACAGTATATGGACTAAACTGAAAAAGTCAGTGTATTGTGTTGTATTTTTACATTTTATTGTGAATATGTGGAATAAAGGTGGACTGACTTATCTGACTGTTTTGTTTCGTTTAATGCACCTTTTAGTACAGTGCACTTTATATATGAAAAAATAAATAAATAAACCTTTCACTTTTCACGCCAGAAATGGGATAATATTGGAAGTATTGGTGTTCATGGAAGCTTTCCTCCATAAGCTGTAAATGTAGAACAGTCTCTGAGTGTCAAACTCTGCTGGGTTTAACGCCTTACTTTGCCGATGAGGAACGTCTCCATCTTTGTCTGCCCTACACTGAGTTGGGTGATGTCGTAGGACGCCGTCCCAAGAGTCTCATCCATCACATAATTGGCGTCCATTAGCGTTACCTGTGTGGAATAAATAACATCAATATAAAGTAAAAATGTATACGATTAATGTGAACAGCCTCCTTTAAGACTCCATATTAAAATAACATGAGCTAATCTGACGTCTTCTATGGAAAAACTGGATGAAACTAAATTTTACAAGTGTATTTTTCTTATTTCTAGTCAAAATATCTCATCACACTCAAAATAAGACTGAATCACCTAAAGAGGAACTTTTCAGTGAGATATAAAAACATTGAAGCAAAAAATAAATAAGAATCTGCCAATGGAACAAGTGGAAATTACCTTGGTACGGTTTTTAAAAAGACGATTTTCAAGATTTGTTCTTATATCTCACTGAAAAAGTTACTCTTTAGATTTAGATTTTTGCAGTAAATATATTCCTGACAGGTTTTGTGAAGTCAGGTTTAAAACCAATACTTCTTTGGTGGTTAAAGTTCTGTTGCTCTTCTGGTTTGGTAACCTATTTGACTTAAAAAAAAAAAACACACACAAAGGTCAGTCAAACCTCGAGGACGTTCTGCTGGTTGGGATCTAAAATGAAGTGAAAGGTCTCGTTCCATTTGGGGTTGATGTCGTTGTCTATGTGCTTGGTTCTCTTCCTGCTCTCTGGAGCGGTGGGAATGAACAGCTCCACGTATGGATCTGGGGTGTCCACTGTACACACATGCGAAATAAAATAGTCTGTGAACTAAGCAAGATATTTTGAAGATGACATTTTAAGAGCTGGGAAACACTGTCACTATTTTCTGGTATTTTGTAAATCCAACAATTCTACTGTCATGTTACAGAATGACAAAAATAATCATTTCAGACCAAATTCCATATTATTTTACAGCTCATAAAATCTACTATACTAAACATTCTGTTTCTCTTAGTCTTGGTAACTTGGACTTTTACTTGTATGTATTCCACCTGTTCACACTTTCTGTCTATGTACTTGTACCTCTGTAGTGGTGCTCGTACGTTTACATCAGGCATGAAAATCTCTCACCTTTCGGCGAAATTCGCCGTTTTGAAGTAAAAAAGGGTGACCCACGTGAATCGTGTAGATCCGAGGAGTTTTTTTTTTTGGGAGGGGGGGGGGGTCTGGTCGTTCGAATTATTTATTTATTTATTTAATCATATGATATGATTGACTTTAATATGCAAAATGAAAACACTTTAAATGTTAACTTGGACAGCGATCCACAAATCCCCCTGACTGTTTTGCTGCCAAAAACATATCTGCGGTACATAGGCAGGGGAGCTAGTTTGACTGACAGGCTGCCTCTCCAATCCTAGCGCTTAAGGTAAGATAACTTACGTCTCTGCTAGAAGAACTATCAGGAAAAGCGGTCAGCGACAAGCGAACAGCATCTACATTTTGCTGCCGGATTGAATTAGGTCAGGTGAATAATAGCTTCGGTCTTTTTCATGTTTTCATTTTTCGTATTTATATCTGTGGTAGGCTGCTACACCAGAGTCCTGCACGGGTTCGGGTAACCGCAGGTGAGCCGTGGGTGAACCGCAGATTTTCACGAAACGGGTGAAAAATGTTGTGCTGTGTCGGATACGGGTTCGGTTCGGGTGGTGATCACGGGTCTAATTTGCGGTTCATAGGCTAAAAACTGTTCTTTAGTTTGGACTTGTATAGCGGCCTCCTGTCGGTTTCCTTCTTGATGCGTTTTTTCAAGCGTGTGTGTGTGTGTGCGCGCGCGCGTGAGCTCACGTATAAAAATAGTTTTGGAATTTATTATTTGTCTGCTACTGTTTAACAACATTTTTATTTGGCTCTGCCTTGGCTATGTCACTGTTCAGTATATTCGTGGTAATACATTTTGTATTTAAGCTGACATTTTCTTCCGGGTTCGGGTCAGATATGGGTTCATTTATAGCGGGTCGGTTCGGGTGCGGATTTGTACTTTTTTTTCGTCGGAAAAGGGTCGGATACGGGTTTGAACATGACGGGTACGGGCGGTTGCGGTATGTCAAAATCAGAACCGTGCAGGACTCTGTGCTACACTGCTACAGCAATTTAGTTGAACACTACCAGAGCTGAGGTGAAAAATTAGCTCCCATTAACTAGGTATTAGCTCATTGACATGTATTTATTAGACGGTATCTGTAGTATTATCCCAAGGTAGCACCAAACTTGTGAAGTTAACAGTGACATAAAAAGAACCAAATGTTTCTTTATAATACCTCTGTAATTGGTTTTTGGGACGTGTGTATAGTAGTCGTGTGAGGGTCTACTGAGCAGGTTGTAAACGTACTAGAACTTGTTAAATTGGTATACATGATTGAAGCCTTTTGTGACTAAATAAAAACATGTAAAAATTGGTATTTTATTACACTCCTTTTCGCCTCTGATGTTGTGTATTGCAGAATGAGTGTGTTAGGTGAGGAGGATGCTGCATCGGTGAAGCAGGTAGATGCAGGAATGAAATGCTTCTGGAAATGGTCCTGACTGAAGATGGAGGGAAAAGTAACAGTGAAGGGACACGAGCTTTCCTTTCATATAGGGGATATTTTCAAAAAAAATGAGGAAAGATGTCAAATTTGGGGAGGTGGACAGGAAGCTATGCAGCAGCAACCTACAGGCAGAAAGTGAAAACAAAAACAGTGGACAGAGAGGTGCAGCAGAGAAGATTTGGTTTAAAAAAACTGGGGAGTGCTCAGCAGGCCAAGAAAGAGGCTGCAGAAACTGAAAAGCAGGCGAGGCTGAGGCATGCAGCAACTCAGCGCAAAAGAGCCTTTGTGACACTGGTGGCCCAGGCAAAAAGGAAAAAGAAATGATTAACTGGACTTGGACATTGGGGTTTTTATCTTTAAATTATATTGTTGTTGTCAACAGCATGTTTTACTAACACGGTGTTGACCTTGTGGTATGTTGTGTTGATTATGGTTCGGGCATAATGATGAGTGATGAGAGGATGATGACTTAGCCTTGTGTCATTCCACTACCTAATTGGTCAGACATTATTCATTTTAATTCATTCATTTTTTAATAAAATGGCCATTACAACATAGATATGAGGTAATTGTGTTTGTGTCTGAGAGAGCTGCGTGTTTTGTAGTGCCTCCTACAGAAGACTGAAACAGAGTGTTGGTGGACAAAGCGCTGAATATTTTTCTTCATAGTGTACACGCACTACCCCCCCCCCTCGCCGCCGCTGTGCCGAGCTGCGCTGACGCACTTCTGTCACCTTTTTGACCCCTGAGCCATTTTCATGCCTGTACATACTCTAGCACAATTTGTGATTCTTCTGCCATTTTTCAGAGAATATGAATGATAATACAAAAACATTACTTTCACTCATGGTTAGTGGTTTGGTGACCTTCCTTTGCTGACCTTATCTTGGACTCTGACACAAGACACGGTGTTATTATTATTATCATTATTATCAGGATTTTCATTTCCATGCACTGTTATGTCTTTTTTTTATTATATACACAATATAAGATCTTTCTTTATGTATTGTTTTTTATTATTATATTGTCATAGGTTTTTATATTATAATGTATAGGTTTTTCCGAGTTCTATTCTTACTGTTGCACTGGAGCCGCACCCTAAATTTCATTGTATTATATGTACAATGACAATAAAGTATTCAATTCTTTACATGTACAGTTTGTATATTAGTGTATCTATATGAATTTGTAGTTATATTTTTGTTCTACAAAGAGACACATGATTTGGCTTTCACTCATTTACAATAGTGGAAAAAAAATATTTTGGATATGTAACATTTTTACACAATCTGAAATAGGACATTTTTATGGGAAACTCTTTTATGCATTTCAAAAACATGTGGCTTCATCAAAGAAACAAAAACAAATGCAAATAATTTTTTTGCCTTTTATTGGTAAAAACTAAAAATAAACTAGAAAAGCACTCAGATAGTTAAGATGCCCATTGTTCTGAGAAAAACGCCTTCAGTTCCTCCACATTTAGATTTGTCTTCATGAACTGCATGTTTGACTCCTCCCCAAAGTGGTTGAATTATACTGAGCTGAACACTCCTTCACCTTCACTTTTGTTCTGCTGTAACCAGTGACAGGTCCAGTTGGGACCTTGTGTTTTGGGTCATTATCAGGTTTGAACATTCAAGTGAACACAACTGTGTTCTTCAAAAAATGTGTTCATTATTTTTCTTAATAACACATGTCAACAGATTTTTTTTTCTTTATACAGGGGACATATTTAGCTCCTGATCGCCGGAATATAACTAAGCAACCTGTTTTATATATTCATTTTTTTATTTATGGCAGGGGTTTTCAGAATGTGGGATGGTGAGCCTCCCCTAAATGAACCAAAAAGCAGCTTTGCCCCAGCTGTGTTTTTATATATATATATATATATATATTTTTTTTTTTCTCCATCTTATTTTTTTACAAATTTCAACATCTTTGTTTTCTAACATCTCTTTTAACACATCTTAAAATGTGTTTGTTTTAACAGTTTTAAATACATTTCCACCTCTGCGTATGTTTTATTAATGCTCATCACATGTACTGTAGTTGGCTAACCACATGTTTACACATTTTTTTCTTTTTTAATTCAGGTTTGTTTGTTTTTTTTTCTCATTTTGCGCCTCCCCTGAAGTCCTCTGGCGCCCCCCAGGGGAGGCCCACGTTGCTGTTTAAAAACCACTGACTTATGGTCTTCTTCTGGGTTCATGTTGTGGAGCAGCATATCCCAGTGACATCATCCTCTGTATCACTCAGTGGTTATGTATTGCTCTTTATAAGAACTGTTAATGGAAACAACTATAGCGAACACACTTCCAGCACTTTCACCAGCTATATGCAAGTAGAGTTCTGCATGTTAGGATGTTGTGAAAAGGTGGTAACAGTTGTGCATTAACTCACACAGGTCGCCCAACGCTCCTTTGGTGACACTCTCAGCTCGGACCACCGTCACTGTGAATTTGTGAGAAATCTGATGTTCTACCTGATAGTTGGACAGTAACAGAAGAAATATTACAGATGAGTAATAAGATGCTAACAGATATTAAAAAAACTGAAATGCTTTGTTTCAATAATAATAACAATAATAATAATTAATTAACATATCTGTAAAACAACATATTAAATTCATCAGCACATTTATGGCATGACTTCTCATGTCCTCTCGTGATAATAAACAAAATCATCACATTTATGATTTAATGGGAAAAATTAACATTGACATTAACACTTCTAGTTTTTTGACATTAAGTAAATATCGGTGAAGTTTTGTGCATATATCCCATAGAAGTACAATACATATCTGCAACAATTCACTGCAGTTTTATCCTGATGAGCAATACTAGAAGCAGGAATGTACTTTCTACTCCCCCACAGCTATAATTTGCAAGTTTGTAAAACAGACTTATTGTGTAACACTGGAAAAGCTGTAGCATAACTCCATATCAGAGTTGGGAGACAAATATGATAACGATTATCTCATGCAGCGATAATAAAGCTGGTCTTAATGCTGAGATGTCTGAATGTGCAGGGTTTGTATATGAGGAGTAATAAGAGTTGGTCAGAGGAAGAAATGACCAAAAAAAACCACACGTCTGTCACAGTGTGATTGTAGCCTCAGCTGGAACCACCAAGATATCTACTCCTATATTTCTACTTGCCAAGAGAACTGAAAGCCAATACTTACTATTATATTAGACGCCATAGTGAAGTATGAGGAGTTGGGTCACAATGGCCTTGGTCAAATGTGCCTTAATCTCAGCAGGTCAAGAACTGCAGCGTTTAGAACCTAAAACATCAAAGAAATCAGATTTGCATTATCTACAACAGTTTATTCTATACATGGGAAAAAATCTCAATCTTAGCAAGTGTATTTTTCTCATTTCTAGTCCAAATATCTCATTAGACTTAAAATAACACACAATCACCTAAAGAGTACATTAAAAAAATAAAATAAAAAAGGAAAATGGGATGAAAATGGGAATTTAACAGGATGGGATATAATGTTCAAAATGACCTTTTTGTAAACGTAGTCACTGTCTACACTTAAAAAAAATTAATTATTGCCTTACTCCGATTAAGTTTACTTGCATCGAAGAGATTCAAATTATTGAGTGAGGTATGTTGGACTCCCACTCACTGGGTGGCTCTACAAGGCCTTTCGTGTTAGCATGCTTCTGGTTGGTACCATAGAAGAAGAACAATAACTAAACAAAAGGAACAGATTTGAAGTAGACATAGGACAACAACACCCAGAGAAGATATGGACCACAACCATGGAGATATGAGCCACAACCATGCCGATATGGACCACAACCATGTAGATCTGGACCACAACCATGCCAATATGGACCACAACCATGCCGATATGGACCACAACCATGCCGATATGGACCACAACCATGCCGATATGGACCACAACCATGCCGATATGTACCACAACCATGCCGATATGTACCACAACCATGCCAATATGGACCACAACCATGCCAATATGGACCACAACCATGCCAATATGGACCACAACCATGCCTATATGGACCACAACCATGCCGATATGGACCACAACCATGCCGATATGGACCACAACCATGCCGATATGGACCACAACCATGCCGATATGGACCACAACCATGCCGATATGAAACCAACCATGTAGATCTGGACCACAACCATGTACATATGGACCACAACCATGCAACAGTTCAGTATATATTTTGTATGAACTGTTCACTATGATTTATTACACGTAACACTTCCGTAGGACACTTCTGGAAGGGGGCGTGTCCAGGCCAGTCTTAATTGAGCTAATGTTGGGTGGCGTTTACATCTCCGGAGAAATTCGATTAGAATCGCATTCGCTAACCTGGTTACTCCAACTTCCAAAACTCCAATTCAATTTGATTATACTCTGATTAAGTTGTTTGCATGACTTTTAAAACTTAGATTTTAATCGAAGTAAGGCAGTAATTTGAATTTCTCTACATACATATAAATGACTGACTGGATTCTGGAATCAGAAGGTTTTACTTGCAAGGAGTCAAGTAAGTAACGGCACGATAATGCAGCAGTTGAATAATGGATTAGATTTATATAGCGCTTTTCAAGGCACCCAAAGCGCTTCACATTTGTGTTCCATTATTCATTCACTCTCACATGCTCCCTCTGGTGGTGGTAAACTACATATGTAGTCACAGTTGCCCTGGGGCAGACTGACAGAAGCGTGGCTGCCATTTCGCGCCTACGGCCCCTCTGACCACCACCCAACATTCATACGCATTCATACACCAGTGTGAGTGACACTGGAGGCAAGGAGGGTAAAGTGTCTTGCCCAAGGACACAACGGACTGACTAGGACAGAGCAGGAATCGAACCGCCAACCCTTCGGTCAATGGACGACCCGCTCTCCCAACTGAGCCATGGCTCAATATCCCAAACGTGAATGACTAACACCAAAAAGTTTTAATCTCTTAGTGTCCAAACATAATGATGTCATTCAAGTTCACCATTGGCTCAGGTATATATAGATATTATATTATAATATAGACTAGAATATTCGGAAAGAAAAAAAAAACAGGTGTAGATTACTTCTGCACAAAGATAGTATTTGATTTTTCTTGGTCAGGATATGTACAGTCAGTCCAGTGTGTATTTACAAGGCTGATAATCAATACTGAACACACAATAAAATAACTATAATTATGAATTATGAAAGAGCTGCAGCATCTGAAACTGACCACAGTGAACATTTGACAAACACTTTCATATTCACAGTTTGTCTTTTATGGATTGTGACTGACTGCCTCTCTCAAACCATCATATACTTTTTATGAGTATTTTTTTTATGAATTACTAGAAATGTCAGACAGTTCCATTTGAATTCCAGGCAAATTCTGGATCCAAAAAAAAACTCCACTGGTGTAGAGATATGGGTGTGAACATCTGTGTGTTGGCAGAGCTGTGGGGAAGTGTGCGGAGCCACAAACCCCAGATAGGAGTTTTTACAGAAGGACTGATAAGACAATAGAGATATTAAACAAAGAAAGATGAGGGGGTAAAAAAACTGACTCAAACATCAAGTGCAGCAGCAGAAAACAGGAGTTGTAATGCACCTGAATGTGGTGAGAGTATTTTTAGTCCCATCTATTTCTATTCATGATAACTGAACACACACACACACACCAGTGTGATAACAGGACATTTGCATATATGGATGTGACAGTGTGTGTGTGTGTGTGTGTGTGTGTGTGTGTGTCTTCTCCTGATGGCTTATCAAGGTCAGCAGTCCTTTTCTTAGTTGTTCACCAAAGCGTATTATTTCTGAGGGGACTGGGAGCACGTAGAGGGTCTGGATTCGGCACGTAGTTCGCATCAGTGGTCCAACTTGTGATGGATGCCAGTTCGCTCTGTCATTGTTCCACATTTTAAATGAGAGCATGGAGCCTGTCTGTGCCAACGCAGCAGCACCCAGGCTGGCGCGTGCGTGCGCGTGTGTCTGTGTGTGTGTGTGCGCGCGTGCAAAATTTTCATATTAAGAACGCAAAATGTGAAAGAGCCACACAGCAAACAGAGGAGGATGCAAAACAGCTCCAGCAGACATGCATTTTAAGAGCATATTGTCATTATTTATAGACGCTTCCTTTAGTTTGTGTGTTTTTGTCCAGTTGGATACAGGTTACGCAGAGTGCTTTAAAACTAGTTATGCCTCCTTATTGGCTGAGGAGAATAAGGACAGATCTGGTGAGGCATGAGTGTGTTCCATGCAATAGTAAGAACATTCAATAGTAATATTACACAAGTGGAAGTTCCAATGAGGTGATAAGAGTAGAACGCAGAACAAAACTGCTGCTTAAAGTCAACCTTTATGATGAATTATTCTGATTTAATTGCATGTTTTAACGCACTTCTGCCATATTTCGTGCTTAATTCAGTCCCTGCACTCAATATGATCTTTAACAAAAACGCGAATCATGACGTTTCCTCGTCCCGTGCATTGCGTAAAAAGTGTAAAAGTTGCTCCAACAACCAAACTCACCGTTTACACTTTTGACAAATTGTCCCGTAAACCATTAAGATATACCTAAATACAGAAAAGGGAGTGTATCTTACCTTTACAAGGAAGATCTATCAAGTCAGAAATCCTGAAAATATGTGTCATGCTGATCGAGAACATCATACCAGTGCTGCAGGACTGAAGGTGGAGGAGGTGCTACCAGTACGCACACCCGGCAGTCAGCAACAGAGAAGTTGAACCCACCCCAAAGATCACCCACCACACCTGGTGATCAGTTAAACAAAGCGATCAGTGTGGAATTAATGACAAAGTAAAACGTCCCGATATTAAGTCAGACATGGACTCAAAGGTTGAAACTGCAGCTGTGCGCCCTCCACAGCTCCCCTAATGCGCGCCCCATCCGTGCGTAAAAGTGTCCAGCAGGGGGCGAGAAGTGTCTGTGGCCAAGAAGTGAAAAGTCATAATAAAATACTAAATGACACATGGTTGATGGCACAATTCCGCGGTTAACATAGGTGAACATATTAGTCAGGAAAAGCCATAGCTCAGTGTTTTTCCAACAAATATCCCTGCATCCCTTTCAGATAAAATGCTTAAAATAAAAAAAGATAAAGGTGCTACTTCATTAAAAAATTATTTGATTACCTCATATTACAGAAAAATATTAAATACCTACTTTAAAAAAACAATACATGTTTTTCCTCGTGTTAGTATTATTATTATTATTATTATCATAACCTCTATATAATCTCCAAATATATTGAAGTAAATGTCTAACTTTCATTAAAACGTATTTATTGGATAACGGTTGTAAAAAGAAAAAATTTTATAGCATGGTTATCCAGCGGTGACAAATACCATTAAAAAACGAATTAAAACAATTAAGATATGAATAAAATATAGTTAACACATTATTAACGCTCCTAATGTTACAGTATTATCTCGATGAACCCATAAATCCATAAAAAATATATATATTTATAACGTTATATTTATATATTTATTTCTTATTCAAGATACACAGGTGCAAAAATAACTGTGTTAAACATGTTTAAATGTCTATAGAAAAGAAAAAAAGGCTTCTATAGAGTCCTATATTTAACATTTTTCATTATATTGAAATGTGTTTTTATTCGGTTTACATATAGGATATTTGACAGTTAAAATAATCCTAGTGGGGTTTTTTTTTTTAATTATTATTTATTGAGACTTTTCATACTCTTCAAATATGATGAGTTTTGGAGGTTTTTTTTGGGGGGGGGGGGGCGCAAAGAGCTTCCGACTCCCGGTAAAGTCAACGGTAAACCTGATTCATCCCAAATACAAAAGAAGAAATGCTTTTATGTTTGCGTGGGTTATGTAAAACAAAAAATTCCTCACCGTGGGTCTTCTTTGGATCAGTGCATGGATGTGCGTTCATTCATAAGTGAGGTGCCTGTGACGTCATCGCGTGTGTATAAAGGTAGCCATAATGCCAGGTCTCCACATTGAGCTTTCCGCCTCAGAGCGAGAGACACACTGCGGAAAGAAGGAAGGAAGGAGGTGGAGAAAAAAAAGAGCGCAAAGAGAAGAAGATCAGACGAACAAGACTTTGGAGCATGAACACATTCACAGCTGCGTTTTTACTTTTGGCGCTGGGTTTTCTTGTCTGCGAAGGGGGTGAGAATTTTTTATTTTTTTTGCAAAAGCTGTCTTAAATTATAACTATTAGTCTGAATTAAATCCTTATTTAGTGTAAATGTATCGTATATTACAAGATGAAGTATGTATAATAGTAAAAGTTGTGCCATAAAGCTTTTACGCACAGCCTGGTTTGGATAGTTTCTTATAATAATAATAATAATAATAATAATAATAATAATAATAAAATCTTCCGTTCTGTCCACATTTTTATGACGCATTTACACTCCTATCTAAATGAAATGAATGACCTGTGTGTTTCAGGTAACCCATGCTGCTCACAACCGTGCCAGAACAGGGGCGTTTGCACTGCGCTCGGAGCAGAAATTTACGAATGTGACTGCACACGCACGGGCTTTTATGGACAGAACTGCACAACACGTAAGTACAACCTGTACAACACACCTTTAACATGTAATCATGCCTGTTATTTGTGAAGTAGCTCACTTTCCCTCCTTTTTTCTTCTTCACTTTTTACAGCGGAATTCTTCACTTGGTTGAAAATTACCCTGAAGCCATCACCCAACACAGTCCATTATATTCTCACCCACTTCAAGGGCTTCTGGAACATCATCAACAGCATCTCTTACATCAGGAATAGAATCATGAAATATGTGCTGACATGTAAGTATCACTGGCTGAAGGCAAAAAAAATAAATGATGAGCTAAAACCCTTAATTAACACATTAATTCATTTGTAAAACATGTAGAAAGATGATTAGTAATTTATAATTGTACAGCTGTTTTCTGTCTGTTTCATCTATTCTTTTGTCTTTTTTATTCTTTTGTACAGCTATTTTACTTTAATCTTTTATTTAGTTTTTTATGTATTCTTCTGTATTGCACTTTGATCAACAGTGGTTGTTTTAAAGTGCTTTACAAATACATTTAGAGAAAGAATAATTTGTAAAACATGTTTAATTCTACAACTGTTTTAATCTATTTTGTTGTTTTTTTTTCTTCTTTACATGACACTAGTATTAATTCTACAGCTATTTTCTGACTTTAAATTATATTATTGTATTTCATTCTTTTATTCCGCTTTTTTAAAAGCAATTTAGTCCACTGTGGTTGTTTTAAAGTGCTTTTAAAAAATAAAGTACATATAGAAAGAGCTAAATTGTTAAGTTGCTTTACATAAAAGCATCTACCAAATGCATAAATGTAAAGGCAAACGCGTAAGAACCAAACATTAACTTTCTCTCTTGTGTTTTGTTTGTGCCTTTTAGCCCGATCCCACATGATTGATAGTCCTCCAACATATAATGCAGATTATGAATACAAAAGTTGGGAATCGTACTCCAACCTGTCCTACTATACTCGCACCCTCCCTCCTGTGCCAGAGGATTGCCCAACACCCATGGGAGTAGCAGGTGAGTGCACTCTCTCTAAAACCAGTTTTATTAGATTCTTACTTGATTAACAAGAGCAGCTCCATCTCATTACATCACAGGAAATGCTCGTAGAAAATTCACTGCTGAACTGGAGGATATAACAGAACCTGTTCCAACATGTCAGAACTGAGGCTGTTTTATTCAACGCTCAGTCATAAATGAGTCAAGATACACTGTGATTTTTTTTTTTTTTTTGCTCTTATACATTGGAATAAAATGCCACTCTAAATACAAGCTAGAAATAATTTCAAATATAAGATATTTTTGCTTGAATTGAGCAAAAACAATAATAATCTGCCAATGGAACAAGTGAAAACTATTGTCTAAAAGTAAGATCTTAAATGTCACTGGAAAGTTACTCTTTAGGTGATTGTGTGATGAGATATTTGAACTAGAAATTAGAAAAATACACTTGGTAAGATTTGTATTTTTTTTATTTAAATTTTTTTTTTGTTGCAATATACCAAGAAAAAAAGAAAGTTGGATTCAAAAGTGTTTGATAATTTATCTCGTTTTAGGAATCACTTCTTATTTTAAATGCTCATACATCTTTGGACATGCTTATTTCTAGATCTAGCCATTTTAATTAAAGAAATGTCACTTGTTTTGAGTACCCTTTATCTTTTTTTGCAGTGGAAAGTTAAATATTTTTGCTCTAACTTTACATTGTAAAAAAAAAAACCAAGGGAAATATCTGTCCATTCAGCAAGATCATTTCACTTGACAAAATAGACATAAGCACATCTACAGATGTATGAACATTTAAAATAAGAAATTACCTTTGAAAATAAGAACTTGTTTCTTTTAAATCTTTGTAACGACCAAATAATTAGCAGTGTGATGTGAATCAGCCTCTGAAATGTTACTGAACCTCACTGGTCTGGCTTCTGTTTGTGCCGATGTTTATTCACTGTTCCTTCATTTCCTCCTCAGGTAAAAAGGAGTTGCCTGACGCTAAGCTGTTGGCTGAGAAGCTCCTGGTTCGGAGGCAGTTCATCCCAGACCCGCAGGGCACCAGCCTGATGTTTGCATTCTTTGCACAGCATTTCACTCACCAGTTCTTCAAATCTGATCT
This sequence comes from Siphamia tubifer, assembly GCA_020466265.1. Classification (NCBI taxonomy): domain Eukaryota; kingdom Metazoa; phylum Chordata; class Actinopteri; order Kurtiformes; family Apogonidae; genus Siphamia; species Siphamia tubifer. Next base: position 11,087,681 of record CM035786.1, read on the forward strand.
GAAGAAAGGTCCTGCTTTTACTCTAGCGAAGGGTCATGGGGTGAGTTTAACAGATCCACATCCATTCCATTTGTCAGTTTTAACCCATAAAGACCCAAACATCCACCGCTGATTAAAACCACCTACTGATGTAACCTGTTGATCCACTAATTCTGTCAATACATGTAAATAATTGGTGTAAAAAATAAATGAAAATTGTAATATGACCCATTTAGACATTCAAAGGCTCTGTAGTTACAGAGGGAACACCATCATCATTAAACAAAGTATTATTTCTTCAGTTTTCTTAATTTTCATAGAAAAACTTGTGAATTTACTTGAGTTTTTATGAAGATCTCCATGATCATTTCATTAAACATTGGAATATATATGTTTTTGCTGGGAAAAAGTAAAATATAGAGGGCAAAATTACAATGAATGGCACAAAATCATTTAGGATAAGTTAAATAGAGAGGAAAAAAATAATCGGGGAACTGCCACAAAAGTCACTCTGGGTCTTTGAGTTAAATCAAACTGAATGAATGAAGTTTTAGGTGAAAATCCAAACTAAAGCAATATTTGTTTATGTTTTAGGTGGACCTCAGCCATATTTATGGAGACAATTTGGAGAGGCAGCACAAACTGAGACTCTTCAAGGATGGGAAGTTGAAATACCAGGTATGACACAGTAAAGACACATGTTTTAGACGCACACGCTTCAGCCTTCACACCACATGAGCCTCACAGTCTCTTCTTTTTCTCACGTCTCTGTGCAGATCCTGGATGGAGAGGTGTACCCCCCAACAGTAAAGGATGTGGGCGCTGAAATGCACTACCCTCCCCACGTCCCAGACTCCCACCGCTTCGCCGTGGGCCACGAAGCCTTTGGTCTGGTCCCCGGTCTGATGATGTACGCCACCATCTGGCTCCGGGAACACAACCGGGTGTGTGATGTGTTGAAGGAGATCCACCCGTACTGGGACGATGAAAGGCTCTTCCAGACCACACGCCTCATTCTGATCGGTGAGTTCAGTTCAATTTCAGCTCCAGTTCAATTTTATTTCCAGCACACAAACTCATCAAAACATTGCACTCAAAAGGAAGTGAGAAGAAGTCAAACTTATAAACTCCCATCCCCCCTTTTTTTTTTTTTTACAAACAAATACTCAAATAAATTCGGCTTCTTTTGCTTTAACACACTTTTTCTGTCTATTTACCATTAAAACAAAGCATCCATACAAACAATTTATATACACATTTTTGTAAGTCACATCACACAGTCCAATTTGTATAATAAACTATAAGTATATTTATATTCACTTTAAATTTACTACAGATCGTTGATACAGTTGATACACACTACATACATTGATGTAAATGTAGCTGAAGTGGAGGTTTGGAGTAAAGGAAGTAGCACTTTGTATTTTGGTAAACGGTTAACAAAACTGCTTGTGTACACAGTGGATTCTTTTCGTGGGAAATGAGACACAAACACTTCCTTTTTGGCTCTAAAAAGAGGAAATGTTCTATTATTACTGGGCTGGAGTTTAGGTTCATTATTCACTATCTAATCATTAAGCAAAATCTATTCATAATGAAAGTAGCAGGAAGTGTTTTCATTTTCAACCAATAACTGAGCTCATTTATTTCAACGTTTTGACTTCAACATAACATAACATAACATAACATAACATAACATAACATAACATAACATAACATAACATAACATAATATAGTAACATTTGAGTCAGTAAAAAGCAGATGACACAGGATGAGGCTATGGTTGTGCTTTCCTAAAAACATTTGATCTGCTTTACCTCCTCATTCAGATAATCCTAAAAACAGCACTGAAGTGTCAACCTTGTCAAAGCGAAGAAGAAAGAAAGGCTTCAAATCTTCACTTTTTAACATTGTTTTTATGTTGTGTCTGCAGGAGAAACTATTAAAATCGTGATCGAAGACTACGTGCAGCACCTCAGCGGTTATCACTTCAAGCTGAAGTTTGACCCAGAGCTGCTCTTTAAGGAACAGTTCCAGTACCAGAACCGCATCGCGTCAGAATTCAACACCCTGTACCACTGGCACCCACTCATGCCAGATTCATTCCACATCGAAGATAAGGATTACAGCTACAAGCAGTTTGTCTTCAACACGTCTGTCGTGACCGAACATGGCATCAATAACCTGGTGGAGTCCTTTAGCAAACAGATCGCCGGACGGGTACGAACCATCAGATGCATTCACACTCCAACTGTTGCACAAAAGGCTAATTCAGAGCTATTTCACTGAATTCTATTTTATTTATTTTCCAGGTTGCTGGTGGTCGAAATGTCCCCGGAGCTGTTTTGTATGTTTCCATCAAATCGATTGAACACAGCAGACAAATGCGCTACCAGTCTCTGAACGCCTACAGGAAACGATTCTCCATGAAACCCTACAGCTCATTTGAGGAAATGACAGGTGAGACAAAATAAATGCATTGAAAATACCTCCTGCAGGTGGAATTATTTCCCTCTGGTTAAATTACATATTATATATATTAATTTAACAAAAGCTTCTAAAAGCTTTTAAAAAGTAACACTCAAAAGCCTGGGTTTAGGATCATACTATTGCTGTTTCAGTCACTGCAGCTTTGAGGTTAGGAATTTATTTCCGTGACTCGAGCTGCCAGATGTTCACTTCATCTCAGGATAGAATAAGCAGATTGTCAACACACAGAGAAAGATATAAACAGACAAGAAAGGCCTCCTGCTTCAGAGGACAAGGTTTAATTCTGCATGAAAAGCTGATAAAAAACTAACCTGGATAGATGAGAAAGTACAAATTGGTGTGTTGATAAAGTAAGAAATGAAATTTTTTTTTTTTTTTCAACTTTTAACACCAGAAAAAATCATTCTGCTGAGAGACACACAGTCATAGCTATATAATCTCATTTACTTTACCTGTATTTTTTTTTCATATATTAAGTGTTTAATATAACCCAAACCCAGAGACAAGATTGTATACACTGCAAAAATCTAAGTGTGACTATGATCATTTTAATTTGTTCCATGAGGAGATTTTTTTTTGTTTGCTTAAAAACAGCGAAAAATATTGAATTCAACCAAAAAAAATGTAACAAGTGAAAATTATCCATGTAAGATTTCTTGAAATAAGATTTTTATTTCTTTATTTAACCAGGAAATATCCCATTGAGATAAAGAACCTCTTTTACAAGGGGGTCCTGGCCAAGACAGGCAGCAGCAAAGCAACAGTTTTAAACACCTATTGTCTAAAATCAGTTCTTATATCTCACTGAAATGTTCTTCTTTAGGCGATTCAGTCTTATGTGCTGTGATATTTGGACTAGAAATGAGACAAATACTTAGATGTTTGCATTTTAAAGCTAAAGGATGGTGTTCAGTGTAGTTTCAGCTGTTGGAATAATCCCAGAAAAACCAGAGACGCTAAAACTCTTTATGTTCCTCAGGAGACAAAGAAATGGCATCAATCCTGGAGGAGATGTACGGGGACATCGACGCTGTGGAAATGTACCCGGGTCTGCTGGTTGAGAAACCCAGACCCAACTCCATCTTCGGAGAAACCATGGTGGAAATGGGGGCCCCCTTCTCCCTTAAAGGCCTGATGGGAAACCCCATCTGCTCCCCTGAGTACTGGAAGAAGAGCACCTTCGGAGGCAGCGTGGGCTTCGATATTGTCAACACCGCCTCGCTGCAGAAACTCGTATGCAATAACGTCCGGGGCCCATGTCCCGTGGCGTCTTTTCACGTGCCCGATGTTAAAGAGACGGGCTCCACGATAATCAACTCCAGTACATCCCACCCCAGTGACCTCAACCCCACTGTTATTTTGAAAGAAAGGACTACTGAGCTCTAATTATTTTTTAATCTTTTGGTTATTTACAAAAAAAATACTAATAATAATAATAATATTTATTTATTTATTTATTTTGTATTTATTGTTCTATTTATACAATGAACAAATTGGATGATTTTCTACAATGTGTCTATTTTTATCAAATAACTTTAAAATCTATGGTTGTATTTATTTATTTCAAGATGCAGTGTATTTTGTAAGTTATTGTTACAGTAATGACCTCAGTCACTACCTTTTGATACTTGAACATTAGTTTACAGTTGAAAGTCTGTAGTAAGCATTACACTCTTAATGTTTTTGTTTATGTAAGTGCCTCTGTATGACTGTAAATACAAACAGATGTGCAGAATTTGATGCCATAGCGCAGTAGTATTCTTCACAGAGAATGACAGGACTGATGTGGATGTTCTTTCTTTTTGTCTGTATTCTACGGTGGCATTGATCAACTGATGATGTTACTTTGGCATGTAAACTGCACTGTTGTTAAAGAACTGCATCTTCTGTAGACAAATAACAGTATGATTGTGGGCTATTGTCACTGTTATTGTCTGTTGGACTTGACATGAATAAATGCTATAAGGAAATATTTTTAAGAAATCGTTTGACATTGTTGTTCTTTTCACTGTGACTTTCACAAATTGTATTGATTGACTAAAGGAGTAAAAGTGACTTTCCCCTCAAAGAGAAATAATCAACTTATAAAGACCTACTGCTATACTGGAAAATTCCAAATGTGACTTAGTGTATTTTTGTCATTTCTAGTCCAAATATCTCATCATACTTAAAATAAGACAGAATCACCTGAAGAGGAATGTTTCAGTGAGATATGATAAGTTATTTTTAGACAATAGGTTTTTAAAATTAACTGTGTTGCATGGCTGCTACCTATCTTGGCCAGGACTCCCCTGTAAAAGAGGTTCTTGGGATATTTCCTGGTTAAATAAATAAATAAATAATATTGATTTCAAAAAATCTTAGATAATTTCAGACAGAATCACCTAAATAGTAACGTTTCAGTGTGATATATAGAACTGATTTTTAGACAATAGATCTGGAAAATGTTATTTCAAGAAATCTTACCAAGATCATTTTCACACATTCCATTGGCAGGTTTTATGTTGTTGCTTGACTTAAGCAAAAAAGAAATCTTGAATTAAGAAAAAAAAAATATGCCAATGGAACAAGTCAAAAATAATCTTAGTAAGATGTCTTCTATTCTTCTAAGTTAGTCGGTCATTCTGCTAGGACTAGACTAATGCTAGCAGCACGAGGGTAATATGGCGTCCAGCTTACGCTAAATACTTCCAGTGCATATAGGGAGCCGAAGTGACGCAATTCTATTTCCGGTCGATTTCCGGGCAATGGGGCCTAAGTGCCATAAAAAAATTAACGCGAGTCAATGGAGGGATAAAAGTAATTTTCTGGTCCCGTTTGAAATGTGCTACGGTTTTCACATATGATGTCTGTGAATTTTAAAGATATATTTTCACATTGAGAAAGCACTCACTTTGGACAGACATCAAAAGTTACGTTAGGTTTTATGTGAGAGTAAGTGATGGACTACAACGTTCGTCTCACAAATATGACGTCACCACCAAGCTTCACCATCAAATTCTTTGAAAATGGCTGTGACTTTGGCGAGCTTCACCTCTTTTCAGGACGAAGGCAAGAGCATCAAACGTGGAGAAAACCACGTTAAATCGGGGCATGTGGAAAGTGGCAGCTACTCCGGGGGAGAGATAGTTGGTCGAGTGAGAGCCAGCATGCGGGACAAGCTCTCGTCAGCCGGGAAGCAGTAGAGGGAACATGTGGAAATGGTGTTGTGATTACACCGGGGCACAAAGCACACAGGCATTTTCAAATTAAAAATAGAAAAGGCGGTATACGGTTTTGAAAAATTTGCAGGGAAAGATTCTGCTGTGACGTCAGCTATGCGACGTCTGATATGTAGTCCAAACAGAGTCCAAATAATTACATATTTTTAAACGCTATGTGTGATTCAGGGCATAAAGTAAAGTGGACCAGAAAATAATTATTTTCTCCTCATCCACTCTCATGTTAAATTTTTCCGAACTTCGGCCCAGTGGACCGACCGGAAGGGGCGGAGACTTAGGCTCCCTATTCCCCTTACAGTGAGTAGACTGTCATAGACTTAAGCCGTTGTTGTGTAGTAAATTGCACAAACAGATACGACAATGGTTGGCATATGTCCAACATACCAAGAGGACGTCATCCCATTGCGAAAATTAGAAGAAGGTTATGGCTCCAGTCAATTAAATGGGCGGAATGGGGTTCCTTTGATCAGGTGTTAGAACGTCTGTGGCGCTCACTTCATATCCGGTAAGTGTTTGTGTTGAGTCATTAAAAAGTCGGGTAGGTTTTTCCCCAATAATTAGGTCACTAAACTAGATTTGATCTTGATTAGCAACAAACAACCGAATTGAACTTTTAGCACCTGAAATGGCTAACGTTAGCTGTTTTGCTAATAGGCTAGCTAAGGCTCCTTCTTGGTTCGACCTGGAAATCATCGGTAAGTGCCTTCAAACGGCTAAATAAACACTTTAACATTAAAGTTGTTGGCTGCATGCATGATAGTGTCATTGTTGTGCTGTCAGTATTAGTTTTAGCTGCGCCATAGTTGATATATGTATGACTGTAGAGTTAATGAACGGGAACACGGCTGTTTGAGTGCAGGGAAAAACTGTACTTCGCGCGAGTTCACCTGGAGCATTGTCTTTTTATCTGTAAAGCATTCGGGTGTCTAGCACGCTTGCTGCCTATAACAACCCCCATTTGTCCAAACCTGAAAGGGATACACCACCCCCAGGCCAAATTCAGTGTTTCCCCACTGTTCCCTGACCTAAATAAGTGTGTGGAAGCATTTTCCTAGTGACCTAGCCAGTGTCCGAATCTACAACTAATTATTTTGTCTAAAGTGAATTACTGTACTTGATTTTCATTACTTTGTTCGTACTGGGCATATACTTCGGGGTGACTGAAGGCACAATTCCCGGCAAAATGGCTTGTCTTACTCACTTGTGTATGGGAACTATTTTCGGTGCGGAGAAACACAGCCGAAGCACCCCAATGACTGTCAGTGAGAGAGCCACGCCTCCAGCAACCAGTTCAGAGCGGGGTTTGCTAGCGGTCAAACAAATCATTGAATCGTCTTCAAACTTGTGTGGTGGGCAGAGAGAGATTGTTTCATTATGTGAATTCACGGTGATGGTTTCCTCAATCGCCAGGTAGGCTACACTGGTTTGCTGGAGATGGTGGGGGGTGGGGCATGCTCGGACTGGCACACGGAACGACCGGGACTTTTTCCCGGTGGTTTGCCCCAGACATTAATAACATTACAATAACCACTTTGAGTTTTATATAATTTTTAACAAAACAAAAACACTGGTTGTCATAATGTAGTTGACTAAAATTATTTTAGATGTCGTTGACTAAAATGTAGACTTTTAGTAGACTGAAACTACACTAAAACTAAAATTATTTTCATTGGGACTAAAATGACATTTTCGTTATGACACTAAAACTAAATTAAACATTTCTGACAAAATTAACACTGGGCGATTGTTCATGAACAGAATCCTGACGCAGTTTAGCTTCACTTCATTATGAGTATTTTTACATGTACGTTCATTTGATCAGTGGTCTTCAGCCCTGGTCCTTAGGGTCCACTGTCCCGCATGTTTTAGATGTCACCCTGCTCCAACACACCTGATTCAAATGATCAGCTCATCAGCAAGCTCTGCTGATGTGCTCTTGAGCAAGGCACTAAAGTGGCATTTTATTAATTTTTTTTAATTTAGTGTTTTTGAATCTTAACAATGAATATAATAACGGTATTTGCCTTGATGTATCTCTGGTATTTGTTCTGCTTTGATTATGCACCACTACTTTAACAGAATAGTCTCTTTATAATACCATGTCATATCACAAGAGCCGTGTGTGTATGTCTAACTGGTGGTCTACCTGGTTTACCTGGTCTACCTGGTTTACCTGGTCTAACTGGTTTACCTGGTCTAACTGGTTTAACTGGTCTAACTGGTACAGATAAACAATTACAGACAATTGAATACAGTCCTGGGGTGGGGGCTCTCACTGACAGTCCTTGGTGTGCGTTGGCTGTGTTTCTCCGCACCGAAAATAGTTCCCATACACAAGTGAGTAAGACGAGCCGTTTTGCTGTGAATTGCGCCTTCATTCAGCCTCGGAGTAAATGCCCAGTACGAGGAAAGTAATGAGAAGACAAAATCAAGTACATTAATTCACTTTAGACAAGATACTTAGTTGGCGACACAAGAATGCAGTTGGTGCAGAAATCCAACCTGTGGTCAGTTCTTATAGATTCGGACATGGGCTGGGTCACCAGTAAAATGCTTCCACACACTTATTTAGGTCAGGGAACAGTGGGGACACACTGCATTTGGCTAATAACGGCTGGGGGTGCATCTTTCTGAAGTGTAGCCTCACTACCTCACTCTCACCTAATGGCTTAATGTACAGTAACAAGGTGTTGGTGCTATCTTCCCTGAAACGTAACTTTCAGCTACCCTACTATGGTCTTAAGAGAGAATATTAAACAATTAGGATTTAAGCACGACATGATGTTTTATACTAATGGGTGTCGGCAAGACACAAACCCCACAAAAAGGTTACAACGGCCAACTGGAAAACTGGTTCTATTCATACACTGCACAGAGCTCCACTAGGACTTTTCACGTTAAGCACTTACGCTAATGTGTCGCCCAGTTTATGACAAACACTTTCAGTGCAGATATATTCACTTCTTTCTTGAGTCTGTTTGCTCATGAAAAATGAAACACAGTTAATATAGATTAAAATGAATATGTAATTGTGATTAATCCTAATGAATCCAAAGCAATCCTGTGATTAATCTGATTAAAATGTTAATAATTTGACAGCACTAATAAATACTGAGTTGTATTAAGCATTGAAACTGTTAAAGGCCTTTATTATTAACAGTGGAAAAATACACAATGGAAAGCTGAGTAAACTACCTCACAAAACCCAGATAGGAACAACCGTGGAAGTAGACGAAGCGTATCGACATCTGAATCACTGCCCACATCTTGTATTTGTTCAACATTTCAAACAACGTGATGGGAGGGAGATAAACCTGCCTCCTAATCTGTTCATTGCACTGGGGGAGTCACATCTCAGGTCAGTGAGGGGCCGTTTAACACTGACATGACAGTATTTTCTTCATGGCAGTTTCAAAGGCCACAGATTAACATGCAAACACAAACTACACTGTTTAAACACAAACATTCATATAAACACAAAACAATCGCACAGATGGAGAAACACAGATCAAAGAGTCCAAATGGGCTTTAGTTCTGCTCCAAACTGCAAAAAATGTCATTCTTACCAAGTGTATTTTTTCTCATTTTCAATTATAATATCTCATCATATTTAAAATAAGACCTAAATCAGTTAAAGAGTGACTTTTCAGTCAGATATAAATAAATTTTTTTTTACTTAATTGAAGACTTTTATGTTTTTATTTTTGCTTAATTAATTATTCATTAAAGTTCTTTTTTTTTTCTTTCCTTTTTTCAGCCTTAATTCAAGATTTTTACCAGAAATGAGGAAAAATACACTTGGTCAAATTGAATCAGATTGAGGTTTTTCCAGTGTGGATGAGGTGGGCTACAGAATTAAACAGATATATCCTCCAAAGACCTAGCAGTTCATTTTTCTCCTCTGTAGGGAACTAAAGTTTCAGGTTTACATAAAAAGTATTGTCCATGACAAAGGATATAACATGAAAATAAATAAATATCTTTTTAAAAAGATATCGGGGGAAAAAAAACTCTTGCGTGATCAATATTTGTATTTTTTATTTTATTTTATTGCTTAATTCAAGCAAAAAAATGCCAATAGAACAAGTAAAAATGATCTTGGTAAGATTTCTTGAATCAGATTTTCCAGATCTATTGTCTATTAATCAGTTATTTTATCTCACTGAAAAGTTCCTCTTTAGGTAATCATTTCTTATTTTAAGTGTGCTGATATATTTGGACCAGACGTGACAAAAATACACTGGGTTAGATTTAGATTTTTGCAGTGCACATGTAGAGCCACACTCTGAAGCCATTATCACAATTTATCAAACATTTATATGCATTTTTGACATTTTTCTGTGGAAATTCAAATTCTATTCACTACCGGTTCATACAAACTCTTGATTCAAATTGAAGAAACAGCAAAGATGTCATTTACTGAACATAAACTAAGTGTGTCCATCCAGTATCATTGACCGAACTCCATGGGTTTGACTGGTGAATAAATGTTATAGATGATGGGGTTTCCATGGTAACTGCAGACCCTCTGAATGTCCAAATGGGTCATATCTGATGACCATGAAAAAATGAATAACAGCATTTTACATCAATTATTTAGATGTATTGATAGGTTTAGTTGCTCAGAAGTTTTTCAACAGTTCAGGTCAGTTGATGCTTTCTGGTTCTTTATGGGTTAAATAAACCTGTATCTTCTCTTCCCATTTTCCTTCTTGCATGCAATAACTCCTGCAGCTGAAGCTCTCACATTTCATCCCTTCAGATAAAACTTGTACACACTTGATGTACTTGATGATTTGCATACTGAGGTAACATGGCCTGATCTGCTGGGTCACCAATGAGTGTGAGAGAGAAAGAAAAAGCAAAAGAGCAGCAATTTCTTACCAAAACCTTCAGATGATTCCCTATTAAAGATGCAACTGTTTATTAAAGGAGAAAAATATACCGCAGCAGAGGGAAAATAAGACTATATTTAGGTGATGAGATGTTTACAGAAGATGATTAGGAATAAATAAAATGTTAAAAAATTAAAAATGAGATCCAATTATGTATTTTTAAAATTATTATGTTCAGAAAAAGTAAAAATTCAGATTTTCTTTCTCAGAAATCTGACTTTTTTTCTTGGAATTCAGATTTTAATCTAGGAATTACTGTATTACTTTTTTCTCCTAATTTGGATTTTCAACTTGGAATTTGGATTTTAATGTGGGAATTCTGAGCTTTTTCAAAAAATTCTAACTTTAGTCTCAGAATTCTGGTTTTAATCTTAGAACAAGAATAAAAAAAAACTATATTGGACCATGTGTTTTTCCACCTGACCTTTGCCCTCTACTGTAGAAGTTACTCACAATGTTAAAATAGATAAAACCTGCTGCTTTGCATTTATCAAAATGAGTATGAGTATAAAAACACATTGATCATGTAAGACTGAGGGTATTGTTCAGACCCTGAACCTTTTCCAGTGTCTGAAGTGCACTTTTCCCGTAACTTTTACACTGAGACACAACTCTGCCTTCCTGTATATGAGCTGTAAAGAACAGCATCCAGCCCCAAAACCAACAGCAGTAACTGGAACCCTGGCGGCTCAGAGTGATTTTCCAGGGATCCCTCTCCAAAACAAACATGGTGAAAGGAATGTTGACGTGACAGGAGGCACAGAGCGGTGAGTCAGTGCAGGACACCCCCCTAAACACGGACAATGACCGGCTACATTTTCCCATCCATTCACACATTTATCACAACCAATACAGAGGGCACATTTACTCTCTCCCCTCACATTGGCTTTAGTGGCAAACCGCACACACACAAGAAAATGGCATTAATTAATTCATGTGCATCAGATGAACAGTTTTCCCTCTGCCTCTTCTCTTCCCTTCAAAAGGACCTAATGTAGGATTCCCTTTCAAACCGCCTTGGCTCATTGCAGCATGAAAATGGCCTAATTGTGTGTGCATATTACTTGTTTTCTTGCCTGAGGTTGAGTATTATTAATCCATTCTGCACTAATGTGTGGCTTCCTCAGGTCCAGGCCTGTGACCACCATATCTGGCTTTGTCTGGGGTAATGAGCATGAGCAGGTCGTGGGCCCTGCTTTGGGACAAGATCAGATGGTTTCACTGCATGTTTTCCTTCTGACTGCGCTGGACGTCCTTGAATCCAGACCCTGTGGAGTCTGGGATCCAAAAAGTGGGATTACGTGACGCTGAGCAGGCGGCAGAAACTGGGGTCAGCTGGTGCTGGCAGCTTCGGCACGTGAAGCTTTGGCAGAGATCCATGCATCGGAAAGTGTTTGATGTAAGCTGGGCGACACGTTAGCTTAGTGCTAGCAGAAGCTCTAACTAACGTTTGCTTCACGTTAATGTGGTGTTTTCATCTGGAAGTGCTTCAGTGAAAAGAAAAGTCCATCAAAACACTTTATGTCTGTCGACCGTTGCACCTCTGGGTTTATTGTGTCGGCACAGAGAGGGGTGGCTTTGGAGACTTAAGCCCTAGATCTTTTTTGATCTTGTTTAAAAAAAACAAAACAAACAAAAAAAAAAGTCACCCGTGTAGCTAGTCTGCTCCATACAACACATATTAAAACTGATATATGGGCAGAAATCGTACATCAAAACTTATTAAAATCAAATTTTCCTCATTCTTAAAATGTTCTTAATTTGACCCATAACTAGAAAAATATCATCCCAGTCTGTGTGTTCTAATTCTACAGCAGGAACCATACATTTTTTTCCCGTCCTGTGCGGTCGCCGTGGTGCTGCCGTGCAGACTCCAGCTGTTTCCAGCCATGGTCCATGCACGAAGCCTCCCCCCTCCCCCTCGTATTCAAATGTTAAACACGCCCATTCATTCGATTCCAAGGTGTCACCAGTAAATGGTGCTTCTCTCATAAAGAACATTAAACCTATCGTAGGACCCGGCACTCAGAAAACCATGCAGCGCAGGACACATTTTGAAAGCCCACTGTGGGCGGGAACATAGCTGACAACACTACCGTATTTCAGACCCATCTCCCACCCCCCCTCCCATTTTGTAATTTCTCACGGTAATCTCCCGTAATTTAATAGGTCTGAACGTCAAAAACAAAATCTGTACACATATGTAATCAGACTCGTAGTCCTGTTGTCGTGCGTAACTCTACCAGAACACCTGTTGCACATGCCCCTGAGAGACTGTGTTTTTTTTTCTGTTTAAAGCCTGACCATTTATTTGCTGAATGTTCGGTCTTTAAACGGCACCAACAGCTGGACTCCTCTGCACTAACAGAGCAGGATGCCCGACCAAAAACCAATAGGTTTGATAAATACCATCACTGGTGAAACTCTTTCGGGATGAGAGAATGGATCCTTGCTTTAAGCCGTTCACTTCACCAAAGTGAACGGTATTTGTATGAATATATTTATTTTTTTGTATTGTTTTTTGTTATTATTTGTTGAACTTAATATTGCTGTCTTTGATGTGTTGTAATTGCAATGTTGTTATAGAAGCCTTTATTAGCCTCTCTCTAGGCGCCCGCCTGTGTGGCCTATATGCAGAGCTCACCTTGGTCCCTTAAAGCCTTTAGAATCTTTATAAGCTTTTCTCTAGGCCCCTGCCTAGGACAATTTTAACTATTGTTACAATTATTGGCACAATATGAAGAAAATATGGAGTTACCAAGTGTGTGTTTCTCATTTTTTGTCCAAATATGTTATCACGCTTAAAATAAGACATAATCACCGAAAGAACAACTTTTCAATGAGATATATGAAGTGATTTTTACAGTGAAATTTACCTTGGTAAGATTTCTTGAAATAAGATTATCAAGATCTATCCTCAAACAATAAGTTCTTGTATCTCACTGAAAAGTTCCTCTTCATGCTGAAAAAATTAAAACCAAACTGAATTTTATACAAAAGATCTGGAAAACCTAATTTCAAGAAATCACATCAACATAATTTTCATTTGTTCCATTGGAAGATTTTTTTCTTGAATTTAGCAAAAAAAAAAAATATTGTAAAACGCCTTTATTTCAGGGTGAACATCCTGAAGGAGGCACATACTGACAAATACTGATGTGTTTTTAACTTCAACCAAATAATTAATCTATAGGCCCTCGTCAAATAAAGGCTTTTAACAGTTTTTTTTTTTCTATTGTCCGTTCCTTTTCCATGAACTAACAGTTTTTTTTTCTTTGGCTTTTGAACAGTTTTAGTTTTCTTGTCCTTATGTAATGGATGGTTTTCGCTGGGTTGGCGACCAGACTCCACAAATGCTCCAGATGTCAGAGGAAATGAAGGTTAGTCCTATTCAGTCCAAAGATGTATCTGTTTAGTCTGCACCGATTCAAGGACTAGTTGAACAGTGTGTGAAGGTAAATTAGAGCTTTATAACAGCTGACAGATGGTCTAGTGGATTTTTCATGTGGTTTGTTCAGTTTATTCCTGCAAGTAACAACTTTTAATTTCTCTTTAAACAAAAAAAAACACATTAATACACTGGGGGAAAAAAATCCAACTCTTACCAAGTGTATTTTTCTCATTTCTCGTCAAAATATCTCATCACATTCTGCTTCTGTAGTGTTTAGTGTCTTTGTAGATCTGATCCATAATGCACATGTAGAAATGATATGTTGAGGCAGGCAGAATATTGTTAAAATTGCACATAATTTTCTTCGTGTGATGAGATTTGGACTACAAATGAGGAAAACACACTTGGTCAGATTTATATTTAAAAGTAAAAAAAAATAACTATATTTTCTTCATATTGTAACCCTAACCCAATAAATAATAACTTTTTTTGTTTTGTTTTGACATTTACAAACTACCCTGTACTAATAAATGTGAATATTTTGAACACATACAAACTGCCTGAAATGTCTAAAGAAAATTAAGCACAATTTGAACCATTTTCTGCTTATGTTACTAAGGGTTTAGAATCTTTGTGGATCTGATCCATAACACACATGTAGAAATGATAAGTTGCGTTAGAATGTTGTTAAAATTTTACTTATTTTTCTTAAGAAATTTGTTTTTCAGGTTATTCACATTTTTTTGTTTGGATAGTTTATAAAAGTAACTATTTTCATAATTTAATGGAGTTTTTTATTATTATTATTATTAGACATTAGATTTTTAGACAATAGATTTGGAAAATCTTGTTTCAAGAAATTTTATTATTTTTAATTTTATTTTTACCAATATAATTTTCACTTTGGTTCTTTGCTTAATTCAAGCAAAAATATTTTTATTTTTGTTTATTTTTACTTCTTTATAGACAGTGTTTTTTATTATTTTCCCTCCGTCATGTTCTTATTTCAGAGATAGAACAGTGCATTTACTCAGAACTGTTTTGATAGAAGAAGGGTCCATTTAAAAATGCAGATGTCACGGCAATTCCTGATGTATTTTTGTATATTTTGCCTTGGAAAAATACCAAATTTGTCATTCGGCTCTTAAGATAATATTCTTACAGATTGTGGAGTGGAAAGAAGCTAAGTACCTTCACTTAAGTACTGTTAAGTATTTGTAATTCCATGCAGTTCATAGGTACATTAACCTGAAAGTGCGGACCTTCAGCAGGACAAACAGTCCACTCATACACTTCCACCAACCATAAATAAACCACAACGTATGTGTTTAGAGTGGGTGAAACTTCATGTTTTCAAGTCAGTGAGTGAGAAATGAAAGGAAAGTCAGGTTGGTTCATCTGTGGTCTGAGCTTTAGTTTTCCACCGACACAGCAAATTTCCCAGTGTAAGAAAAAAGAAATAGAGTGTCAAAGTATTTTAATTCCTTCAGAGTTATTCTAACAGACTGTAAAATTTAACAAGATAACTTCCAGTGTTGGTGAAAATAGTTAGTGAGTTAACAGAGGTTTTACACTGTCAGTGTTAAAGTAAATTGATTCTCTGAGTTAATTCAATACCAATCAGAGTAAGATACCATTTGGTGTTAAAAAGATAATGAGTCTGAAAAGCCCCGCCCACCAACCACCTGTACTCAATCTGAATTAGATTTTTTTTTTTTTTATGTTTTATAAATAAACTCTGGCTTTTGTTTTTTTCATTCAAGCAGAATCTGTGTGAAAGAATAAAGTTAAGTCCTGTTTTCAAATGGCTAAAAATCAACAGTCTTTGGAGCAATTTATTTATGAACCTGTAGTGTCAAGTAGGTTTAACACTGGAAAAGTTTTTTTTTTTAACACTAAACTCTTCAGTGTTGATTGTGAATAACACTATGGATGGTACTTCTCACATAGTGTAAAATTTGATTGACACCAATTAGTGTAAAATATTAACTCTTACTATTATAAAATTGACTCTGGAAATGTAACTGTAGGTTCAGTGTAAATTTTACACTCTCTAGATGGGGACTATATGTTCACTGAGGTAGTGTTAAAATGAGCTGTGTTATATTAACACTTGTGCTTTTACTGTATACTTATATACAAGTTGGTTCAGTAGTTTCACATGATAACAATTCTGTTGAACGACAGTGAGATTATATAATAATAATTGGCAGAGGTAATACAATATGTAATCCTATGAGGGATGGGCCATGTACGTGTTATGACAAGGAACAAAAACAAACTTTGAGGTTTCAGTTTATCAATAAAACCTAGACTATATTATACTGTTTGTCAGTATGTACACTGCTTTTATGATAATATTAATAACTTTATAAATAGTTTAATACGAGCATAGTGCTGTTTAAATTTGAATTCCCCTCTTAAATAACCACCTTCCCTTTCTGTAATTAGTTTTTGTATGTTCCCTGTAAGCATTTTATTATTTGCCCTATACATGATTTGTCCAGCCTTGAAATCTACCAGATCCATAGACTTTAACTAGAGCCCTTTGAGAGTGGAGACCTCCATGAAGCCCCGCAAGTCTGCCAAGGTTTGGATCTGGATGTTCCTAACTTATTTGTAAACTCGTGTTTCGTGTTCGCTAACGATTTATTTTATCGGTCATTAGCAATCCCTTAGATGGTTTTTAAAAAAAAAAAAAATCTCCAGTCCCATTTTTGAGATTTGGCCATTTCAATATTCGACCATGTATGACTCTGACGTTATGCGCCGTCGCACAACGACCAAATTTCGCATGTTAGATCTAATGTTAAATATGAAGCACAAGATGGATTGAACAAAATATGTTAACCCTGCTTTAAGGTAGAGGTCATACATTTTGCAAATGTACCATTGGCTTGACGTCAAAACATGACGTCATCGAACCTATTCAAATTCAAAAGACTTTATTTGTCCCCAAAGGGCAATTTTAAAACGGTGAAGAGTCAGTAATGTCAATATAAGTGCACGTATAAAAGTATGGGTGTTATCTCATCTGATGTCTGAAGGTAAGACGAAGTGAATGCAAAAAAAAAAGTGTGATACTATCTTGTCTGGGTTCTGTGATATCACCACTTATGTGTTTTAGTTGTTGACCTTCACTGTGACCTTGACCTTTTTTTTCCTTGATGCACTATCAATCATCTCTGAAAGGTTCATCAAAATCCGTCCCTAACTTTTTGAGTTATCTTGCTGACAGACAAACGTGAGGTAAAACATAACCTCCTTCGCGGAGGTAATAAATCCTTCTTAAAATTATGCACATTAAAGTTTAGGGATCTGGTTCAGTCCTTAAATCTTCAAGACTGAACAAACGACTGGGCAAACGCTAAAAGTTATGAAGTAATGTTAGAGAGTTATATTTTTGCTGACGTTTGTCTGTTTAGCAAGGTAACTAAAAACGTTATGTACTGATCTGGCTGAAATCTGCATGAAATGTTGATACTAGTAAAAGGAACAAATGCTAAAATGTTACTGGTGATCTGTGTGTGTGTGGGGGGGGGGGGGTGATCTGCCTTGGCGGAGTCTGCACTCTGAATGCTTTTGTAGTTATTTTTTTTAAATTATTATTTCGCAAAATATGACCCCATTAATATGTGACATCAGCAGTGTTTCAGGAGAAGCACTATTTAAATCACCTAAACTATGAAAACACTGGGGGAGTGCAGACTGCCAAGGCACATCAGCCCTCACCCCCCCCCCCCACCCCCCACCCCCCCTAAATGATCTAAATGAGCGATAGGTTTCACTACTGTGAGCAGCGGTCTGCCCCAACCAACCCAATGAAACACACACACACACTTCCACCGATCACCACCAAAATGTAATCATTTGTTTCTTGTGTCCGTATCAACATTTTCCATTTCCATCATGCCGTAACGTTTTGAGTTATCTTGCTAACAGACAAACAAACAAACCTATAAACGCTAGCTAAAACATAAATAACTCTGTCATACCCTGGCAGAGTAATTATAGTCTAAATAACTTGCAGTTTTGTATAATCTGTATTTAGCAAAATGCTTTTGTGGTTTAACTTATTATGACTGAAGTTGTCTTTTGTGTTTTTGTTTTGCTGCTGTTACCTGGCAACTCGTATTGGCACAGATCAGATATCCATTTCTGATCATGTATGAGATCAGTCTCTTTAAATGATGTCTTCTTTGTTGACACACTGATGTACTATTAGTATTTCAGTGCCACTTTCATTAGCACATGTGCACAAGACTGAACGTCATTGGTGACTGTTAAAACACACGCCTGGGGCACAAGTTAGGTGGAATAAAAAAAAAAAAGAGAGAGAGTTGCATGTTACGTTATTGTTTTCAGTGTAAACCTGTGTATAAAAGATTCTTGTAATGGGCAGAGAGATGACACAAGCAGAGAAACAGTAATTAAGGTGATTCTATAGGACAGAAGAAAAGGACATGGAAAAAAAGGGAGGGGCCACAAACGAGAAATGCAAACAATGAGACATTGTGTAAGTGAGAGGAAGAGAAGATCTGATGATTCACCCTTATCTGGTTTAGGCATGTACAAGAGAGAGAGAGAGAGAGAGAGAGAGAGAGAGAGAGAGAGAGAGAGATTTTATTTGTAACACATTTGGCACCACATCTGCATGTGCAGAAAAAACAAACAAACAGCAGCATGAATTAAAAAAGAAAATACTTTTTTAAGGAAGGAGTATTTTTCCTTCTGTCTTCGTCTCAGTCTGTCTTCGTCTCAGTCTGTCTTCGTCTCAGTCTGTCTTCGTCTCCATCTGTGATCGTCTCCGTCTGTCCTCGTCTCCGTCTGTCCTCGTCTCCGCCTGTCTTCCTCTCTCTCTGCCCTCATCTCCGTCTGTCTTCGTCTCCATCTGTCCTCGTCTCCGTCTGTCTTTCTCTCTCTCTGCCCTCGCCTCCTTCTGCCCTCGCCTCCTTGTGCCCTCGCCTCCTTCTGCCCTCGTCTCCTTGTGTCCTCATCTCCTTCTGCCCTCGTCTCCTTGTGCCCTCGCATCCTTGTGCCCTCGTCTCCTTGTGCCCTCGTCTCATTGTGCCCTCGTCTAAATCTGTCCTCGTCTCCGTCTGTCTTTCTCTCTCTCTGCCCTCGCCTCCTTGTGCCCTCGCCTCCTTGTGCCCTCGCCTCCTTGTGCCCTCGCCTCCTTGTGCCCTCGCCTCCTTGTGCCCTCGCCTCCTTGTGCCCTCGCCTCCTTGTGCCCTCGCCTCCTTGTGCCCTCGCATCCTTGTGCCCTCGTCTCCTTGTGCCCTCGTCTCCTTGTGCCCTCGCCTCCTTGTGCCCTCGCCTCCTTGTGCCCTCGCCTCCTTGTGTCCTCGTCTCCTTGTGTCTCTGTGACTCGCTGCAGTAGGAATGCAGGCCTTATGTTTTGTTTCTGTTTCCACTGGCTGATGCTTCATCTTATGTGAACGTTGCAGGAATGTTTCTTAAATCTACCTGCAGTGTGTCACATCCTTATAAGGTCACACCTCATCCACACCTTCCACAAACACATGATTGATCATTAGAGCCTCAAACAGCTGTGAAAGTGTCACGACAAGTGCAGTGGGTTATGGATGAGTGACGGCCGTGCATCACACACAGACGTTCTGTCACATCACATCCACACTTTTATCTGTCATGGGACAGCCTTAGTCATGGATCACACTCGCTGTAGAAGCACCTATGTGACACCAAACAGGACCATCTGAGGCCTGGAGGAGCAGACGGAGCATGACATCACAAACCAGAGATGTTCCAGAGCAGCGCTGTTTATCCAACAAAGACCTGATTAGAATCATCCTATAAAACATGGGACGCACTGGAATGAGCTTTAGTTCTTTTTATAATATCAGTGTCATTGTCATGAAATGTACTTAAAATTCACATTTATAATTAGAGGTGGGGTTTTTTTATTTACTTATTCCAAATATGGAAATGGTTAAAACATTGTCAACTTTTTCACTTGCGCTGGTCATACAAAGGAAGGGATTGAAATTTCGTTTGTCACTGTCTCACACGTAAATGGAGACAAGACTGACATTAAAGTGACAAACATGACAGGACGCCTCTACAACCTATAGTATTAATAACAATGGGATGTACTGTGTAATAATGGGATGTACTGTGTTGTAACCCAATAAAAATGTTTAAATTAGATCTAGGTGTCGGCGTCATAGTAAAGCATCTTGATTAATACTAAATGACTTTTATGCACAACATAATATTAAAATAAAAATTCAAGGAAGCAAAAAATAATAAACACACATAAGGCCTGGTCGATACACTCAAAATCAATAGGTTGAAGAGAAAGTTTCTCAGGATTTCTTTTTTGTTTTTTTTTTATTACCTCAATTTTATTTTCTCCCACCCATTTTTTTTCTCCACCCATGTCCCTTCGGGGGCTCAGTAAATGATTGCTCTGAACTGTGAGAAAAGAATAAGGAAAAAAAGGGAAAAAGAACTGATCCAATCCATTTTTATTTCTAAAGCACAAATGTAAATAAACACAAAAATGTTCAAAGTGCTGTACAGTAACTAGATTAATGAGAATTTTAGGAAATGAACAGGAGAACACTAGCCATTTTTATTACTTAATTCCGATATTAACATATTAGGATAAATTGTTGTATTAATTAATATTTGAGGTTTTAACATGGGATTCATTGGTTTAATTGTTTTAGTTTAATAATATTGTGACACATACTGTGTGACCAGATTTATATTTTACCCCCTTTTAGTTTAAATATTCAGTGTGTTAAAATGGAAAACATTTGTCTGGATAGAAGTTAATTATCCTTTGTTCTTCTTTTGGATACATGTCTAAACACATACACAGTCACACACATAGTATTGTCAAACACAGGTGACTTACTGTTAGTGTAAGTTTACTTAGAGTTTAAAGCTCCACCTCTGTTTGATCTAGTTCAATAAAGCCAAGTTAAAGCCCAACCCATTTGTACAGATGAGCCTGCCCACAGGGACATACATGTACAATTTAGTGGTAGCTGCTGGTCTTTCAAACGGGGGACATTCATTGTCCACTTACAGTATAAATTCTTTTTTTTTTTAAATTACGTGAATTCTTCCTCCATTCCTTTTCTATAAAGTGCTGTTACCCTATTGTACCAAGTATGCATCTTTTCCAGGGACTTGAACAAGGAAATGTTGAAAAATTATTAGATGTGTAGATGTTTTAGAAAGATTATAATATACGTGTGTGTGTGTGTGTGTGTGTTTGTGTTAGGTATACATCACTAATACTAGGTGTACCTAATGAAGAGGCCAGTGAGGGTTTATTACGCTGCTGTAGCTCATCTGCTTTGAGGTTTGTTCAGTAGATCATCTTAACCCTATCAAACCACTTGTATCATATTTGCTACAACAGGTTCTGAGACCTTTAGCTCATCAACAAAATCAATACTTTCCTCCAAAACTAGTTCTGTGTTAAATCATGTTAATCATCCAAAGCATATTTTGTAGGGAAGTAATTGGCCATTTAAAAAAGTGCCATTAATAAGAACCTGTTTATTGAAGAATATTGTTAAGTTGAAAATGGAAAAAGTATTAAAAGTGAAATATAAAGGCTGTAAAACATTTTATGGAAAAAAGGAAGAAAAATAAAAATCACCCGAAATGTTCTGTAGTTTTCAGTTCTACCAGTAACATTTACTTTGTACCTGAAGTTAATGTTGTGAAAAACACTCAAAACGTGATACAAAAAATATATCATAAACAAAATAATTTTGCGTTTTTTGTTCTGATTAAAAGTACTTTAATATACATTTCATTTAAAAAAAAAAATCTGAATTTTCTGGGTCTATAATTGTAAATGTATTTAAAATGCTGCCATGTGATTGGCCTATGAGATCATTTGCATTAATGCGTAGCTGATTGGGTGTACCTAATAAAGTGACCAGTCAATGTAGTGCGTTTACTCCTTAAATGTGTATTTTTTGCGCCTCTTATTCAGACATACTGTACCTATGTATCAACATAATCAAACTTTTGTCAGATTGCCAAACGCCCTTACACCCATTCCCAGACACACTCAGCACCCATATCATTATTCCTGTTGACTGTAACTGTCACCTTGTGTCATTCACACTCTGGTATCGGTGTTAGTCTCACACCTCTTACAGATAGTGACTAACATCAATGTTCAGCAAATGTCAGTTATGTTCTGTGTTAGATCAAGCGCTTCCCATGTTAGTAATAGGCCATTCTCATACCTTGGACACACCTTAGTTATCTGTCATCTGGATGTGACTTGTCCTCCCTGCTTTTCTTTCTTCCATACCAAAAACCATTCATTAAAGTAATGATATATGCATTATATGTAGTGTTGTGTTGTGTTGTGTTACTACTGATAATTTGATAACAAAACATAATTATTTTTTCAATTCTGCACAATGGCTTTGTTTACATGATGTTTTTTATTTCTGAATTATTTATTCTGAATAAAGTATTTTGGAATTAAAGTTATTTCCTTCGTGTGTACATGGAAAGGTTACATGGGAAACAGGTGTATTCTGCTCTGGTTAATTAGGTTTTAAGAGGTGGCGGTATAGAGGGTTCTGATTGGACAGAACAGCCACTTAATTTTGGGATTTCTACTGGAAGAAAACAACCGTATCCAGTTCCTGTTCTGCTTTCGATTAAACTAGCAATATGGAAGATAATATACTACATAACATGTTTGCATTTATTTTTGTAATAATTACGAAGCCATAGCTTGACAGAATCAGCATACTAATGCCGGCAGTGTGGTCATTAATACAAAATATGTGCGTCGTCACAACAAGACCAGGAGTTTGTGCAGAATGACAGGATTTATGTTAAAGCGGAATTAACTGTTTGACGAATGTTAGAGGAATTATTGAATTTGGAATTAAGAGTGGAACAAACCAGTGACTATTTGGAATTAAGTTTAATTTAGAATTATCATTTTCAACTGGAATTAGGTGTTTACATGGCTCATCTTAAAGAGGAATTAGCTTTTAAACAGGAATAAAAACTCATGGAAACTTTCCCAATGTAACTTTTTTGAGGGACAGATTTGACAAGTGTCATAAATGTGCATGTTTATGCAATGTTTAACCTCCAAATTATTTGAAGAATTATGTACATAGTCAAACATTTGCTTCTTTCCTAGCTTTGAGCACATGCTGGCCTGCTCCATTCATTTGCTGTTTATTCTATGCATAAAAGTTGCACTTTTTCACTACTTTTTCAACGTAATTGTACATGTGTATAGTGACAATAAAGTCACTCTATTGTATTCTATTGCCTTCTGTTGTATTCTTTTCTATTGTATTCTCTTCTGTTCTTTTTGTCTTGTTCTTTTCTATTCTGTTCTATTCTATTGTGTTTGGTTCCACAGACCAGCAGAAGTTTCTTAGGTCGGGTCAGTTAGAGGTTCTGAATTATGGCCAGACAAAAAACAAAATTTATATCAGACAATAAGTAGTGTTTCAATATGAAGAACAGATAATCCCACAGTAGAGTTTCACTTCAGAGACAAACGCATATGTTTCTCATTTGAGCCTCTTCCAGGCTGTTGAATAAGATAATGAGTTTGCATTTGTTGAAAATCCTCCCTGAGTCAGATTCCTCAAGTACTCTGGACTTGGCAGAACTAACATCAGAACAAATCCAGCACATACTGGGAGCTTGTTCAGTAAAGCAGCACAGAACCGGAGACCAAAATCCGCCCGTTAACATTGGTGTTGACAGATAGATAGGTGTGTGGGTGGAACAGGAGATCCCAGAGAGGAGCTTTTTTGTTTATTTATTTATTTTATAAATGTGGAACCTGCAGCAGTTATGACTAATATTGAAGGAAAATACATTAATCAGTTCTGAGAGGATGGCTTCACTTGTATGGGGCATTCCTGTTTTACAGTAATCATTCAGTTAAAGATGAGGTTAATTTATGGTTGAAGTCATAGTTTCATAGTATCCGTGTATGACTTCCATACAATAGTTTTGAGGATGTGACTAAAACTGAAGCTCGTCTGGGCTTGATTAATATTGAAAGAAAAAAATGATGATGACCTGTTCTTAGAAAGACATAGACATTTGTAAAGACTGTAGACTGTAAGTACTAAAGCACTCGCCAAAACCAAAACTGACTCATTTCTGTGCTCGTATCAGCCAGTCAAAAGTACATTTTAAATATTTAAATCCATAGGAAACAAGTAGCTCAAGGCACAACAGACATTTTACCTGATTTGTGTTTTCTCTCATCATTGTGAAAATAGATTTTTGGTGTTCTGTCCAATCAGAGCTCTCTGTACCCCCAACCCAATGAACTAGAGCAGAATACACCCGTTTACATTGGAAACCTTTATTCGGAATTCACATTTTCATGTCAACATGAAGGAAATGACTAAACTATTTTATTCACAAAGTATAATTCTGAATTAAAAAACATCATGTAAATGTAGCCTGTTAGTCTGTTTGGGGTAATGAGGAGAAGAGTGACCTTGATATATCACTGAGTGGTTCCATGATATATATACATTTGTTTTTGATTCAGTCGATGAAGGGAGCCAGTATCATGTCAATCTGAGGATTTTTCAGGCGATAACAGAACTGCCTTTTATTTTTCTTTAACTTTTATTTAACCTGGAAATGTCCCATTGAGATTAAGAACCTCTGTTAGAATGGAATCCTAGCAGCTATGTTTTTGTGGTCACTAACTCACTTCTGTTGCTGGAACCGTGATTAACTCACTTCTGTTGCTGGAAAGGTGATTAGGTCACGTCTAGTTTTGGATTTCCCATTCACACAGTAACATGGAGTAACTGGAGTCCACACAGTCCGTACCCAGGACCGCATTCTCAGCTGGACTCGGGTACGGTACTCGAACACAGAACGTTAGCATTCACACTGATAAAATTTAAGCAGACTTTGGGATCCAGTGTACTCGAATACAGACTCGAGTTCATCCAGTCCAGCTTGTTTTACCTCTGTTAACTTTGGCTGCACTGTGGAAATGAGTTAACTGTTGCAAAACGGTGGAATCACCATCTGGCCTTTTCTCGAGGATTTATATGTAAAAGTTCCATTGTCTGAAAACATACGAGAGACAGTCAAAAAGGTCTCAGATAAGTGCTGTGTCACAGGGGATGACATTTGGATTTAATAGTTTAACCCATAGCACTAAATACAAGAAGAGTGGCATCCAACAGGAGCAGCTAGAGCGAGGGCTTTGACTTAAAATTTTGACATTTGAATATAATTTGAATGTTATTAAAAAAAAAAAGAGAGAGAGATGTTCAAACAAATATCAGGCAGCTCTTAATATTCGAACCTGTATATGCTATCATTAGGCCCATTTATTTTACTTTGGTGAATGTGGTTGTAAAAGTTTTCAGTTCAGGTCGCGTTTTTTTTTTTTTTGTTCTAAACGTCTGGGGAAATGTGTATCGCGAACACTAAAGTCATTATCTTTGGGCTTATCTGGGCGCTTGTAGATGTCAGTGTCCAGCTGGCACGTAAACAACAACAGAGTAGTCAGTCCATGATCCTCCCATTCATGAACAATGGCTGATGTAGAGATGGCACGTTGTAGATTCACAGTCTGGGAAATGTATAAATGTCATAAGTGAACAAAGTGAGCACATAAAACTCCCTCATCTACTGTGCACTTACCATCATTTATTTCCACCTTCAGTTTTTCTGTCTGTACACTTCTAATCTTCCTCAACTGTGTGTTAAAGTTTACTTCACTTTCTTGATAACTTATGACTAGTGCAATAGATCATGCATTTGTTTTAGTTCCCCTGAAGTAATACTTGTGATTCTCTGTTTTAAGTGTGACAAATTTCTTCAGCAGTGATAATGTAGTCAACAAGGATATACAGTACACAAGAGATTAGTCAAATCATTGGTTGTGCTGGAGTTACATACAGTCTAGTGTGTGTGTGTGTGTGTGTGTGTTAGAGGCCGACCAATCAATTGGCATCGGACGATTTTCTTATTTGGTTGCACCGATTTTAAGTCAGGCACATCGTATATTTATTCTCATGATGAGTTGTAATCTGTGATGTGTTGCTTCATTAAGTGAAAGGAAAAACCAACATCGTTTCAACTGTATCACAGTCGTAGAACTCATCTGGAAATGAAACGTTTTTATGCTTAGTGTTGTGGCCACGAGTGTGTTGGGAATGTGTCGACTATGTAAGCCCCCTCAACACTGGTGATCACTATGTTACCATCTAAACTATAGTAACGACCAATCTTAATGGAAAGTTAACAAAAATAGGACGCAAAACTAACATGTGAATGTTTTATAATGTTGTCATCCAATGTCCATTAGTTTTGTCTGTGTTTTCATATTTACTTTGATTGTGAACCAAAGATAGATCACACAGAAGCTCTCTAGTTCTTATTTCTGGTTTCCTGGGAGTTTTATATTGTTGAAACGGTAAACGATTATTGAATATTTAAGGCTCAAGAGTTGGTATTTATTTATTTTATATTTATTTCATATGTTATTTTTTTAATGTTTAATTTTCAATAAGTCGTGTTCAAGTTTATTTTGTTTTGTGTCCTTGTTGTGTGTCCTCTAATTAGTATATTTAAGCATGCCAATTAAGGACGATATGACAGCATATCTTCTCAAATAATTGGCTGTTCTTATCAGCCATCAGCTGACTCTGACCTCTAAATATCTGTATCTGCATTGGCTTTAGAAAAACACATATATGTTGATCAGTAGAGTGTGTGTGTACACACACATGTGCGGGGGGCACAAACTCCTGCTATGTATTGTATGGTGGTGGTTCATTTTAGGTTGATGTGTTCTAAAGGGGGAGGAGAAAATAGAGAGGGGAGGAAAAAACGTGTCTTAGACCCTAGAGGGAAACTCCCAACAGTGACAATAACAACAACTATGGTGTCGACTTTTATGGAAACAATAACCAGTGACAGAACTGAGCCGACTGGACAGTAGAGAAATGAATAAATAAATAAATCATTAATTCAACAATGATTAGATAAGTCAAACCTGCCCGGCAAGAGATACAGAAGACGTGAGTGGACTATCACAAACAACAGCACGAATGTCACCATGTGTGTTAGAACATTTAATTAACTGGTTGTATTTGGGGTGTAACAAGGATTTTAAGCAATATAGTAAAAAAATAAATAAAAATCTCCAGGAAAACATCTAGCACCCCACCTTTAATCAAAATGAATCCATTGGAACCCTGTGATTAATCTGATTAAAAATAGGAATTATTTTCAATCAAGCACTATGAAAAACCAACCAACTCCCAAAGACGAGCAAAAAGTCATAACATTTGAAATAGACAGACAGACAGATAAATAGCCTTTATTGTCATTATACAAAAAAAAATGTACAGTGAGATTTAAGCATCTCCTTCAGTGGGGAAATAAAAGCATGAAAATAAAGTTATGTATATGATTAAAAAAATATGTTATGTACAATATAAAAATATATTTAAAAAAAAAAAGAGAGAAAGATTGCCTTGCAGATTGAATTATGCTCTTGAAAACATTATGGAATGTGTCACCTGTCCCCTGAAGGCAAAGAACATTTCATGAACATAAGTTATGTTGAAAGTTTCCATGACATGTGTCAAGTTCCTGTGGTGTTGTCACAACACTTCCAGTGAAAAACAGCAAAGTGGTTTTCCAAGTATGCCATTAGCACCTGCCTTATTATTATTGTTATTGTTATTATTATTATTGTTACTGTTATTATTATTATTGTTATTATTATTGTTATTATTATTATTGTTGTTACTGTTATTATTATTGTTATTGTTATTATTAATTATTGTTGCTGTTATTATTATTGTTACTGTTATTATTATTATTATTGTTATTATTATTATTTTGCAGTCCCAGGTGCGAACCATGCACCTAGTGGTAGAGGTAATATATGCTCTGTTCTCAGTAGACTGGTTTTCTGGACGTCCGTCAGATCTATATTTCCTGTGATTGGGTCTTTTTTAATAAGTCTGGTGTATGTTTTCATTCCCCACATTTTGCTAATTTCAATTTCCACATCTTTGTATTTTGACAGTTTTTCACAAACTTCGACTCGTGTATTTCTGTTTGAAGGGATTGCAATATCAATCGACGTGCACTCCTTTGTCTTCTGGTTTTTAATCATAATATCTGGCTTATTGGCTTTGACTTCTTTGTCAGTCTGGACTGTCCCATAGAAATGTTATGTGGTATAATTACTATTATTATTATTATTACTTCCTGTTTGTACAGTAAGATGGGTCAAGAATGTATGTTGGGGATCAGACAATTTATTATCAGCAATAGAACACATATAATATGCACATATAATGCAGTAAAGTAAATATTTTAAATCTGAAGCCATACTTGGATGACTTCCGGTGCTGTGAACGTGAAAACACCCACTTAAGAGGATTCACATTCATCCAGTGGGAGTTGTGTTATTTAACTTACATTGTCAGTGTGTACAAAAACAGTTTGCAGTTATTCTAAGAGGATTTCCTTCACATTCAATCAATGATGTAATGCTTAGGAAAACATAGACAGAAAACCTCATCAGTTGTTTGTATGTTTTAGAGTGATGAGTCAACTGAAGCCGTCATGTAGCGTGAGGAGGCCGCGGTTCCAAACACTGTGTCTTCCACCGTAAATGAAGACGAGTGGGAAGTGGAGCGTTGAGCAATAAAGTGTCAGGTGTACCAACGAGACGACTGGTTTCTGTCTGGCTTTATTACACACTCAACCCCAAAATACTGGTCTGACGTGGGAAACCTTCATAAAAAAATCGACCATAAGCGACACGTTTAACGCCACAAAGCGTTCAGGCTACCTTAGCGGAGGTCTGCGCTCTGAGTGCTTTTCTAGTTCTCATTGTTTTTTTCATTTCTTTGACCTCATCTAGTCCCTTCTCACTGAATTTATTTTACTTTTCATCTTGTACATGGTTTTTCTACCAGTATTTACATATTTTCAAAACTAACAAAACGTATGAATGGCAGCGGATTCAAAATTGCTCTTGATGTTAAACATGCGATGTGATATATTTATAAAAAAAAAAAAAAAATCAAGAAGGAGAAAATCTTACTGTTACTAAAAGATAAAGTAAAGTTATTTCATGATAAGATAAGATTAGATTTTCCTTTATTAGTCCCACTAGGGGAAATTACAGGTTTATTGCTGCAAGATTATTGCTCATCACATAAGTGTGTAAAGAACTAAATAAATAATTCTATATACAATATACAGGGTTGTTGGGTTTTTTAAAAAATATAATTATGTACACAATATATACATTACTAGAAATTTTTACACTATTTTGGATGGATTGCTCTGTTATTGGATGGTCTATTGGAAGAAATTTGGCAGCTATTTATAGATTATTTTAATGTTAAATAAGTAGTAGTAGTAGTAATAGTTCAGTTTTTAATTTCAGTAAACAAACAAAAAAGAAAAAAAAAACACCAACATCAAAGGTATTTTTTTAACCCTATTTACATTTAATATATTGTTTAATTTTTCAGCACATGACCAGAGTTTTTACAATAATTCTTCAGCACATTACAGTTATTATCCAGATTTTATATCCCAATGCAAAACTATATTTTGACATTTGTCAATTTTTGACCCTTGTTAGAAAATAAACAACTGAATTCAATCAGAAAAAAACTCATAAAGTTAATTGCATGTTCATCATTAAAACATAGTTGCAATAGTTTGACAAATATACTATTTTTCTACCATATCTGTTGCTTCATAAGTAAAGAGGAAACTGGAGTAACTGAATGAAAGTTGACATATTTGTGATGAGTGGAACCATATGACCCATCAGATTGTGTTTTTACAGAAGCATGAAAATTGAAGTGTAAAACTGAATAAGTAGCTGCAGAATGACTGGGTTCATTTCCAATTATGAGTAATGTTGTCATCTGGTGTCAGACTGTTCAATCTGCGGTGACGTCTGAACTCCTGTCAGCAACTTTTAATGAGTCAACATCAAAAACAAGGAATTACATCATAATCCATTATCCTTTTTTTTGTCTTTAATAGTGACTGTTAATGTTGTGTTATCAGCAATGCTTCATTTATTTCGTCTCATCATCTGAACCTGCCTTATCCTCACTAGTAGGGTGACCAGATGAGGTTGACTGAAATTCGGGGAGGGGGTTTGCTGACGTACATAGTGAATAAAAACACATACATTTTCAAGCTTGTAAAATGAATGTTATTTAAGTATTTACTAGTCTATTAATATTGTTACATTACAAATACAAATGTTACCTTGAATTAGGCCTAATGTTGTTGAATGTGGAGACGTGGGAAGTTGAACAATAACACAATAATGAAGCTGCACTTCTTTAATTTATCATGATTGTAAATGAATATTCACGCCGGTCACTGTTAATTTTACTGTAGCAATCGAATAGAACAAGAATGTGACAAAGATTCAAAATAGATGCACTGTAGCCAGGGCTGCACACAGACATTTGAAACAGTCAGGCAGTAGGGGAATCATCTAAGAAAACAGATGTTGTGAACTTCACCTGTCAGTAAATCATGGCAAGAAAAAAAAGAGCATATAACCCAATACAACAGGCTGAAAAAAAATATATAAAAATATTGGCCTCATCAGCCTATTTTTTCTTTTTAAAAAGTCACATTATGTAAAACGGAGCATCATTGTTATAGTATTATTCAGTTTTTTTCTCCCTCATGTTAGATTCTCATCAGTGATGTGAATGTCCGGAGATATGAAATATTATCCTGTTTTTCCCAAATGTAGATAAATGATTAATGCAGAAATCTCCAGAGCCTGGAGGTGTCATCACCTTCAGTTTGAGCAACTATGATTGCAGAATCTGTTCTTCTGATGGTCTGTTTGCTCTGTGTAGCCGCAGCTCCTCCCAGTGGAAGTTTGGATGAGATTTAAAGGAAATATTGGACGTTTTTCATGTGGGGGTGTTCCTCCTGTTCAAACAGAGATCCTATTGTATTTTCCTTAAATCCATAAAAAACTAAACAGCCACCAGTGACTGAAAACTTCCAATAATATCAAATGTTTCATGTCTTTAGAACCATTAAACTTATCAATAATTAATGTAAAATGTAGTTTGTCATCTTTTAAATGGATTCAGATATGATCAATGTGGACATTCAGAACCTCTGGAGTCAACATGGAGGCACTGATCGAAGGTGTGAAACATGCAGTTGAAATTCCAAACTTACTCTGAAGATGTTAACAATTCAGTTCCATTTTATTGCGGTCATATTATTACAAATATTAAGGCATCAACCTACATGGTCAGCAAAGTTGTTTTTTTTTCACTCAAAAACAAGTGGAAAGAAGTCAAACTTATAAACTCCAACCCCTTTTTACAAACTAATAATGAAATAAATTCTGCTTCAACACACTTTTTTCTGTCTATTTACCATTAACATAAAACATCCATACAAATCATTTATATACACATTGGTTTGTAAGTCACCTCATACAATCCAGTTTGTATAATCAACTATAAAGTATATTTATATTCACTTTAAGTTTAGTACAAATACAGTGTTTAATAGATTTAATATCTTATTTTATGGATTCTTCTACATTATAAAAATGTTTTCACTTATTTAGATAATGTTCTGTATTTTGTTATTATACTAGATGTATACATCCTTTTAAATGCACAAATTGAAGAAGACTTTTTTTTATATTTTGATCTAGATTATTCCACAGATGTACCCCCCTAACAGAGATACACCGTCATTTTGAATTTGTTCCTCACTTCATTTTCCTAAAAAAAAACACAAAAAACTTAGTTCTCCTTAAGTTCCAGTCACTTTTCTGTGCTGGAACGTCTCCTGTAAACTGTCGGGGACCAATGCGATCATGTCCTTTATACATTATAATAAGCCAAGCCAGTCAAGGATGTTGAACTCTTTAATTCAGATTCCACATACAGACCAATCAAACCTCAAACATAGAGTGGGGTCACCATGGAAACTGCAGACAAACCCATATGGGACCCTTACTTGTATATATAGCCCAAATGTAACCCTTCTGGTGCCCACATGGGCATGCCGACTTGGAGCAAAACCTACACAATAATACAAAAGTCATCAATGGACACAGAAGACAAACACGATAGTTTAACTTACATGTCCAAAAAGGAGTGGGAAGAACTTATTTATTATCACCATCCTTCTGTAAAATTATTATAATGTATATTTGTCTCCCTCTGCCTTTTATTTATATTTATATATTTGTTAACACACATATACATGTTTATGCATACACAACATACAACACACATTTCACCTACATGTTTCTTTATTGTGCAGGTCAAATCTAAATAAATATTAAATAACTAAAAGAAAGATATATATATATATATATATAAACAACAGTGAACATATAAGTAAAATTTAGTTTTCTTTCCTTATTTGACTGGACATTTTTTTCTGTTTCAAGCTGCAGTGGAAATGTACAAACTAAACAAATATAATCTACTTGATAGTCGTGTCACAGCTGATGCAGATTTTTTGCGCCCCCCCCCCATCTGTGGAATGCCTTCATGGACCATCTCAGAGCTCCACAGATGGGGGATGTTTTTAAACAAAGGACTTAAAATCAAACCGTAAAAGCTTTTCTAAAAAGGAAGATTTTAAGTGTTGATTTTAGGTTTTTACTGTGCATTTTGAGATTTGTGCTTTACAGATAAAATTAATTTATTATTATTACTTAATTTATTTTATTTGTATTTTTTTTAAATAAACCATTTACCTTTACTACTATTGATTTTGTCACCACATACAAATCCCAACTATAAAGGAAACAGTGACGGCCACAGTGATCAGAAGGAAGTATCTGTGTTTGTGTGAAGTATCAGTGAGGAAATGAACCTCTAATACTCTGTGTCACATTTTCTCTTCACGCAACAAACAAAGGAGGAGTGGTGGGTTGGTTGAAAACAGAAACACCAGCATTACTTTGGAATGAAAAATATTTATGAATGACCTGTGATAGTAATGACAGTGGCTGGTGACTGCAGCCTCGTCACTCACTTCCTGCTCTTACACGTCACAAGTTGGATCTGTTGCGCAATCCACAAAATCACACACACACACACACACACACACATAGTGAATCAGAGATCTCTGTGGACATATTTAACCTCAATACAGTACCCGTACAATGGCAACCTTCTTCTGTAGACATAACTTTCTCTGATTTCTCAAATGAATTAGAATGCTGATGATGATAACAGGAAAATTACTAATCAGGCGTCCATTGGTCATAACTAATACAGGAGGAATACCTTAGTATGTGTCTGTAAACTGTTTCTAAAATATGACTTTACAATTCTGCCATCTGTACTGAAGGGTTGGACATCATTCCGATAACAGATACTGCTTTCTTTGGTGTTTTGAGAATAGAGGTGCAGGGGGGAGTGTAATTTTTTGGTACAAAATCTCCCATAGATGTTGGAATAACACATCATCAAACCCTGCAGTAAGTATTTGTGCTGAAGGAAGGAAGGACCTGTCAACCTTGAAAAGGAAACTTCCTTTAAGTTCTTCTAAAAACTTAAAATAAGTAGAAGCAGGTGCAAAAAGTAGATATACGTTGGTGCTAAACGAATGCACGTGTGGGTTTTGAGGATTTTTTTCTGTCACCAATCGTGGTTCCAACTCAGCTTTACAATAGCTATGTTTACATGAGGATTTTTAATTCTGAATTATTTATTCTGAATAAAAGTTCCTGTTCCTGTTTTGCTTTCATTTAATCTATCAACATGTTAGACCAGATGTGACTTTTGAATTTATTTTTGTAACAATTACAAAGCAGCAGCTCGACTAAACAGGCCCAATTAGCAAAACATGGATGAACATCAATGGAAGGAATTTAAAAAAATTACTAATAATTAGAGATTAGCCATAGGATGCTTGCACTTTATTTTTTGAGTAATTTATTCTTTATTAAACTTTTGATGCATGAATTATAAGAACCATAGTCAAGATGTTTTTTCCCTAGCACATGAAAACTACAATGTAATTGAATGTATTTAATTAACATATTTTTATCTACTGTTACAAAAATATCCACTCAGCCAAACCCCATGCATTTCATTTCTGAAGTAAAAAAGCATGTATTTAAAATCCAATAACAGAAAGTGATATCAAAACTATGAATTACAATTTTTTTAATGTTGCTAGTCTGATTTTTCTCACAATTTAACATACAGTACTGTAATACGACTTAGTACTTACGTTAACGTTTGTGAAGGGGTGGGGTTTGTTGTGCCTGACACCGCTTTTCCATTAATGATCAGTGGTTCCTAGGGGTTCAGTAACTCAATCTCAGGGTTTCAGCAGAGGTCAAGACACACACCTGACTCATATATCCATGATGACACGCCCCACTTGACCATCGCTGGCTACAGGTGATCATGTTTACATTCCTGGGCTAATCTGTGCTGCAGGAAATTTGGTGCGCTCAGTTCTCGATTTATGACATTGTGTGATTTCTTTAATATTTTAATTCATACTAACTAAATATGTGTCGAACAAAAGAACAAAAGAAAGTGGATGGAAAACTATGTACAATATGGATCCACATGTATAAGGGAACGTGATGGGAGTCAGCGTCCTATCTGTATGATTTGCAACGCCAAGTTCAGCAATTCTAGTCCAGCACCAGCAAAACTAAAGGAACACTTGTACACCAGATAGACATATTTGAAAAAAGTAATATTTTATTTTTTGTGACCCTAGTGAGGATAAAGCGGTTTCAGAAAATGAATGATAAATGCAATAAATAATAAGTATGGTATGCAGTTCATGCATTGTGTTGGTTTTTTTCTCTGAACACAGTGATGTTAATGCACGGTTCATTTTGTGCACCAGTAAAACATACTGGTGCAAATAAATGTCTTGAATTTAACAAAAAAAAAAAAAAAATCAGTAATAAGGGATTGGTTAATGAATGTGCATATGAAACTAGTGGGGTTCAATGCCTCCAACAAGGTTAAGAACCACTGCTTTGTGGTGAATGTAAGACACAGCACTGCATCCATGACAGTCCATGCACTTATTCACAGATAATTCACCTTAATGTGTGTTCATCCACAAGTGATCGTGCTTGATTTTTAGTCAGAAAAACATGTCAACATAGCCATTTAGTGGCACGTGGTGCAGGTTATCCTATAAAATGAAATTCTGTTACAATTGTGTAAATCTTTATATGACGTTCAACTCTCTCTTCTGACTTTTCTGGCATCGGCGGAAGTTTCAACATGTTTCTTGCACCATATGAGTTAGTTGCGTTTCCTCTGATCAGGATGATATTTGTAAGGCAGGACACTTTTAAATCCCAAAAGTACTGACCATGTGATTTGCTTTTGATCCTATGCATCTGTCACATAGACTTTATGCCATGCAAGTAAATCGTTACTTTGGGGCGTTTTTGCTCTTCTGCCACGTCTTCAAATGCAAACCATTCGTGCCATTTTACATGCAGAGAGAAAATCAGGGAAAGAAAATTCAAACCCACAATGAATCACTGAAACTATAAAGGTTATTTTCTAATTTTCTCCATAAGATCAGACATGCACACACTCAGACACACACACTTGTAGACAGACATAGCATAACATTTAGACATGAAACATCCTGTTCTGTGCATGGAACCATATGGCGCTACCATTCTGGTGAATCACATGCATCTCTGTTTCCTGCATCAATTTATCTTGTCCTAAAGATCATGACCTTTTCATCTGTTACAAACAAGTATAAGTAAAGACATATTTTCCAGAAATGCAAATGAAATATGCATGTTCTGAATGTTAGTTATACTTTTTTTCATTTTCAGAGTGATTAAGTAATTTTCAGCGAAAGCAAAATCATATTTTATGTCACAAATACTTCAGTAACACTAAATCTTCTCATCACTCTTATGTGTAAATGTGCAAAAATAAATATGTAATCTTGAAAACGAAGGTGAAAAAAATCATTATTTTGTAAATGGGACTGTGGTGCATTACTGACTTTCTGTGGGAAATGTTTGAATATGTTGGATTAGATTACCTTTCATTACATTACATTAGGTCTGGTGCAGTACAATATAATCCAGTGTTTTTCAAACTTGAAGTCATGTCACCTGAAATGTCTAGTAATTTATAAAAACAACAAAAAATGAACTAGTAAAAAATATATGGTTTAGTTGAAACTGAAGCACTGTGGTCCTGTTTATCAAATGTTAACTGTAGTTGGTTTAACATGTCAGTGGCACCAGACAATTCTCATATAAACATTTTCAACATAAAATATTTCAGATTTATAGTCACACCAGGTAACAGAAAATAACTACGTTTTATTGGAAATCTATTTAATTTACTGCTTTTTATATCACCATTGTCATGGTTGTCGTCATTGTCTTTGTTTGTCATGTTCCTTGAAATTCTAAATTTAGTGTTTTGTTTCTCTTTGTCACTTGTTTATTTTGATACATTTCCTTTTGTGTTCAGTCCTCTCTGCCTGGTCTGTAGTTCCTTGTCCTGATGATGTGTATATAGTAGGTGTTTTCCTCTTGTCTGTTGCTCGTTCGTCCTGTTTTATCAGAGAACCAAACCAGTCCCAGTTTTCTCTAGAAGAGTTTTGATTCCATGTCATTTGTCTTAATTTTGTCTTTTGTTTTTCCCTTTGGTACTTTGTCTTTTAACAGTTTTTCCTCCAAGTGATTGAATTTAATTTAATAATTCGTCACATTATAGCTTTTCCTCTTTAAAAGTAATTTTTAGTTGATACTTTTGACATTTGTTTTTTGTTGTACTTGGTCATTATAATTTGGTTTATGTTTGAATACCGAGTTTTGAGTTGTGCATTTGGATTTGAACCCTAGTTCAGTCTTGACAGTTTCTGACAAAACTACTTGTTAGATTAATTTAAAATTGTATATGTAGCTCACTTGGGATGATGTCACAAAGGTTTATAACATTTATCAAAAAAAATATTTTTGAATTTGTGGTGATTTTTTTTGTAAATATTAAAGTTTTGCCTTTCCATATAATGGGTCATATTTTAATTGTTTATAACATCTAATCTAAACATATAATAGTTCCTATTGATTAGTCTGTACATTTACATGCACTTAACCTGAAAGTCCTGAAATAATCTGTTTACTTTAACAATAAATATATGACACTGACGGTGTAAAACCTCCATTAGCTCCAATTATTTTCACCAACACTGGAAGTTATCTTGTTATATTTTACTCTGTCCGTTGTTAGAATAACGCTAAATGAATTATAATACTGCATTTTTTTACATTGGAAAATTTACTGTGCAGGGATGAGACATGCTGCTGCATTTCATCTGCTGTTCGCATTTAATTTCACTACACAGGGAAATAAGTAGCACTGGAAAAATATAGAGGAAAAAAATGTGCAGGCGTAAACTTTGGTGTTCTGCCCATTTTGGTTGTAGGTGTGGAGTTCATGAAATAACTTTCACAGCCTTCAGCCCGCCAGCACATCTGGGAAAGCTTGCATTTCTGTCTTAGTTTGTTTTTGTTTTTTTTAATTTTCCTCAGACGTGCAAATCAATGTCAACTCATACGCCATTCCAGCATCATGTTTGTCTATTTAACGTTAATGCAGAGGCGAAAAAAAAGGTCAAGTCTTGCACTAATCAGCAGCAGGAACTTGTTTCTCTGACCTCAGTAAAGTGGAAGTGAAAATCCCTGAGTCAAATAAAGCAAAGCTGGACTTTCAGATAAGCTCCCATCCTTCTGTAAAGGCATCCTGCTGTCATAACATTGGAAGAAACTCAATTGTTGCTCATAAAGGTGATTAAAGTGTCAGAAGTTTAACCGCAGACTGGGTCAAAGCCTGGATAGAGGAAAATTACAGAACCACATTTTCCCATTTACAAACCAGATACTAACTCATCAAGTACGTGTTGTCAAAATATGATGGGTCTGTGTGACTGTAGAGTGGATCAGAAACAAGAATATACCTCTTTAGGAGCCTATTAGAAGGAGATCATATTTTAATTATGGTAAATCCATTTGAGTTAAAATGCCAACAATAAATATAAGGTATTTCAGAGGTTTGTTGTTATAAGTAATAGCAGTGGTTTCATCTTTTATTATCTCTGACAGTTGCCATCAATCTGTGACAGATATAGGAATAACACTACTTTATAATAATTATATCTCTGACACTGGAGTGAATGAGACTACAAGACCAAAACCGGTCTGACATTCTGTTTGAACACACCTGGTGTCTCATAAGATTGATAAGGTTTCACCTGAATTTCCACTCTCTCTTCCTTTTAAATTCACTATCACCCACTTTAGCCACTACCAACACCAACGGCTTATCTGTGGAATGTACACATGACTGAGTAACCTGAAAAATATGAGGCAAATGAACTCACCTTTTCAACCCAGGGTATATGACAGAAACTACAGAAACAGATCTGTATCAATCACCAGATATGATTTATTTAACCCTTAATGACCCAAAAGCACCTACGCATCTAAACTGTTTAAAGGGAACATGTTTCATGTATCTCTGTAGTTGATTGTGTTTTTGTAAAGCCCTTTGAGATGACTTTGTTGTGATTTAGGGCTTTATAAATAAAATTGAATTGAATTGAATTGAATCATAAAAAATGCACTTTTTCATGTTTTCCCAACACAAATACTGTATGTGTTGTATGTGTGTGAGGAGACCCTTAAATTATGAAAAAAAAAAAAAAAAACATCCGCTCATTTCCTTCTGATCCGTTTCTTGTCGGAGGGGGATGAAAACATTCCATTTTAGATTTTCTACACTTCGTACGTCACATGCATAGATTCATTTGAATACCCAATACCACCCCATCCCACCAGCTCAGCTAACCCCACCTACTGGTCACAGACACCTCTACTTAGACTCATGAATCTGACATTATTCTCTATTATTAGCCCCAGTGCGTATCCGGTGCATTGGGGTCCGAGCCCCCGTCGCTGTGCGTGTGTCCAGGTCCATGGTTGGTTTGACCCAGGTTGATCAAATGCACTGGTTCATGGGTGGCACCGTCACCATGGTATCGTGGCTTGACTGGTCGGCCTGGGTCCAGACGAACCAGACCCAAACATGCACCGGGGCTGTTAACGGGCCAGGACCTGAAGGCACCAGGGCTGTAAAGCTCTGCACTCAGTCCACTCTGATTGACTCCAGATGATTTTATTTCATGTGTCTTTGTCTCTTTTTCTCTACCTCAGCTTTTTCAGGTTCCATTTCTTTCTCCTTTTCTAAGCTCTTTCTCTTCTGTGGCTCATTTACATGAGGCACTAAAACCATGTGTTTTTTAAAAAGGCCTGTTTCTCCAGGTTGAAGAGGCCGCTGTATCTCTGCATCAATGTAATATTTTGACCAAAGGGTTCATTTGTAGAACATGGGCATGATATGTCCCCTTTAATACCTGTTGCTCCACTAATCCTGTCAATACATGTAAATAATTGATGTAAAATACAGTTTGTCATTTTTTCATAACCAGCAGATATGACCCATCTGGATGTTCAGAGGCTCTGTAGTTACCGTGGAAACACTGTCGTCTGCTATAACATTGATTCACCAGGAAAACCCATGACTTGGATCAATGACAGTGGATGGAAATATTTTACATTCAGTTATGGATACGTTTACTGAAAAAGTCACTTTCTCTTCATCTTTTTCTGTTCCTGGTATAAGACCCCTCACCAGCAGTAAATTAAATAACTGATTATCACTGGGTAAAAAGGAAAATACTGATGATATTATAATAACTAGTGATAAATCACTGTGATACCACTTGTTGAGATTTGAAGTAAACAAATTTAACATTTTGTGCGAAAAGTATTACTGTCCATCCTGTGGCCGATCACAAATACACTTTGTTTCTTTTTGTACTTTCCGGGACTTTCCCCAAATGGTAGCATAGAGGTAGAACATCAGATTTAAAACCCCTCCAGCCTGGTAACTGACCATGAGCCTGGCTCCACATCTGATGATGGGTCCCCAGGCACTGCCCCTGGCCACTGCTCCTTAGAAGGATGGGTTCCGTTGTAGAATTGTTTGATGACAATAAAGTACTATCTTATCTTATTTCTTATCTTACCTCCTTGCTTCTGGCGTCGTGCTCGCGAACTCTCCTGAGTGCCGTCACAATGTTTAAACCATTTAAAAGGAGATTTTCTGCACAAAATTTTCCAGACAACTCCAGCTAATGCGAATCATGATCAAGAGCAAGGCGTATGAGGGATCCTGACGCACAGCACGGTGGGGGGGGCACACACGCTGCACCAGGGGTTGACCAGTGTTCCTCCTTGTTCAGAATTTCTAGGGAGAGCTCTGCTTTCCAAAATAAAACCCCCCAAACAAGCCCCATAACTCATAAAGAGCCAGTTCTACTTTTAGGGCAAATAAAAATAAATTTTTCTATCTAGTTGATCTTTTTAAATAATAATGTGTGTCATTTATATAGTGTTTTCCATGGTACTCGAAGACATTTTATATACAGCTGATAAAAACATACTAAACACATGGAAAACAAACATGGTTAAACATTACAAGTAATCTGAATAGAAGTTTTTAAACATTAAAAAAAATCTTAAATGTTTGGGGTTTTTTTTTAAGTGATTTATCATCAATTATTATAGTATAATTTTCTATATTTTGCATTTTTCAGTGTAAATCATCTGTTTTTCCCATATTTAATTAATTGCACATGTAGATATTCATAAAAGCTCAGTGTAAATTACAGGGTCAGTTTTACAAAATCAGAGAAAACTGGAAAAAGTAACATTTTTTCATCAAAGGCATCAATAAATGAACATATAAGAAGTGTTAAACTCCATGGGTTTTTCCTGCTGAATTAAAGCTTAAACTACAGTAACCAGAAAGCCTCTGAATGTCAAAATGGGTCATATCTGATGACCATGAAGAGATGACAAATTTTATTTTACACCAATTATTGACATGTATTAATAGCTTTAGTGAATTGTCAGGAATGAAACATTTTAGATTAGCCAATAGTGTTGGTCGCCAGCAGTGTTTTGGGTTTAAAATGTCAAACAGTTACATAACTGTTGTGCTGAACATCTGGAGAACATTGAGCCATGTGGGAGATCTGATGCCATTGGCTCCTACTGACACACATGACCTAATCTTAAATGAATTAACTGCAACTTAGTTTTTTAGCCATTTTTTAATCTAAGTTAAATAAAATGTTCCTCCCCGTAGACTTATAGACAGTAAAAAGCCCAGACAGATTAAATATTTGCACCAAGACCAACTCTTTGTCAAACATTAAGTGTAAAATCTGCAGGAGTGTGAAGTGATTCTTCTCAGTAAATGTCATCACCAGTGTTTTACTTCATCAAATCATCAGAGGCTGGTTTTAAATTAAATTGTGTATGTTCCTCTCAGTACTTTGCAGCTGTAGTTCATACATTATCAGCTGTATCTGTGGTTAAACTCTTATCATTATGGTCTATGTTTGTGTTGGTTTTGTTTGCTTTTATACAATGGAAGCTGGTGACGTTATTTTTTGCTGCACTATAACCACATATCTGTGGTGGTCGACAAGAGCCAAACACGTTGTGATGGAGAAAACAGCTGCAACTATAGAAATGAGGCAAATTCACAAACTCAAACACAAGTCTGTACGAGGTCCAAAAACAGGAACATGTAGCAAATGAACAAATGTGCTGCAAGAAACAAAAACATGTGCATAAAAAAAAGTTATTGTGTAGCACGTTAATGTGACCTTTATATGATTATATTTGACACTAGTCTGTTGTCTATACTTCCATTGTAGTGACTTGTTGCCTCACCCCCCCCCCCAAGGGGAGAAGGGAATAGTTTTTGAGTTGCTTTGTTTGTCTGGTTTTTTCAGCAGCTTTACA
The DNA here is from genome assembly GCA_020466265.1 of Siphamia tubifer. Lineage (NCBI taxonomy): Eukaryota > Metazoa > Chordata > Actinopteri > Kurtiformes > Apogonidae > Siphamia > Siphamia tubifer. The sequence continues at coordinate 11,129,591 of CM035786.1, forward strand.
CAAAAACTACTGGACCAATTTCCATGACATTTTCAGGAAAGATGCTAACTAGTCCAGAATAGAACCCCTTAAATTTTGGTGAATGTAGGTGAAAAGTGGCAATGATAACAGATAGGTTCAGATCAGGTAAAATCTGGTTTGTTTGTTTTTTTTGGGGGGGGGGGGCTCATACTGTGAGAAACGTTGCATTATCACCAATTTTCTAACCTTTGCCATTGCTGCAAGGTGAAAGGTTAACTATTTTTAAGTTATGCTTTTTAAACAATCCTATAGTTTATTAAGATGTTACGTTATTAACTTTTATTACATTATCAGATGCTATATAGCTGAGCTCATAATGTAATAAATCATTAATTACTACATTACACACAAATATGTTACTACATTATGCACTCATGATTTTATTACATTATGAACTGCTACATCGGGCAACTGTATTATTATTCATATTTTAGGATTTAGGAGTCTTATTGCATTGGCCTGAAAACACAAAGTTTCACTTCTCTGCAAGTCAGATCATTTTGAAGTAGATGCAAGTTGGTCTGAAATTGGACATTTAATTCCTTTATAACAGTCAGTTGAAGTAAAAAGAGGCACTGACTGGCAAAAAGCAAGAACATAGGTCATAATCTGTGAGGTGTTTGCGGTTTAATAATATTACGGGACACGAAGAAGAGTGGACTGATGGGAAATGTCTTGGCGTTGGGTTTGGATACAATACAGTTATTAAAGTTGTGACTTGTAAAGAGTTGCACAACCATAATTAAGTGGTTAGAGCAGAACCCTGGAACCCTGTCCGCTGTGTGATTCATCAGGATTTACCATAATATTTACAGTGTATGTATGGAAAGAAGTGGGAGGTTGTAATCGCTGGCGGTTTTGCAAAGTGATATAAGTGTCAGTTCCAGATACAGGGATCATGGAGCATGTGGTTCATATAGAGCTACAAGAAAAATCACACTCTCAGCCTAAATACCTGGCAGACAAGTAGGCTGACTCATGGACATATGAGCTTATCATTTTTTCTGGTTCATACCTTCGTCACTGCTCCAAATGTGGGCTAGATATGATCGATGGTTTATAGCGGTTACCATGGCGCTCTTACCTCAGCGTCACTCACTGTGCTATCGGCATGAAGGGGACACGCTGGCAGGCATTAAAGAATATTTACACAACAGAGCAAGTGAGTCACAATTATGCTGGAAATTAAGTCCTTTAATTTCAGTTTCCTTTTACTTTTCTTTGTGTATTATCCTCCGAATGCTCTTTTCAATCAGCCCTCATTTTCTGTTAAACATTCGTGAAAAGAGCACTTAATGTTTGAGCAGAAACAGAAAGCGAATACTCAACAATATGAAATATAATATAAAAAGATTAAAAGAGGGGAAAGAACAAAATGTGATCACACTGTATATTGAATTAACTCAAAGATTAAGTCAAAAGTAAAGTGGTGCATGTAAGGGTCAACGGTGAAAGTGGGTTTAAATTAGGGCTGCACAATATTAGAAAAAAACTGACATTGCGATTTTTTAACCCTGCAATATATATTGCGATATGAAAAAATACTCAGGAGTAAATGGACTGTACTTATATAGCGTGTTTCTACCTCAAAGCGCTTCATATTAGCCTCACATTCACCCATTCACTCACACACCAGTAGGTTTCTAAGGTTCTGTCAGTCCTACTGGGAGTCAGTGTCAGAGTTCGGTGTCTTGCCCAAGGACACTTTGACATGTGGACAGCCAGAGCTGGGACGCGAACCACCGACCCTTCAGTCATTGGACGACCAGCTTTACCAACTGAACTACAGTCGCCATAAATAACAGCTGTGTGGTGCCGACGCAAATGGTCAAACAGATTAGTGGTCGACACAGAACATATGTTTCAGTGTCATTTTTATTGTAGCTGAAATAATTTAATCAAATTAATAAATACATACTAAAAATAATTTTTATTAAAATAATATTAAATACAAATTAATTTAAAAAAATTAATGGATTAAATAAATAGATACAAATGAAAAATGTATTAATTAAAAATACATTAAAAAAATACAAATAATTTAAAAAAATTGATGGAGTTGCTTTTCTTTCTGGCAGTGAGCCTTGGTTTTGGATGATTTTCTCTTGTTGGTCGCTCATTTTTCAGTCTTGTTACCAGTAACTCACTCCAAACTGGTTCAGAATGATTGTGATGTGCTCAGTGTGTGTCAGGTTCTATTGAAATGAAATGATAAAATGTTGAGCTCATCCATCTCCTACATTACAGGACCTGTCATGTGACATTGCTATTTCGATGCTCAAACAATATATTATGCAGCTGTAGTTTAAATAGGATTATGAGGACATAGGTGGTATGAGGGGCATGTGAAGCAGATGGTGAAGGTAAAAGGCTGACCTCTAGTGTCTAAACCTGGTGACCTGGAGTCACACTGATGTCCAGTTAAGACAGAGAGATGATCCAGTGATCATCTCTGTGGTCATGTAATAGAGGCTGAGTGAAAGAAGCACAGACGCACAATAACAGCCCAGTGCATATCAGTAATACTCACTATAGTATGTGTTTTAATCATCATAATGTAAAAATCAACTGATGACATTCCTTTGGCATCTAAGCTAACGTTAACTCTTTGGTGCGTAAATGATAAAACCCTTAGTGGAGATTTCTTTCCTGAGTGTTTTTATTCTTTTTAGGCACGAAAACCACAATGTGATTTAAAAAAAATATATATATTAAGCTATTTTAACTGGAATTACAAAAATGTCCACTCAGCTGGAAAACATGTTTAATTTCTGAAGCAAAGAAACATGTATTTAATACTCACCAGAAAGTGATATACTGTGTGAAAATGAAATTAAAAATGAATGAATGAAAAAAAAAATGTAAATGGCATTCAGCTAATTTATCACATTTTAACAAACTCTATTACCTGTTATTACGTCATGGAAATAATGTGCCAAAAAAAAACATTTATTTCCTTTTTTTTTTTTTACGATTTTGTTCATTAAGTTACACTAATAGTATGATGTCAGTGTATTGGATAATGAATAACCCACTAATATATAAGAGAACAGTATGATTGTGGGCTATTGTCATTGTTGTCTGTTGGACTTGACATTAATAAATGCTATAAGGAAATATTTTCAAGAAATAATTTGACATTGTTATTCTCACAGTGACTTTCACAAACTGTATTAATTGACTAAAGAAACAAAAGGGATTTTCCCTTCAAAGTGAAATAATTAATGAACCTATAAAGACCTAATGCTACACTGGAACAAAAAACTAAATCTTACCAAGTTTTGTCTCATCACACTTTAAATCAAACATAATCACCTAAAGAGTAACTTTTTAGTGAGATATAGAAACAGATTTTTAGACAATAGATCTGAAAAATCTGATTTAAAAACATATTACCAACATCATTTTCACTTGTTCCATTTCCTGCTTAATTCAAGATTGTATTTTTGTTTATTTCAAGCAAAAAAAAAACAAAAAAAAACAACTAATGTGCCAGTTTATCCAGGCATGTAGAGTATGTATGTCAGTTGGGGATTCATGACTCTGTGTTCCTTGTTAAGCATAGGTTATTTAAAATGGAATTCAGCTGTTTATTTTGCACCCGTTGATCTAAAAATGTCTGTCAGCAAGAGCTTATTTCCCAGTATTAACCTATATTTATCAAGTGTTTTGTTTTAATGGAGGACGTTACTCATTGAGGATGACTGTGCACACATAACCTTGAAATATAAGATAATTATACGCATTCTAGGAAGAGGAAGGACAACATACATAGATAGATAGATCCACCTTTCCACTCGTACCAACTTGACTTAGCTCGACTCGGTAGCGTTACCATTACAGGATAGAACTGACTTCACAGAACCTCGTTGTCATAGCGATGCAGTGGATTTACTGCCATGTTGGCTGCTCTTTGTTCCTTTTGTCAGTTTCAACATTTCCTGAAAATGTAATTATATCCTTCTGTAACTTTTTGAGCTATCTCACTAACAGACAGACAGATAAACAAAGGACCTGGTACTATGAATAGATGGTTTTGGTGTATTATAGTGCATTTTTTGTATATTTTTCTTCATTTTACTCAAAGATTTCTCACAGTTTGACATAATAGTTTATCAGCTACAGCAGTTGGAGTAAAAACTAGAAATATGTCCAAACTCAGAGCCACTTTTCACTAAAAGATAATGTAAAGTTATTTTATTCAATCTGGCAGCCCTTTATAGATTATTTTAATAACCAGGTAGACATTTTCTTTTTCTTTTCTTTTAGTTTCTTTTCTTTCTTTTCTTGTTTTTTACTTTGTGTGTATGTACGTATGAGTGTAGTGTAGTGGCCTGTTCTGACATCACATATATTGAATACTATATCACTTTTTATAATGCCATTTGTTCACAAATCAATTTAAAAAAACAGTTTGAAAAAATATATTTCATCATACTTAAAATAAGCCATAATTACCAAAAGAGCAAGTTTTCAGTGAGATATAACAGCATATTTTTAGACAATCGATCTTGAAAATATTTAATTCAATAATTGTAGCCATGAACATTTTCACTGGTTCTATTGGCATATTTTATTTTATTTAATTTTTTTTGCTTAATTCAAGCAAAAGTATCTTTGATAAAGCATTTTTTTTCAGTGAAGAATAATCTTTAAAGTTAAATTAAACCACAGGGAAATTATTTTAAAATGCATTACATTTTAAAAAAGCAAAATAATACTTCTTTAACTAGTTATCCTGGCTCTTCCTAGAATGCTTATATTAAAAAGTTATGTGTGCACAGTCATCCTCAATAAGTAACATCATACATTAACTTAAATAAATACTTTATTTGTATGTATATATATATATATATATATATATATATATATATATATATATATATATATATATATATATATATATATATATATATATATATATATATATATATATATATATATATATATATATATATGTTAATACTGAGCCACAAGTTGTTTCTGACATTTTTAGCTCAATGGGTACAACATAAACAGCTGAATTCCATTTTAAGTAACCTATGCTTTACAAAGAACGGAGAGTCATTATGAGTCCCCACCTGACATGCATAATGTGTGTGTGCCTGAATAAAAAAGTCTACTAATCCTTTAAGCCAATAAATACAGGGACAGAGACGGAGAGACGAAGGACAGAAGTCAAACACGTTGCATGATCTGTGTATATGAGGTGGGTGTGAACAGCACTGATCCTTCCTGTTTGAACTGCACTGATTCAGCACATAAATAAAAGAAATGTGACAGTGAACTATGCAGGGGAGGAAAAAAGACTTAAGAGTGACTAAAGGTTTTCTTTTGTTGGCAACTTGTAGAAACATAATGACTGAAATGGACTGCTTTGATAAATGATGAAACCTGAGAATATTCTCTATAACATTAGTGTCAAACTCATTTCAGTTTAGACCAAATGAAGTGGACCAGATATGGAAACTAATAACATCATTATATACTATTTACTTTCTGTAAATGATGCAAATATTTACATACATGTAGAATTATTTTTTTTAAACTATAGGAATGATGTGAACAATCTAGAATGTCTTAAGAAAAATAGGTGCAATTTTAACCCTTTGATGCATGAATTATGAGAACCTTAGTCAGATGTTTTTCCTAAGTGTTTTTATTCCTCTTTAGGCCTGAAAAAAGTAATGTGATCCACTCAACTGGAAAACATGTGTTTAAGCTGTGAAACAAAGAAACATGTGTTTAAAATGCAATATGAGGACACTGTGAAATAAAAAAATTTTAATGCAGGGTTTTTTTTTCAGAAGAGAACAGACTGTTAATTACAGTCTAATAACAAGCAATTATTTTACACATAAACATGTTAGTGCAGATCAAGTATTAAGAACAGACCAGTTACAGTAATGATATGGAACTAAAAGAACTAAACAGCTGGAAAATAACTGTCCACTAGACTGAGCAGTATGAATAAATATAATTTACACATGTTCATGTAACATACAGATAACAGTGGATCTACAAATGCATAAATCATTTAGTAATAGGCAGAATATTGGTAAAATTACACCTCTCTTAAGATGTTTCAGGTTGCATTAAAAAAAATCTTTCTCATTTCTAGTCCAAATGTCTCATCACACTTAAAATAAAACATAATTACCTAAAGAGGAGCTTTTCAGTGAGATATAAGAACTGATTTTTAGATAATAGATCTGGGAAATCTTATTTCAAGAAATATTACCAAGATCATGTACATGTGTTCTGTTGGAAGATTTTTTATGTATTTATTTTTGCTTAATGCACCCCCCCCCCCCCCCCCCCCCCCCCCCCCCCCGTTATGATATGTAAACAAACAAACAGGTGCATACCATGCTTTGATATGTTGTGCTCACAAGAAACCTTTTTTTCATATGTCACAAGGTGGACAAAAATAGTTTGTGTGAGGGTTTTTTGTTTTTTTGTACTTGTCTTTAGGGGGCATTTTTTCCCCAATGCATTTAAAAAATGGTTGTCAAGTGGACCGAACCAGTAAGTATATGATGATACATTCTACTGAACTGGTTCAAATTGCAGTCCCACAATGAAAAATGCATTAGGTATTCATACTTTACATGTACACAAATATAATATTATGGTCTAATTAAAGACAATATATTAATTGACATAATACAAAATTAAATTTATTAAAAACAATTAGTGCTAGGTACAACAAACCCCGCCCCCCTTGCACACATTTGACCTCATTCGCCCTTTCTCTTTTCATTGTGAAAACACTTTTTTGGTGACTGTGACCTTTGACTTACATTCACTAATATTTAATGGGATCTGTTCTAGACCACCTCGCACCTTTCCTGAAAATTTAATAGAAATTTTTCCAGTAGTTTTTTGTGTAAAGCTGCTAACAAACAGAACCAAAAACAATACCCCTCTCTCCTTCGGTGGTGGCGTAATAATATTTTATGTGTTAGTTCCTATTGGAAGGTTACTGTCCAAACCTCTAACCCAGAACTGGGCCAACTGAGACCACATGCCCACATGATACTGAACCATGACAGGCCCACATGAGGTTAAGTCAATGTAAATATGTTATACAGCTTTTATTTTGTAGAATCTGCTAAATTAATGTTTTTTCTTACATACTTGTCAGACAAGATGTTGGCTCACACACACACACACACACAAAGAAAGATTAAGAATACAGAGATTTTAACAAGACATGGATTTTGAAGTATTTTTTCACTGAAGTCAGGGAAAGAACTGAGATATGTGAACAAACAAAGCTGCATTTATGGTTTTTTATGTAAAGGTAACATGGAACTGAAGAGGAACTTTTCAGTCAAATGTAAGAACTGGGTTTTAGACAATAAATCTTGAAAATGTTATTTCAAGAAATTTACCAAGATAATTTTCACTCTTTATATCTGACTTAAAAATTCCTCTTCAGGTGATTGTGTTTTGTTTTCAATGTGCTCAGATTAGACTGGAAATGAGTAAAAATACACTTGGTACCTTTTAGATGTTTGCAGTTAGTATCTGCAGTACAGTGTGTTTATTGTGCTGAAAATAATAAAAGGGCTTGTGATTAAGCATCATTAGATGTTTTGTGCCTTCAGCTAAACATGTTTGACTTTGGAGTTTCATCATGTGTTCATTTATTGTGCAACGCTCTTTACCTCAGGAACCAGATCCTATCATTTGAAGTTTATCTCAGACTTAATGCCTTTTCTGATGTTAAAAGTGACATTATAAGCCAGACTAAAATAGAAAGAGGCTCTCATTGGTCGTATAATCAGGCGTTAAGCTTCAGTTTAAACACACACCAAAGATTTGAATAGAAACAGCCTTGTATTTTTATTCTTGTCTGTTTCTGTCTGCGTCTGTGACTCTTTGTACACTGTGTGTGGAGTTGGGCCTTTATTAAGCAGAAGCTTCTAATTCCTGAAGAGAAATCCTCTTAGGATCTATGCTCTATTTCTGTTTGGTCTATAGGGTCTTTTTTGAAATCTCCATTAGACCAAGCTCATTGGCTGAGAAAGACACATGCATGAAAAGCAGCCAGCAGCCAGCAACAGATAGCTGAGTGAAGTGATCGGGTGTAGATCAGCACAAGATTAGCTTCCAACAAAGGGACGGCTTTATTTTGGCTCTGGAAGGTAAGAAAAAACATTACTAATTTATTGCATTAGTTTTTCTGTTGTTCTATTAACATACAGAAATCAGCTAATGTGTATAAATTGTACTTGTTTAGTTTAGTTTGACATATAACAACACTACACTGGGGGGAAAAAATCTAAATTTTACGAAATGTATTTTTCTCATCTCTAGCCCAAATGTCTCATCACACTTAAAATAAGACATAAACACTTAAAGAGTACATTTTCAGTGAGATTTAGAGATACGGAGAATTTTATTTAAAGAAATATTACCAAGAAAAATGTCACTTTGTCCACTGGCATATTCTTTATTTGTTTATTTTGACTTGAATTAAGCAAAAAACATCTGCCAATGGAACAAGTACAATTATCTTGGTAAGATTTCTTGAAATACGAATTTCAAGATCTATTATCTAAAAATCTTAAATTCTCACTAAAAAGTTCCTCTTTCAGTGATTATGTCTCATTTTAATTATGATGATACATATTGACGCTAAATGAGAAAAATACACTTGGTAACATTTAGATATTTACAGTGTACTACAGAAAATTAATGTGCAAACTAAAAAAGCGCAGTGAAAAATAGCTTTAGTAAATGTTTCCAAAACCATAAACATCTAAATAAAACAATAAATAATGCAACACAAACTTAAACAATGACTCATGAACAATAATGAAACATCTTTAAACCAATAATGGTTTCGTCCACATGAAAAACCTAAAAGACACTATTCAACACCTCAAAAGTCATAAAAAGCACACTCACTCCTTCTGGATTGATTTTGAATATTTGTGTAAATTTACACGGTTTTACAGAATAAAATGCCATGGAAACATTTCTCAATCGTTTTTTTTTTTTTTTTGTTATTTCTTTATATGTTCAAGGAAAAACAGTTGCACATAGTAAGAACAAACAACTCTTTATCTTGTGGTTAGTCATGAGTCTGTGTCTAATTGGAAATATCAGCTGTTTACAAGAGTGTACTGTCTATCTTCCTCATGCAAACACACAATAGTCAACTTTATTTCACATTATTGCACATTGCAGATTTTTTTAATATTCATTTACAAAATTATAAACTCAATTGTGGTTTGTCCCTTAGATTAAGTAAGGCTTAATTCTAAATTGTGGTCTCATTGGAGATCAAGCATTTTTGTGTAAGTTACAATAGATTTATGCCATTTCTTTCCACTTTTACTGTACATTTGTCTTTTTTATTGTATCCTATGGACCCAGTTTCTGTGTCCTTAATAAAGCTTATATGAATTTCCATTGACACTTAAACAAACATTGGTTCAACTCTAGCCTTAAAATGCCTCATAATAGTAAAATGTGATGTCATATTGTATTTAATGTCCCTTATACAAACCATAAACAGTCACACAGACACACATATGAACCTTGACTAATTCCGTGTAACTTTCAGTCATGTTAAAGCTAATGATAGGAAATCTCTACTTGTGGATTTAGGGTTTAAAGAGGTGGACACAAACATCATTAGTCCAGATCAACATCGTGACACAGGGACGAAGACTATACTAATTAAAACCTGAGGGATAGGACATTTAATCTGATGATTTATAGACTCCCTATACATCACACTTTGTTCCAGCACGACACGACAACACCAACATTACAAACACACTGACACATAAGAAAACAGTATCGATCTATTACATGTGTTTGATCAGTAATACGGAAACCATTTATATAGTTTCCATATTACTGATGGAAACCATATAAATAATAATAATACATGCGTATTGTCTTATTGGTTATTATTGTGATTTTATTCATTGCTGCTTTCTACATTTGCTCATTGCATTTATTCTTAAAACGTGGCCTGTCGTAAGCACTAGAGCTCTGTTGCATCGCTCTAATCCTCTTAGACTGCATTAATTTGATTAAAATCATGGGATTTGCTAAGTTTCCATCTTTGTCACAGTCTGGAGGTTAAAGCTATACACATCTTTTTTTTCATAAGTGAATTATCCCACACTTCAAAAATCTAAATAATCACCTAAAGAGGAACTTTTCAGTGAGATATAAGAACTGATTTATAGACAATAGATCTGGAAAATTGTAATTCAATAAATTTTACTAAGATAAATTGTACTTGTTCTATTTGTAGATTCATTTATTTTTGTTTGTTTGGGGGTTTTTTTGGTTTTTTATTTTTGCTTAATTCAGGATTTTTATTTGTGTATGTCAATATATTTTATCATTTAATTCAAGATAAAACTTTTTTTTTTTTTTGCTTAATTCAAAAAAAATATATGTCAATGGGAACAAGTGAAAATAATCTAAAGATTTTTTATAAATAAGATTTCCAATATCTATTGTCTAAAGAGTAATTCTTATATCTCACTGAAAAGTTCTTCTTTAGTTGATTATGTCTTATTTTCAGTGTGATGTGATAAGTTGACTAGAAATGAGTAAAAATACACTTTTGTATGACATTTTAAATTTTTTGAGGTAGTGCATAAAATCAGTAGCTACTATCATTTCCACTGATCAGATTTTTTTTTGTCTGGTAGGAAGCTAACAAGCAAAAATGTCTTTGATTGACTTGGAAGAGACAGCGACCCACACAGGTGAGTAAAATCAGTGTTCTAGTAATAAGTGACTCCACCAGAGTGGAGCCCTACACTTTGTGATGAATGTGCAAAAACATCTATTTTGTGTTCTTGATTTATTTTATTTATCTGTATATCATTGTATGTTGATTTAACGAGTTTTAATTTAGTTTTCACCATCACCACCAACAAATCCCTCTATATGCAATAGGACGGTACTACAACTAATCAGCATAATCTTTAGGATGACGAAAAGTTCACAGAGGAGTCCAGAGAAAGTTAGGAATGACTAAACAAAATGGTGGATTATGGAGCTTAACGACTGTTGTCGCTTCTGTAAAAAGAATTTAAAGATTGCTGATGTTTTCTCACATTCTTCACTCATCTTTGATAAAATGAAATCACCACCCGTTTTTGTTCTTCTCCTGTGGTTGTTTCCACTTGTTTCTCTCCAAATCGTTGCAGCGTCACTTTGTTATGCCCGCCCTCTGACTCTATACTTCACCGAGATTCGTCGGCCAGTTTCGGGACAAATCTATCCAAATGTTACATTAAGCGTAACTAGACTTGCAGAGTAGCACGTTAGATGTGCTGCCACTGGCGTCTAGCACGGCTAGGCTAATTACCTTGCACTAAAAATGATGATTAACACCCTGTTTAAACCTTAAAGATGTCAAACTATTTCTGTAGCAGCATCTAATCTTCCCTAAGCAACAGTACGACTGAAACCATGAAGTAATTATTAAATGGAAATGTTTTGGTGATGCTGTCCAGTAAAACTACAGGATCAAATCTAAATCGTTTCCTTCGTCTCTCTCTCTGTTCGCTCTAAACAGGTGTTCATGACTTTCCTCTCATGGTTCTTGCTTATCCTCAGGTCCAAAGGGAGTCATCAATGACTGGAGGAGGTTTAAGTTGGAAAGTATGGACCAGGAAAACCTCCCTGCAGCAAAAAGGGAACTGCTGAGACAGATGTCCTCCCCACAGAAGCCCAAAGATGACTCCAAAGCAAACCTCAACCGCAAGGTACAGACCACGGCTGACAGGCCACTTTTGGGGTTTATCCAGTCTTACACCTTGGGTTTTTACTTCAGATTATGTTGTTTTTTGTGTACGACTATATAAGTGCAGTGGTGTAAATATGTTTTTGTTGCCCCCATGCATTTGTGATATTGCATTAAAAAAAAAAATCACACTTAAGTCACTGAATTCTGCCATGATTTGTTCCTTTATCCAAATCCTTCTTCTGCACATGCTCAGTTCCATCAAGGTCAAAACTGGATGTTTGAACAGATAATGAAACACATGCAGGTCATGACATGTTGAAACTGTAAAGAATGTTTTTCATGTGTCTCTCAGGAGTGGGGGGTGATCTGCCTTGGCGGAATCTGCTCTTTTCTAGTCATAAAATAAGTTATTTATATCTCACTTATTTTAAGTGTGTTGAAATATTTTGACTAGTATTACTTGTACTTGTACTTGTTGAGGTCTTCCCGAGACGAGTAAATCGTTTGAGTAGCGTGTGCACCGAACTCGGCTCTTCCTCAATAGTCCCCTCCACTTCTTTCTGTCCCTTGCTAACTCCTGTAGCTCTTCTAAGCTGGTACTAGGCCTCCCGATAATTAGCATAGCATCTTCCAGGACACAGTTAATCCATGATTTCCTGGGCCTTCCCTTTGAACGTCGCCCATAGTTCGGTTTCCAATCCAATAGATACCAGGGCAACCACTCTTCAGGCATTCTTACAATGTGCCCTAACCACCTTAGCCTATTGAGAGCTACGGTTGTGGCTATGCTCGCTGACTGTGCTTGTAGTAACACATCATTGATCCGTACTCGATGATCTTGACTAGAAATGAGAAAAATACAATTGGTAAGATTTGGATTTTTGGGATTTTTCCCAGTGTAACATTGGGCGTCAGGGCATTGAAAGAAAGACAGAGAAACAGGTACATTAGAAAAACACTTGGAGAGCACAGATCAGCCCCCCACCAGAAAGACAGGTGTATGCCGCCCCTCCCTTCCCACTGATGACCATCGAACTTTTATCACTTGTTACTTGTGACAGTATGAATATTTCCTGAAAATTTCAGCCAAATCTGTCCATAACTTTTTGAGTTATCTTGCTACAAATCACACACATGCCCCCCCACACCCCACATACCTCCACCGATCACCACCAAAATGTAATCATTTGTTGCTTGTTCCTATATCAGCATTTCCTAATATTTTCAGCCAAAGCTGTCCACAACTTTTTGAGTTATATTGCTAAAAAAAAACCAAAGAAACAGATAAACATCAGCAAAAACATAACTCTGCCATTCGTTGGCAGAGTAAAAATTGTAATTGTCTATTGGCAGTATAAGTGGTAACTGTTGCTCTAAAATCCTTTCCTCAGATGAGTGTGCAAGAGTATGAGCTGCTGAAGGAGGAGGATGAGGGGTGTCTGAAGAAATACAGAAGGCGCTGCATGCAGGAGATGCACGACAAGCTCAGCATCGGGCCCCGGTTCGGAGGCGTCCACGAACTGGACAGCGGAGAGACCTTCCTGGAGATCATCGAGAAGGAGCATCACAGCACAGTGGTGATTGTCCTCATATACAAGAACGGGGTCAAAGGTTGCGAGCAGCTCAACACCTGCCTCGACTGCCTAGCGACCGAGTATCCCACCGTTAAGTTCTGCAGGATCGACGCCGTCACGTCCGGAGCGGCCGAACGATTCTCAGACGAAGTTTTGCCGACGCTGCTGGTGTACAAAGCCGGAGAACTAATCGGAAACTTCCTGGCCTGCACACAAAATTTAACTGAGGAATTCTTTGCCACCGACGTTGAGACCTTCCTCAACAGTTACGGTCTACTGCCGGAGAAAGAGCTGCCGGGGGTGGAGGACGAAGAGGAAAACGATGTAGAGTAACCTGTCGTCACTAGAGATCTACAAAGACAATTGGTTTTGAGCTATGACAAATAGAAAACATGAACATCTTCGGTAGTTCCTAGTGTTTCAGGACTGTTTTCCATCCAGCTGGTAAAGAAACATCAGTGTTGCAGATATCGGTGCTTGTAAATATGGAATAAGTTACAGTAAGGTGAGGATGTACGTTTGTATTTATGACCAGAATAACACAAAAGTTCCACTCACCATTCACACAAAAGCCAAATAGATTGAAAATATCCTCTTAAGTGTTTTACTTTGTCATTTTAGAACAAAAATTACATGATATATGTACAGGGTTTCCTCCAGAAATCTTACGAAGCCTAGTGATAAGACCACTACACTGAAAAAACATTTAACTCTTACCAAGTGTATTTTTATCATTTCTAGCCCAAATATCTCATCACTCTTATTATCTGACAGAATCACCTCAAGAGGAACTTATATTAATATTCCTATATTAAGACCTTCAAACTGCAGTATTTTGTTTCTATAATACATTTAAAACAACAAAGCACTGCACATTATAAAAACAATTAATTAATGAACTACTAAAAAATAATGAATAAGTAAATACATAAAAGTATAGCAATATATTAGCCAATCGAACAAGTGAAAATTGCCTCAGTAAGATTTCTTGAAATAAAATTTTAAAGCTCTATTGACTTAAAGTATGTTGTTATACCTTGCTCTACACTTTTTTTTTACAATAGACCTGGAAAATGTTATTAAACACATACATATAATTATTCTTAATTCAAGCACAAAAAAATCTCCCAATGGAACAAGTGAAAGTGATCTTTAAAAGTTAAATATAATTGAAGTACTTTATTAATACCTTCTTATATCTCACTGTGAAGTTCTTCTTTATGTGATTATGTCTTATTTTAAGTGTGATGACTTATTTGGACTAGAAATATGAAGAATACATTTGGTATTTTAATTTATTTTTTCCAATGTGTAAAATAATGACAGGAAATATGAAATAATGCTTATCATGTCTAACTGTTACACACATGCATTATTGTTCGACAGGCCTATAATACACTGGAGGAAACACTGATGTACTTGTAAAAAACTGTAAAATGTGAAAAGCTTGCACACAGTTTTTTCATATATCCAGGGTTCATTCTGAGTTACATCCTGCATGTGATGCAACATTAAAACATGTATATACGTGAGGTCTGTGTGACTTTTTTTTCCCCAGACTTTTACAAATTACCTGAGGACGTTTTAAAACTCAAAAGGTTAAATTAGTTGAGATGTGGAAACACTTTGTGTAAAAATATCCTCCTCTGCGGTCCAGTGTTATCCATCACTCCTACCAGAAGCCAGAGGTGGGAGGTGCATGTTGTGTTTGGAAAAATCATATGTGAGCTCCTGGTATTTCAACATCATCAGTGAAACATCGATGAGCAGTTAGTTTCTGACTGTATTGTTAAACTGTGAGATAGTCATGGAAATACTGAAAGTGAGATGCTTGGGTTTTCTTACTGTAATGCTACTGACACAGCAAACCCTTGACTGGACTGGTGGGAATTTATCCTCACTAGGGTCACGGAGGGTCACTGGGGGATATTCCAGCTATGGTGAGGGGGGGTACACCCTGGATAAGTTACCAGTTCATGGCAGGGCTGAACATGTATAGACAAATAATCACTCTCACATTCACATCTATGGCTAATATAGATTAATTTATCAACGTGTGTCTTTCGATGGTGGGAGGAAGCCGCAGTACCTGGAGAAAACCCACACAGACCTAAGGAGAACATGTACTGTAAACTCCACACAGAAAGGTCTGGTGTTGGAGCTGAACCAGTGACCATCTTACTGTGAGGCACGAGTAATAACCACTGCACCACCGTGATGCTCTGGTGGGAATTAACGAATAACTTTGTCACTTTACTTGAGTACATAGTCATTATATTTTAGGCCTATCTCAAAGCTGCCATTCCTCTCAAAAATTTTGGAAAAAATTGTCACAGTTGAAAACGTTCCTGGGATGAGCATGATATCCTGGAGGTTTTTCAATCAAGATTCAAAACATTTCACAGCACAGAAACAGCATTGTTAATGGTTTTTAATGACATCCCCCTGGCATCTGATTGTGGTGACTATGTGATTCTTGTCCTGCTTAATTTAACGCTCGCTTTTGATACGATGGACAATGACATTTCACTGTATCGTTTATATCAGCTTGTTTTACTTCTTTGATTGTATGATAATTTTTTTTATCTGTGCAGTTTTAGTACTTTTTTAGATTCATTTTATTGCCTTGTTCTCTTTTCTCTTTTTTGTGTTTAATGCCTTTCTGTTGTCTTGTAGTGTGCAGTACTTTGTGTCAGCTGTGTCTGTTTTAAAGGGCTTTTATAAATTGGTATGGTATGGTATGGTATGGTATGGTATGGTATGGTATGGTATGGTATGGTATGGTATGGTATGGTACCTACACCAGTTGGTTTACTCATCACTACAAGATATACGATACAATGGTTCACATTTTGCATATATCTGTGCATTATACCATATTTACTGATTTTTTAATTCATTTTTGTAACAATGTAAATTCAATCTCCAACACAAGTTAAGAAGATGGGAAGGGGGGGGGGTTGAGAAGAACTATAAGGATAGAAGGGAGGAGACACAAAGTAGGAACGAAGAAGAAAGACGGGGGGGAAGAAAAACAAGCAAACTGATACCAGGATAGATGAGAAAAAGGTATGGTATGGCATGGTATGGTATGGTATTATAAGTAATTTTTTCAGGTATCTGCACTTGAGCATTTCTATTTATTTTTCTGCCAACTTTTTAATTTTCCTCCCTACATTTGTTCATAAATATCTGTACTTTATGCTCTTCACATTCTCAGAATAGACTCATTACATTTTCAAACTGAACAGATGTGACGGTACTAAAAATAAGTCGAGGGGAAAAAAAACACAAGGTGAGAGAGTCATGCATTGGTCCACTTTTTGCAAACTTTCCAATCTTCTTTAATCTTTTTTTTATGTCCTTGCCTGCTACCTGCCCACATTTAGTTTCATTTTACCTGTGAACATTTTTATCTTTTTTTTTTCACCCATCCCCCAGGTGTATTTGCAGGGTACTTGTCCAAATACCAGGTGCAGAACTCTGGTGAGTACCATTCACTGTGGATTTCAAAAACAGACACTCTTCTAATTTTTTTTTATTCATGGCAAAAAAAAAAATGCAGTTTTACCTTTTACTTTTGTACTTCATTACAATCCACAAGTCGCACTTTTTAACTTTTAAGTAAAGGAGTTGAAGCAGTAATTTTATGTGAAAATTTTTTCACAGTAGTAGCTGTAAATCTACTTAAGGACAGAATGTGAGTAGTTTTACCACCTCTGATCATTTCTAATATAGTTCAAGGTGCATAAAAGGACATGATGAAGGATAATGGGTCCCTTTTGTATGTTTGTATTTATTTGTAGTTTTGTGACTAATCTATAATTCCCTGCTATGAACTGAGCATCACAAAACTAACGCTACTCTGATATCGCTCATGATTATCATCAGATTTTCTGGTGACGTTCTGACAAAAATCATGTTTTACTCTCATCAGTGTTTAGACTCCGAGAGTGCATCTTTATCTGTGTGTCTCCAATGGCCTGAATTGTATGAAGATGTAGAACTTTGATTAAAAAAAAAAAAAATACAAACAAAAAGAAGACATCACTGAATCATGTAGATAACATAAAGTACTGGTTACCAACCACATCCTTATCCTTATTTCTATAATTACCAAAGGTTTCAACTCAGAAAATCCGATTCAGATGAACAAAGAAAGCAAATTGTTTAAAAAAAACCAACAAAATAATAAGAATAATAATGGATTAGATTTCTATGGTGCTTTTCAAGGCACCCAAAGCACTTTACATTATTGATCCATTACACACAAGTTTGGTTGAGTTAGTTCTAACATCTGTTTTTACACATTTTACCTGATTTGCCCGATCTCTTATCAGCGTGAAAACACATTTTTGGGGACAGTATTTGTGACCTTTGATCTACATTCACCAAAATTTAATGGGATCTATTCTGGGCCACTTCACACCTTTCCTGAAAATTTCATAGAAATTGGTCCAGTAGTTTTTGCATAAACCTGCTTAAACACAAACAGACAGACAAAAAACTGACTCAAACACAACACATGACTTCATTTGCATATTCGAAAAAACAGTTGGAGGAAGTAAACCGTATTTAATCTCACCCCTTCTCAAGTCCTTTGCATCAGTTCACCTCACTTATCATCTTCAGAAGTGTCTTGCGCAAAGACACAATGGACAGACTAGGATTCAAACCACCATCCCTTCAGTTATTGGATGACCCACTCTACCTCCTAAACCACGGCCGCCCCAGATGGAGCACAAAAATAGTGCACGTACCACTGCAGAGAGCACCTACCTGAATTCCCTTTCGCTGCAGCAGGCTGTCACATGTTGAAAGACTTGTGTTAATCTTGTAACACAGACGTGACCTCGGCAGCCTGGGGCGTGCCAAAACCACAACCTAAAAGCAGATTAAGACTAAAAAGAAAAATAGAAAACAGAAAAAAAAAAACTTCCAATAATAACCCACAATTTGATATGATGTGGATCAAATGAAGTTGCACGATGTATTTTGTAATTGCTTAACAACTGCTTGACATGCTCATCCATAAAACTGAGGCTGCGTGTTCTAAGTATAAGTATGATTTGAATGTAATTAAAGAAACACCTCACCAAAAATATTCTTTGGCCTACCTTTGCTATCCTAACTTGACTTTAACCCACGAAGAACCAAATATCCTCGACTGATTTATTATGTTTAATATCTGTTGATCCACTGAACTTATCAACAAATTTAAATAATTCAAGTAAAATATAATTATTCGTCTTTTCATGGTCATCAGATATGACCCATTTGGACATTCAAAGGCTCTGTAGTTACCATGGAAACACCATCATCTTCTATGACTCAAAATTAAAAACCTACTTAATTCAAGCAAAAAATAAAGAAATAAACAAACAAACAAGTGGTACCTGGCACAACAAACCCCGCCCCCTCACGAACATTTTACCTGATTTGCCATATCTCTTATTATTGTAAAAGCACATCTTTGGTGATTGTGACCTTGACCTTTGACCTACATTCACCAAACTATAATGGGATCTATTCTGGACCATTTTACACCTTTCCTAAAAAATGTCATAGAAAGTAGTCCAGTAGTTTTTGTGTAAAGTTTCTGAGAAACAAACAAGCACAGACAAAAAAACCCCAAACAAAAACAAGTGGTGCTACAACAAACCCCGCCCTCTTGCATTTTACCTGATTTGCCCTTCCTCTTATCATTGTGAAAACACATGTTTGGTGACTATGACCTTGACCTTTGACCTTGTCTTATCATCTGAACTCGCTTTATCTTCACTAGGGTCATGGGGGTCACTGGGGGCCTAATCCAGCTACAGTGGGTGAAGGTGGGGTACACCCTGTATGAGTCTCCAGTTCATTTCTGGGCTGAACATATATAGACAAACAATCACTCTCACATTCACACCTATGGGTAATTTAGATTAACCAGTTAACCTATCAGTGCATGTGTTTGGATGGTGGGAGGAAACTGGAGTACCTGGAGAAAACCCACACAGACACATAAACAGAACATGTAAACTCCACACAGAAAGGTCTGGTGTGGGAATAGAACCAGGGACCTTCTGTCTGTGAGGCACGAGTGCTAACCACTGCAACACCGTGCTGCTCTGTGACCTTTGACCTACATTCACCAAAATGTAATACTATCCTTGACCACTTTGCACCTTTCCTAAAAATTAAAAGGGAACTGATCCAGTAGTTTCTGATAAACCTGCTGATAAACAGACAAACTGACAGACACACAAACGGACCAACTCAAACCCAATACCCCTCTCCCCTTCAGGGGGCAGGGTAAAAATCTGCCAATGGAACAAGTGATGATTATCTTTGGTAAGATTTCTTGAAAAAAGATATTCCAGATCTATTGTCTAAAAACTGTTCCTATAACTCACAAAAAGTTTCTCTTCAGGTGATTCTGTCTGATTTTAAGTGTGATGAGATATTGTGACAAGAAATGAGGAAAACACTTGGTAAGATTTAGATTTTTTTCCAGTGTAAATGCAATAATACAGGATTGTGAATGATATATTAAGTTTTACTTACAAATGCATTTGCAAACATGTTTCAGAGCATTTACTTTGATCTGTAAAATCCAATAATTCCTGACATATTGCCTGCAAAGGGCTCGATTCCTAATTACTCTGAACAGAGCTTGTCACACGCAAACCCATACCTCTCTGGGGATATCCATGTGTCTGTGTTTTCCAAATATCACACCTGGCAGGGCTTCTATGGCCTCTAGCACCAAACTTTCACACAATAGCGTGTCTAAGTTTTATCAAACTTTTTTGATGCCTCCCACACGAACATTAAGAGCAGAGAGAGGTTTTACAGAGAGGCCCAAACATGTCAGCCCAGACACCCTGCTGACCCAGAACAAGCATTGTGTGAATGAGTGGAAGCCAGGTAGACAAAATATCCCATTTGTAGTTTTTAGGCAGGGCGTGCATGCCACTGTTGGTTTGCAAAGGAAACACAGTGAAAAAAAAAAATCTAAATCTTACCAAATGTATATTTCTCATAACTTCTCAGTGAGATATAAATAATTTAGTTTTAGACAAGAAATCTAGAAACTCTTATTTAATGAATTCTTGCCAAAAAAAATTTAAAAAAAATGTAAAAAAATCTGCCAATGGAATAAATGAAAATTAACTTGCTAAAAAGTTCTTTAAACAAAATTTTCCAGTTCTTATATTTCACAGAAATGTTACTCTTCTGGTGATTATGTTCCATTTGAAGTGATGAGCTATTTTAAATGAGAAAAATACACCTGGTAAGATTTTAGAGTTTTGCAGTGTATCACCTCTGCAGAAGGAAATACCTCTGAACTGCAGCCACATAAGAACAGTATGTACAGCATAGTCAGCATAGTGATAAGGGTTCAGTGAGTGCAGCAGAGGCCACTGTGAACTCACTAAAACAACATGACTCATCTCTACGCTCAGAATAAACAACAAATAATTAAGAAAATTAAAGAGATGCCATATTTATCTTCTCGGAAAAAAAACAAAACACATTCATGACCAAAAATGCCATTTGTTTTGCTCTGAAAAGTTAGCCAAATAATTAAATAAACCATAAAACTGGAGGTTAGGTTGAGTCATCACACTTTTCCTCCCACATGGATGTTTATGTCCTGTTTACCTCCTCATCGACCACCTGACCACCCTCCCATTTCTGATGTTTTGATTTCACCCCTTGTTTATACTCTTTCGTTAATTGGGGAACTTTTGTCCATCATGTTTGGACTTGTGCATACCCCAGCTGCTACGCTCTAATTCACACAGATAAAAACTTAATTCACAGAGGTGATGTCATGACAGGGTAGAAGATGGTCAGAGCTGCACTGGGCTCCGGTTTCCAAATATGGACAGAGGATGTGGAGTAGATGACGTAGTAAATCACATAATGCACCACGCACTATTGAGGCAGTTCTTCCTATTTTAAGTCAGTTTTGTTTGGTGCGTCGAACAAATGATTCATTATTTTCAAAGCTTAGCAAGTAATATAAATGTTATTGTGACTCAGTTGAACCTGATAAATACAAAATCTTTTAGATTCTGCATTTCAAAATGTTTCTTAATGACTGGATTTAAAAGATACAAAGCTGTAACAGCATCATCACAGAGTGTCAGTTCATCATTAACCCGTAAAGACCCAAACACCAACCCACAATCAAAACTGTTTCATACCTGCCGATTCATTAATCCTGTCAATATATGTAAATAACTGGTGTAAAATACCGTTATTCATCTTTTCATGGTCATGAGATATGACCCATTTATAGATGTTAAGAGGGTCCATAGTTACCATGGAAACACTGTCATCTTCTACATCCGTGATTGATCAATGTTTCACTTTTTCTGCAGTTTTGATATAACAACCTTTGAATTTACTCTGAGCTTTAATGAACATCTACATGACCGTTGAATGAAATCTAAGAGAAATAAATAACAAATGGTGATAAATGACTTGGGAAATACAAAAAATAAATAAATAAAATAAAAAATTGGAACTTGTGATGAGAACAGTTGTGGGTATTTAAGGGTTAGACAACAAAATGCTGTGTCAGAAATGAATATTTATTGGAATAACACAGAACTTTAATATGGTTTATTAACTTTTTTCCAGAGTTTTAAATGTTGCATTGGTTTTGATTCAAACCTTTTCTGTGTATGGTGTTGCATTTGTACCCATTTGTGATCATATTTTGAGGTGTTTTTTTAGAATTTTTAAAAAAATATATATTTTCCTTTATTTTTCTCAGTTTTTAATGTAATAACCCTCAACTTTCAATGTGAACTTTTATGAACTTCTAAATGATCAGTGAATTAAATATATGAAAACACCTGATTTTCAGTAAAAATCCAAAGTACAGAGTGTAATATTATAGCAAATGAGATAAAACAGTTAAGAAAGGTTAAAAATAGACATACAAACACCAGTCACTAATGGATGAAGGGGAGGTGGAGATAAGAGGCATCAGATCAGGATGAGGAACAGTGCAAACCTTTAAATGTTGTGATAAGGAACCATAGTTCATTTTTAGATTGACCTCAGTGGTGTTTTCCACATTAGTGAAACTGACTCATTAATTGACCGAACAGAGACATAAACATTAACAAATGGAGAGACATAGATGAATAAAAATAACCTTTACAACTGACGGATCCTCCACTGTATTTGTGTATCACTGTGATGTATGACACCTGAAATGAGGAAACACTTAATGTAATCATGAGTCATGCCTAAACAACTCTAGCTATGGATGACAGTCTTGGTGTCCATGCTTCTTGGTTTCAATATAACAAGTGCAGACAACCCAACATGGCTGACTCACATTATTCTCCGGTTGCTATAGGTTACTGTACATTTGGTTTCCAGGTGTGACAACACAGAAAGCTAAATATTTCTGCTGCCTGAGGCTATACTTTGGTATCTAATATCAGTCTTTTGTGTCACAGAAATATCACCTTGAGCCAGTAAATAACTCAGATTATTTGCTACGACAGGTCTAGGGAGGGTCTGAATACCTATAGAGCATATGTCACCATGTTTGGGAGGTGACCACAATTGGAAAAAATGGGAGCTATTTTGACCATATATGGAATCAGCAGCAAATAAACCATATACATTTAACCCTTTGATGCATATAGTGGTCACTCCAGTGGACAGTATATTTGTGGGTTTTGTGGGTTACACATCATCTAATACTCTGACATTTATACTATTACTGTAACTGTGCTGTTCTTCATGAACAAATTGGCATATTATCACCATGAAGTAATAATTAAAGTAATTAGTATTAGAGTTTGTTACAATGTGAGAAATTAGCTGAACTTTATTTTTTAAATTTGTTTCATTCATTACTTTTTTGTTTTATTTTCACACAGTATATCACTTTCTGTTGAGTATTAAATACATGTTTCTTTGCTTCAGAAATTAAACACATGTTTGCCAGCCGTGTGGAAATTTTTGTAATTCAAGGAAAAATAGGGTCATATATTTTTAAAAAAATCAATCCCAAGCCTAAAGAAGAATAAAAACACTCAAGAAAAAGAAACAAAATCTACTAAAGTTCTCATCATTCATGCACCAACAGATTAATGACAGGGAAAATCCAAAATTAGATAAGTACGTTATCATTTGAATATGAATCTGCTTTTACAACCCTAAATGAAAATGTTTCATCACTGGACTGTGGGTACATGCTGTCTTAATGTGAGGTCAAGGCTAGTAGATTTTTTTCTTTAATTTTAAAATAACTGGAATATGTGTTAGATTATTGCTTTGTCATTTTTGGATTTTCCAGGAATGCACAAGTATTTCCCCAGACACATTTTAAAGGTATCACATCCTTTTTCATCATGACATGCATCCAGTCACATACACACTAACACGATATGCATGCAAATTTGCACAGTCATACAAATAAGTCAGTCTATTATGCATTGGCGCCATCTGCTGTTGCTCAGATTTCATTTTACAAAGAATTATGCCAAAAATAGTGGTGGAAACCTATCAAAAATGCAATTCTGGCTATTTAGTTCTAAAAAGCACCAAAACACTAATATGTAATACATGCAAATGTTCACACAGATACAGTTAACACAGTCTGTTGTGCATTGGGGCCACCTGCTCACACTCACAGCTGGCTTAAGGAATTCGACCAAAAATAGAGGTGGCAATCTACCAAAAATTCAATTCTGGCTATTTAATTATAAAAAGCATAAAACACTTTTAGTAAAACATAACCCCTACTGTACAATTTAACGTCAGTATGGCTAACCACAACTATTATCATTTACAACTTTGGGATCAGGGCGTTCTTGTGCTCAAATATATATTTGAAGTCAAAACAACAAAATACGTATAGACTGTCAACATTGGAAGTCCAACAAAGTAATAGTATTTGAATGAATGGGAATAAAAATACACTTTTCTAAATTTCACTGAATAACAGTGAAAACATTTGATCGTATTAAATATTCAAACATAATTTGAAAATGTATTATATTGAGTTTCTATCCCATATGCATATAAATGTATATATTTAAGCCTAAAAATGGAGCTCCTCTTTTCACTAGATCATATTTTTTGACATCAAGAAATAAATGTAGGTGAACTACATTTCCCACAATGCACCCGAGGCCTCCTCAATTTGTAATCGCCAACTGCGCCGGCTCGTGGTGGTGTTGTGGGAAAAATGGCGGCACTCTTGCTGCAGGAGTTTGAACCTTCAGAGATATCAAAACTACCCAAAAACATTCAAAACAAAATTGAAAAGATTCTTTCGGATCAGCAGTATGAAATTGACTCTTTGAAAGCGCAACAGGAACAGTTTAGGGTTGACAACGGTAAGATGTTGCGTAGTTTTTGGGGTTAGCTTAATCCTGCTAAACTCTGACATGCTTATCATTTACACGTTTATTAGTGGAGAAATTGTAATAGTTTCAGTTGTCGAATGCGCTGTAACCACACGTAGACTTTTATAAAATATTTCTGTCAATCACTGAATATTTAGACTACTACTAGATCAAAATGTGTAGTTTAATATTAATGCTAATGTCATGCTAACTAACAGCTAGCTTAATGTTTGATCAAAGATATGAATTGGGCAACTTCACAACAAAGAGCAAAAGTTTCTATTATACATATGTAAATTAGCCTACAGCAGCCGCTTAGTGTTTTATATGTTGTCTTCTTACAGAGCAACATTTCTTTGAGAAAGTGAAACAGCTCGCTGAGTGTCAAGAAGAATTTTTGTCCAAAACCCAAGAACATCTAAAACTCAAAGAGGAGTTCACCAAGCTTGGTAAGAGAGACTGAGAAAACATTTAGTGCGTGACCTTAAACTGACTCAGTTTTACTTTACTATTTTAAACATTTATAGATAATGACCTTTGCTTTTCAAACTATCTCCCGTCAGAGGACGAGCTGCAAAATGTGCGTGAAAAGAACAAGGAATATGAAACTACCCAGGAGAAGTTGTCATCAGAGCAGGTAAGGCAAACAGAATAAGAAGCATATCAATGTAATAATTTCATTTCAGTTGCATCGTAATGGGACAAAAGTATTAAAATGCCAAGTTAGTGGTCTGATACTAAACCAAACGGGTGGGTCATCAATCTTTGACAGTGACAAGTACAGTACAATCCATAGATAGATCTGCTCAATTCACATCTATGTTTACAAATGCATCAATCTAAAAATAAACTAGCATATTTGCTATATTTAACCAAAGTAAAAGCAGCCTGAGTCAAAACTACAGAGATATCGCAATACATGTTGCTTGTGTTTTGTACCTGCCTTCATTTTGATAAATAGTTCTGTTTTTATTTCAGACAGTGCTGTCAAAAGCTAAAGAAGACCTGGAGGCAGAAAAGCGAGAGCTTTTGCGAACATTGGAAAGACGATCCCTGGAAATGGAGAACTTAAATGGTATTCATAAATTTAAGTATGTAAAATAATGTTCTGTCCATATTGAATATATTGGACTTGGTTAATTTTTTCCTATCACCCCATCAGATGACTTGAGGCAAGTTAATGATAAATTGGTGGAGTCTGGCACCTCTAAAATAGCCTTACAGATGAAGCTGGATGAGCTTGAAGCAGCAGAAGTCAGCATTAAAGTGAGACCATTTCTCTTCAAAATCAAATTATATCCTTTCTTTTTTTAGGTTCTCCTTGTAAAATCCTATCTTTATGAACAAAAGGATTTAAAATGGATCTGTACTTCTTTTTCCAGTACAAAGAAAAGCGTATGGACCAGGAGAAGGAGTTGTTGCATGAACAGACATCTTGGCTGAATAAAGAGCTAAAAGCCAAGAGTGAAGAGCTCCTGTCCCTTTCCCGACAGAAGGGGAATGAGATTCTGGATCTGAAATGCAACCTGGAAAATAAAGAAGATGAGGTGTTATTTACAATGTCATGGATATGCATATGCAATGGTTAATTGTGGCGATTATTTGTGCCCTTGTGTTATATTGCTATTATTCAGTAACAAATTCTAAATGTTGGACATCATTTCTGGAGAGGCCATCTATTAACCGATATTGATTTGTGCTTTCCAGGTGAACAGACTCCATGACCAAGTGGCCAGTTTGAAGACTTCAAATGAGCAGCTACAGAAACAGAATGAGGACATGATTGGGAAGCTAAAAGAGGTAGATGGCTGTTTGTTTTAACCTCTCTGGAAGCAGTCCTCTTGTGTTATTACCCGGCCTCCTGAAGGGGAGAGGGGTATTGTGTTTGAGTCAGTTTGTTTGTAAGCAAGCAGGTTTATGCAAAAACTACTAGATCAACTTCCATGAAATTTTCAGGAAAGGTGCAAGCTTGTCCAGAATAGATTCCATAATATTTTGGTGAATGTGGGTCAAAGGTCACAGGCACCAAAAATGTGTTCTTGCAATGATGAGAAATGGGGTAAATCAAGTAAAATGTGTGCAAGGGGGGTGGGGTTTGTAGTCCTGGGCACCACTTGTTTTACATGTGTTTTCTAGAATGAATGATTGACATTTCAGTATTCAGAATCAGCTTTAATCACCAGAGTATAACTACATGTTTTTGTTCCAGGCCAAAGAACAACACGCTACAATGGAGGAAAAGTTCAGAAGTGAACTCAATGCCAACATTAAACTTTGCAATTTATACAAGGTATGTGTGTCAGACCTACGACAGAAATGATTGTACTTCATATTATTGTTTTCCGCAGCTACTATTTTGCCAGCATTAACCTGTTGTTGCTGTTGCTGCAGGGAGCTGCAGAAGACTCTGAGGCAAAGAGTGGGGAGTTGGGTCAGGCACTAGAGGAGCTGCATAAGCTACTGAAGGATGCTGGTGAAGGTACAAGAATACTGGCAAAATGCCAAATTGTTGCTATATATGTGGAGATTAGCCTGAGTTGTATTTAAAAAGAAACTCATCTAAGAAAGAAAGGCCAGATATTTACAGATTTAACACTTGAAGAGTATTGGGAATTACATTTACCTTTTTAGTTCCTAAATTACACTGGTCTGTCTGTGGCTTCCATCTGTTTTGGAATGAAATATTTGTTGATGACAATGTTGGACAAACTGAAAGCTTTGAATTGTTTTTGGAATTGAGTTCTGAATTGAGGTCTATTCTGGATTTGGCTTGATGACTTATACTTTTTTCTGTTTTTATACAGCCAACAAAACTCTTGAAGAGAAATTGCAGGAAATGAACGGCAGCACTGATAAGACTGTTGTTGAGTTAAAGGAGAGAATCCAGGGCCTTGAGAAAGAGCTGGACAATGCCAATGAACTGCTGTCAAATTCTAAACTCAGAGGTCTGTTCCTGTTACATCGCACATCATAGTACTAGTTTAAAAATTACACACAAATTAAAAGTTGTATTTTTCAACAACGTTTTCAGTGTTTTTGTGTAATAACAATTGGTGTTATGTCGGCATAACTTTGGATTTGCAGGTCCTGTTGGAACATCTGTGTTGACTGAGGAGCAAATGACAACAATGTCTCCAACAGCAGCTGCTGTGTCTAAAATAAAACCTGGCATGAAGCTGACAGAGGTACTAACCTGGATCTCTGAATTATTTTTTAAATCTTTTATTTCTTTTCCAATGCATAGAGCACATGTGTTCATTTATTACAGACAAGTTGTATGAATAGATGTATGTCTATTGGCACATTAAGACAAAGAAAAGTAATACTAAAGAAAAATGAAATGGAAAAAAAAATCCACAGTCACTGCCAACAAGCTTTTGAATACCAGTATTAGCCTGTCATTACAATGATGCATGGATTTTATACGTTTACAAGGTGTGAAACATGTTTAAAAAGGCCTTCTGGATTTTTCCATTTGAATGCTGAAATTAATACCTGACTTTGAGTCTTGTTGACCTTTTTTATTGAACTTAGTAGAATTGTTCACTGATTTCAGGAAGCGGTTTGTTAGAATTTGCATGAAGATTGTGGAGTTCAGAAATCGATTTATACTTGACAATCAACGGACTATGATTTTCAGATAACTTAATATTTGTTTTAATCATTATCATTGGCATGTTGTCTGCCTCCTGCTGTTTTTTGTTCCTTTTCTGTTATTTTGACATGAATTATTGTATCGGCATATTCAGTTGTATACAGCTTATGTGGAGAGCCAGGAGCAGCTTCAGCTGGAGCGACTGGAAAACAAGCGAGTCAATAAGTACCTTGACGACATTGTGCAGGAAGTGGAAGCAAAAGCTCCCATCCTCAAGCGACAAAGGGACGAACATGAGCGTATGCAAAAGTCTGTGACAAGCCTTTCTGCCAAACTGGAGCAAGCTATCAAGGTGCCTAATACAGCAGAGAATGTGCTCACTGAGATGATTGATGAAATTATGCCTATTTTGTGTTAATTATGATGTGTTGTGAAAAATTGTGCCCATTTTGGGTTATACTGTTGATTTGATACCAACACATTTTGCATGTTTGGGATTCAGGAGGTGCATCGTCTTCAAAAGGATTCTGATGAGGCCAATAAGCGTTCATCTGTCCTGGAAAGGGACAACCAGAGGCATGAACTACAGTTGGCAGACTTGTCTCAGCAGGTGTGTCTTCTTATTTTCTTATGTTAAATCATTATTTTCAGTAATGCAAGAAGTGATGAATACAGCTATCTGAACATGATTACGTCCCAATTCATTCTGTGTGATACTAGGTTCGTGTACTGCTGATAGAATTGGAAGAGGCCCGTGGAAATCATGTGCTTTTAGAAGAGGAGGTGAGCTCAGCTGATGTCAGTAGCTCATCAGAAATCATCAGTCAACACTTGGTGACATTTAGAAGCGTAGAAGAGCTACAGAAGCAAAATCAACGTCTCCTGGTGGCTCTGAGGGAACTTGGTGAGGCCCAAGAGAGAGAGGAGCAGGAGGGCACTGGCAGCGTGTACGTAACAATGGATTCTGAACTCCTACACATTTCTATATACTACGAATTTGCAGAGGCTGGCACATCCATATTCTTCGTCTAATGGCATAAATTCCTACTTTTTTTTTTTTTTTTTGAGTGGGGGCTAAGAGCAAATTGTTATAGCTATAAACACTTTGTCCGAACAGTGCTGCTTTATTTTTTATCACTGGCTGTGACGTAAAGAAAATTTAGGCAATGATGCAAATGCCAATAAAGCTGTCAACAACTATAACTGTATGATGGTGTTATATTTGTAGAACTGCAGTTATCATACATGGAAAATGTCATACTGAGCTAATGAAGATGTCGTTGTCACAGGCGCGTTGAACTGGAGCAAAGTTTGGAGAAAGCTCAGGCCGACCTGGAAGGTTTGAAGGAGCAACGGTGCCAGCAGATGAAGATAACGGAGTCCATTGTGAGGCAGAGGGACATGTACCGTGTACTGTTAGCTCAGGCAACAGGAGTCGCTTTTCCCCAGCAAGGTAATCCAACCCACAGTAATCTCCAACTGAGTCTAATTTTTTGGTCACAGCTGTCTATTAGACGCTTCTTTTGTTGTGTCAAGTTGGACTTCTTTTTTGCTGAACCCCTGAGCACTGTATTTGTTCTGAAGGCACACCACCTGAGGACTTCTCCATGACCTCCACTCCACGACGTTCACCTGCTGCCACACCTACCACGGGAACACCCACTGCACTTGTTTCCATAGCAGCAGAATCTGCTGAAGCATTGGAAGCCAAGGCAGCTTTGCGTCAAGTGAGTGCTGCGATAAATGGCATTTAAAAAGTCAAGCCTTACTACTAATAATTTAAATGTGTTTTGACTTTTATAGAGAAGTCCAAATCAATGGCAGAATAGATCAGTTATTCACCTAATTTGATAATGGATACATTTCAAACATACTAAGATGAATATCAATGGTGTCTGCTGATTATTGAGCTATTCAGATTACAAATTAGTTTTCCAGCTTGCTTATACCAGCCAGTAGATGGCAATATTTGGCTACATTATGAGACTTGTATTTACTCTTAACATATACTAATAAAATAAGCCTTTTATTAATGCAAATTAATATGTGCATTTAATTTGTTGCTAATGTTTTGCCCCAGAGCAACAATGCAGGGCAAGTGAACATGATCTCAGAGTGAAAAATTTTTTTGGGAAGGCGTGTGAAAATGCAAACTCAAGAAATATGTATTTGTTTTATCTTTTAGTATCTATTTTAATGTCAGTAAAATATGGTATCTTTGACTATACAGTAATTGCTGTCAGTGTTGGGGGAAAAAGGTCAAGTGTGTGTGTGTATATCTACAGTTGCAGGAAGTCTTCACCACATACAAGAAGGAACGTGTGGAAAATGACAAAGCACTGACGGAGCAGAATGAGAAACTCCAGGAGCAGCTCTCTGACCTCCGCTCCCAGAATGCAAAGATATCTACACAGCTAGAGTTTGCCTCTAAGAGGTTAGTGTGAACAACAGGATATGGTACAGACTAAACTATTTAGGACGTATGTGATAAATCTAAATTTACTGTGAGCGTTATTACTGCTCTTCTGACACGCTGTACTTTTCCTATTACACAGCAACTGTACATTGAAATAATTGTATAATTTGCCCATCAAAATATATTTGTTTATAAAATAGGGGTTTGATGATGGATTCCTTTGTACCAAACAATTTTGGTTCAGGGCCTTCAATATATTAAATAGGTGTACTGAATGAATATATGTCGCCTATGTGAGTGTGTGAAAACTCACCTTGTGTTTCCATACGAATTTTGAAGAACCCCTAATTTAATTTGTGCTGCTGCAGATGGACATTGGATTGGACATTTGAAGTATGTAAAAATTTCGGTAGTTACAGAGTGAACGCCTCCCACTGGTCTCCTTCACTGTACTGAAAATGTATGGTACCTGCATCAAACCTAAAATGTTCTTTACCAGGCATCACAGATTATATTACGAGAACATAGACTATAAATTGTGATATTGTGAGACATTTATTCTGACGGTCACATTCAAACAAAACAGGAGATTTACAATTTCTGCGTGTGTGCATGCGTTATAAATATGCTATGTATTAAACCCCCTGGACCTTTATGGGGAAAAATTGGGCCTCAATAATTTTTAATTGAAGACTGTTGTTCTATACCATTATAGCCCCAATATCAAAATGTCTTGTGATATCTGGTTATTTTAATGTAAACTCACCATAAAAATGAACTTCTCACATACGTCAGGTATGAGATGCTGCAGGACAATGTTGAGGGCTACCGAAAAGAGATTGCCTCCCTTAGAGAAAAAGGACAGAAGATGACCACTGCTATGCAGAAACATGAGCAGACCATCCATACCCTGAATGAGGATCTGAGAGCTGCCAAAGAAAAACTTGCCATGGCTGAGGTATGAGTTTGATTGGCCATCTTCCTCTTTTTCAGTTTTTTTATGCTTATATGTGTTTCTAGGTTTGTTGGACAAGGTTCTTGTGGTGGTTGATCAAATTTTTCTTCTTCCTTTTTAGGGCCAGGCTGAGAATCTACGCAAGGAGAGAGACATGCTGAAGCTGGTGGAGTCCAGACTGAATCAGGAGAAGGATTCAATCTTAAGTCAACAGCAGAGCCAGAACCTGCTGCTCACAAACCTCCAGACCATTCAGGTAACCTAATTGTGTGTTTTCCTTCTCAATGACAAAACACTATGAACACAACTTTACATTTTCATTCAATCCTTGTTTAGGCCACTCTGGAACGCTCGGAGACAGATACTCGTCAGCGCCTTACCAATCAACTGGAGAAGCAGGAGCGTGAGATCTCCCAGTTGCAGAAGCGATTGGAGCACGAGGTGGAACAGCGGCACCTGCTCACAAGAAACCAAGAGGTAAACTGAAATGGACACTGGTTTTCCAAAATATATCCTTTAACTTGCATACGCCCTGTGTTAAGAGATCTTACCATGTCTGTTTACCTAAAATCATTTTAATGTTGCCATAAAGACTGTCATTACCCTCTGCCCTCACTGCAGGGTATTGTCATCAGTTTGTCATCTATATGTCTGTCTGTCTGTCCACCCATATGTGCAATAACTTTAACATGGACTGAAGGCTGAAGGTTTTTAAATGCAGGCATGTTATGTTAACTTTGCCAAGGAAAATGGGGAGTTATCGTTTTGCCAGTGTTTATCTGTTTGTCTGACTATACCTCAAAAAGTTATGGATGGATTTGGCTGAATTTTTCTGGAAATGTTGATACTGGCACAAAGTTCAGGTTAGTTTGTAAATTTTGGTGGTGATCAGTGGAGGTATGTGGAAGCACATTGTTTCATTTGGTTGGTCGGGACAGACCACAGCTCACAGAAGTGAAGGAGGGGGGGCTGATCTGCCTTGGTGGAGTCTGGGCTCTCGTAGTGCTTTTCTAGTTTTTGGATTGCATACAGGCTTTCAGTCATTTAAGACACGACAATAGCAGCACCCTCTAGTATGAATTATGTTACTCATCTTAAATGAGTTTTCTTACAGTTTCCATCAATGACACTCATATCTCACACATAGATCCAGTTAATGGAAACAAAGAGACAATTGGAATCACAGGTAACTGTATACCAGAAGACCAAGGAGCTCCTGAATGCGGCCGAGTTGGAGAACAACACACTGAGACTACATCAAGGCAGTGGTGAAGCTCGACACAGCCTGACCCTCCCATCTTTGCCCGCCATCAGAGGTTGGTACAAACAACTGAAGACAGACGTGTAAAAAACATTTATTATTTGAGGCATTCATTAGTCCTCACACTTAATATTTTATCATAAGATAAAATGTAACCCAAGTGTGTAATCTGTACTTGTTGTAAATCAAGCAATTACCTGTGAAATTATGGTGTACCAAAATTACCATTTACATGCTTGTTTGCATTTTTTTGGAGTGCAGTACGGCACAAGTTAATTGTACTATTTTTACAAGTTTGCCCCAAATTTGAAGTTCTCTGACTTTTATTTAAGCAAAGTATTGTTGACTCCTATTGTACGACTATTTGTATGAAGTAAACCCCAGTAAAAGAACTCAATAAAAAAAAAAATCTGTCACCTTTTCAAGTTTGTGGGTTTTAATCACAGACCTGTAACCATGTAATAGTTTTTCATTACTCTACAATCTATTTGTCTTACCAAATATTCTATTTTCTGACTGTGTTCAAAGGCCCACCAGGTTTGGATCAGGACAGAGAGGATGTGCAGGGCCGCTTGAGACTGGCTGAAAGCCGGGCAGAGGAGCTGTCAGAGAGCCTCAGGACAGTCACTTCAAGTATGGACCAGTACAGAGCCATGGCCCAGAGCCTTGAGGAGTCACTGAATAAAGAGAAGCAGGTGGGGGAACAGTCATGAAATAAAAGCCCTTCATAAAATACAAAAAAGTCTGTGCAAATATTTAATTTTACCAGAATATTTTGAGGTAAAAATGACGTAATACACCATATATCTGGAAAAAAAAGTCTCTTCTGTTTAAACACTTTCCAATGCTTTCAGTTAATTAATTTAATCAAAAGATCATCTTAATTTGTTTTCTTAAATAATACCTTTATTGAGTAGAGAATTGTTCGGGACAGTTGAGCAAATGTTTAAAGCTTGTTTAATGTTTAAGCTCTGGTGCTTTATTTAAAAAATAGTTGTTAGGTTTTTAGCATTTTCATATTGAAAGTGTAAAGTTATCTTTATGGTTATGTACTGT
Organism: Siphamia tubifer; assembly: GCA_020466265.1. Classification (NCBI taxonomy): domain Eukaryota; kingdom Metazoa; phylum Chordata; class Actinopteri; order Kurtiformes; family Apogonidae; genus Siphamia; species Siphamia tubifer. The sequence goes on from CM035786.1 coordinate 11,163,578, forward strand.
TCACTGTAGTTTATGTGTACAAACCTCTTCAGGTCACAGAGCAGGCACGTGCCTCTATTGAAGCCCGTTTGAAGGAGGCTGAAGCACAGCGCTGCAAACTGGAGGAAAAGATAATGGAAGCCCAAAAAGAGAAGCAAGACTTGGAAGAGCAGAAGAGGAGAACTGTGGCCTCTCTAGAAGAACAGGTATATATTTTCCTTCTTATTAAGCAAGTTTTTATACACATTTAATCTAATTTCACTTTCAATACTTTGACTGATAACTAATTTGCATTAAATGAAGTTTGTGGTTGCATCACTTGTCCTCCTGAGTAGATGCGGCGTTTAGTTTGTCTGGGTAGGGATGATTAAAAACAGACCAACACTAATCATTATTTGTGGTGCTCTTGTTTAGATGAATAGTCTAAGAAGGAACCTAAGCTCTGCTCAGGCTGATCACCAGGAGGCACTACAGAGACTGGCTGTTTCTGAAACTCGGCACCAGCAAACTTTGCAAGACAACCAGGAGCAGGTAAGAAGTTTATTTGAAAGACTCATTGAGGGAATAGTCAACATAACATTCATCCAAAATACTAAAATCCTATATATTTTTTTCCTGCTCAAAAGGCTAAGCTGGTGGCTGAAGCACAAGATAAGTATGAGAGGGAGATGATGCTGCATGCAGCAGATGTGGAGGCCCTGCAGGCTGCTAAGGCTCAGGCCTTGCAGGCTGTTGAGCTCAGGCACCAGCTGGAGGAGAGAGCCCAGAGGATCGATGCTGAGCTAATTGCAGCCAGGATCTCTTGGGAGGAGCAGGAAAAGATCCTTAAGGTAGGCTGTGAATTGTAGGAGTGCATTATGTTCTTTGGTGACTGGATATATTTAGCTTAACCCTGCAGTTGTAGATAAATGTTTGGTTTGTCGGCACATAAAATCCACCAGTTCAGCTTCCTATTGCAGATTACTTCATAAACATCACATTCTCTGGTAATCTGTGTTTTGTTATTATTAGATGAGATTGACTGATTAAACTTTGTGTATCCTTGAAGGAGGAGTGGTCCAAGATGGAGAAGCGTTATAATGAGTTACAAAGACAGAATACTCTCCTGCATGAGCAGATCCAAACAATGAGCAGGAGGATGGCTGATAATCTGCAACGTGTTGCTAGTGAGAGACCCATGAACGTCTCCTTAACTGAAGAGGGCAAATCTCAAGACCAAGTCCTTGAGATTCTCAGGTAACTCATGTTCTCTCTGATAAACTGGAAAAAAAATCTATCCAACTTGAGCAACAGAATTGTATTTACCAACCATACAGCCCAAAATGGATCCTGATATTTTCCTTTATGTTTAAAACCACCACCAAAAAGCCTTATTCGGTCTTAATTATAGGTTTGTGCGTCGGGAAAAGGAGATCGCAGAGTCTCGCTTTGAGGTTGCACAAGGAGAAACCTTGCGATACCGTTTGAGAGTGGAGCAGTTGGAACGAGAACTGAAGGACGTTCAAGACAGTTTGAGTGCAGCCAGAGAAAGAATGCAGGTTGGGTTTTATTCTCAATTAAGCATCATGGAGTTATTTAACAGTTGAAACAACAATTTAGATCTTTGTAGGTTTAAATGGAACCAGGTTTTCTTCAATAAATTCTGTAGGCAAATTTTAATAAAAGAAAAACTGATATTTTGCAGTCACCTGTAGGATAATACTATATTTGCTTAACTTCATGCAAGGAAGTCAAAAACATTGTACTTAGCAAAAACAATAAGCCATACATATAAGCATAGTCCTATACTGTAACTATAGCCTGGCTAAATCCTAAGAGCTCAATGTTGATCTTATTCAGGTAACTGCGAAAACCCTGGCTCAACACGATGAGCTGATGAAGAAGACTGAAACTATGAGTATACTGATGGAGACCAACAAGATGCTGAGAGAGGAGAAGGACAAGATGGAGCAGGAGCTGCAGCAAGCCCAAGCAAAAGTATCTGTTGCACATTGATCGAAAACACATTGATTTTACTGAATTTGCACTTAGTTCTGTACTCCTGCAGTTTTTTTTGTTTGTTTGTTTTTTTTACAGTACATTTTCAGAACAACGGCTTGACGTTCCTGATTTGTCTCTTTTAGGTGCAGAAGTTGGAATCGGACATTATGCCACTTCAACAGGCCAACTCGGAACTGAGTGAAAAAAGCGGCATGCTGCAGGCTGAGAAAAAAATACTGGAGGATGAAATCAAGCGTTGGAAATCTCGAACACAGGTTGGAAAACAAATGGAAAGGATGCCTATTCTCAGACCTTTATTCATGGCTATCAAAGTCATTTTACTTTAGGGGGCACATATAGCCCAATATGACCTGGGCCAGACTAGTAAAATAATAACGGTGAAAAAAGTTATTTTACATTATGAAAATGTTTGCATCTACAAACCATGCTTTAAAAGAAATGTGAATAACATGAACAGCCACAAACAACCTGTAATTTCTTAAGAAAAATAGGTGCAATTTAAACAATATTATGCCTCTGCTAATGATTTACATGTGTGCATTTAAACTCAAATCTACAAATCCACTAAACTTTTTAATATTATTTCGTCAGGCTAGTCAAAAAAATTTTGTAGGATAATTTGCAAATATAAAAGTGTTCATGTTATTTTACTATATACAATAGAACAAAGGGAAAATTTTGGGTTGTCATTATTTATAGGTTGTTTTGATTGTATTTTACTGGTCTGACCTGAATGAAATCGAGTTGGTCTGAATGTGGCTCCTGAAAAGTGATTTTGATTACCTTGATTTGTGACATCTTCAGTGTGATTTTTGTATTTCACATTCGTCCCATGGCCAGATTGGATCTGTTGATATCCCCATTTTGGTCCACAGGCCATATGTTTAACATCCCTGACTTAAGTAGTAGTATTAGTGGTGTGTGATTGTTTTAGTCCTAATGTTCTTTTTAATCTAGTAACATTATTAACACCCATCACTTTCTTGCCTTCTAGCATTTGGTGACCCAGCAGAAAGATTCTGATCCAGAGGAGTATAAACGTCTGCATTCTGAGAAGGAAGCCCACCTCAAACGCATTCAGCAACTCACAGAGGAGAACAACAGGTTTAAAGGAGAGGCATCGAGGTGAGCCATTACTGACTGATGTACAATGTACTTGAGTTTTCCACCATTTGTTTGCCATTTAGTTTGGTTACATGTATAGGTGTGCTTCTTTTACCTTGATTACCCCCCCCCCCCCTTCCCCATTTTCTAGGACCAGTGGTGTCACTACATCTTTGCAAAACCAGGTCCAGAGTTTGCGTGACGGTGTAACTAAAATATCTGAGGAGAGAAATACACTTAAAAAAGAAGTGGAGGCCAAAAATCAGGAACTTCAGGAGAAGGTGCGAACTATTACCCAGGTCAAGAAGATCGGACGCCGTTATAAGACTCAGTTTGAGGAACTCAAAGTACAGCATGAAAAGGTGAGGTATTATATATTATACACATATTTAGTTTAATGAAGTGGGTTTAATCAGTCTGTTGAATGAGTCCCTTCATTTTAAGTATAATATTTCATGCTGGGCTTATTCAGGTTGTAGCTGAGGCTGCAGCAGGTCCATCCCAGGATGAGGAGGCTCGTCAAGCTTCAGTTCAGGAAATGCAGAGTCTCAAAGATTCTTTAAGCCAGGCTGAAACCAAGACCAAAGAACTGGAAGGACAGCTGGAGAACATTAACAAGGTAAAAACTGGTATATTTGTGTATATTTTAATGGATTGACTCTTTGTCTGTTATATAACATCCACGGAGCCATTGGAGATGTAATTTCAGTTTTAAAAACTTACATTTTGTTGGAAAGTCATTAGTTTCTTATAATCTTGTTGCCTCCGCCAAGGAGGTAATGTTATTGCAGGTGTTCGTTGGTTGGTTTGTTTTTGTGTACAAGATAACTCAAAAACTTATGGACTGATTTTGATGACATTTTCAGGGTAGGTTGGTAATGAGGAGATCTGTAAATAAAATACTTGTCTCACAAGAACATTAAATCTGCAACAAAATCATGTCCATCCCAAACTCTACTGTAGTCACATGGCAAAGTGAAAACAACATAATTTGGGGACATTTTCATGGAGGGTAAATACACACTTATCAACACTGAGTCGGATGCAAATACAGCTTAAATATAAGCTTATGGGTGGTATTTAGGTGAAGAAATAGGGCATGAGGGAGGGAGGTAGAAACAGCAGAGTTTAGTCCATATACATATAATAGTTAATTATCATAACAAGACAAATATTAATCAAGTTGTCATATTTTGTTAAAAAATTAAAAAAGGTCCTGAAATGAGAAGCATCAACAGGCTAGACATTTTTTTTTATTGACAGATTATGTTTTGCACAGTACTTGTTCACCAATGTAGTGTATTTAGATACATCGCATCAATTTAATACTTCTGTGTCATGTAAATATGTTTGCCTTTGCTTTATCTTTGTATTCCATAGGTGGTTACAGAGCGGGACACAGAGGTCCGTAATGCCCAGGAACAGTCAACCAGGCTGCAGGCAGAGCTAACCAGGCTGAAGCAGGACCTGCAGTTTAAGATTACCCAGGAGGAAACACTGAGACAGCAAATGGCTGACAAGGAGGAGAAGATGAGAAAAGCAGTAGTTTGTGCCAGACAAAAAATCAACCAGCTTATGAGTGAGATGGCATCCCATACGTTCCAACAGAAAATAAAGCATTCATGACTTTATCTTAAAATATCCTGTCTTTGCAGTGTTATAAGATTTATTTCATCCTCTGACTATCCCAATGTGTTCAGCTACCAAAGAACAGATGCAGAAAGATAATGAAGAGCTGAAGACGCAACGTGAGGAACTCGAAGTGCGAGTGAGCGCGCTCAAATCCCAATACGAGGGCCGCCTCAGTCGCCAAGAAAGAGAGCTGAGAGACTTACGAGGCCAACAGGAGAGACAAGAGCAAAGGGATGAACCAGCTGAGGCAGGACCAAGCAAGGTCAGCACCTGCAGAGTTCCCACAGAGTCTGAAAAAGTCTTGAATTTACAAATCTGTTTAATACCTTAAATAAAGTCTTTGAGAGGTATTCAATTTCATATGGTAGGTCTTAAGTTAAGGTTGCTGCTAACGTGTTGGCCAATCAGAGACGCCTCATTATTGCATGATGGACATGTATGTGGAAGTACCGGTAAACTCTGTTGTTCAAGTCATTTTTCTACCCTCCTAAAACCGCTTGAAATAAAGCAATCCGGATGTTTTTTTAAATGGAACCAACACACAATGTATTCAATAACAATGGAGAACACAGCAATATTAATGAAATAACCAGTGACTCCTTTAAAAAGTCTTACATTTAAGTTGTAGAAACCTGTAGGGAATTCTATTTATGAGTTTTACCAGTCAGATATTTGAACTTTTTCAGTCAGCAATTATTAATTTACAGTTCACAAAAAGGAAAACTCAAGTTTCCTCAAGGTTTCTCCTGCTAATTGCCCTGGTGACATAGACAGAGTGAAAGTATGTTGTCTATTGTTTGAGTGATTGCCTTTTTATGTCCTGATTTTCAGACCCAAGAGCAGCAGAGGAGCACAGAACAGCGACAGATAAGTCTAAAAACCACCCCGGCTGCAGACAGGGGCAGGTATGGAAGTCACACTATAGCTACTTTCACTTTCTGAGACTTGTTCATGTTCATTTATTCCGTTGTTACAAAAAAATTTCAATGTTTTTTTGTCAGTGCCAGCACCTCTGAGCCTCCAACTGCCAACATTAAGCCAACGCCTGTAGTGGCCACAGCAGGCAAGCAGGCAGTCAACCCAGGGAACAAGCCCACTCCGAGAGCAAGCATCAGGCCCATGATCACCCCTGCCACTGTGCCCACACCCACACCCACTGCTACAGTCATGCCAACCACACAGGTGGAGACCCAAGAGGGTAAGTCTAACCATTAAAATATGATACAAGTCTTTTAATGTTTTTTTTAATAAGCTGTAGTATTTTTCAAAACAAACTAAAGTTAACAAGGTGCTTCACAAAATGCAGTACAGGAAAATAGAAAGGGAATCAAATTACCAGTAAATTGTAATTAAACACAATAAGAAAAAGCTGAAAATACATAATTGTGGTAAATGTGGTAGAAGCTTTGAAATGAAAAGTAGGGACCATGTAGGGATTTAATCAGGCTTGATGAATTTCCAGAAGTGACCTATTATTCACAGTAAAACATAGTTAACACTTATTTAATGCAACCCATGACTCACTGAAAGACATTTGTGGCATATTGTTATTAATCCAACTTCCTTCCCTGTACATCAACAGCCATGCAGTCTACTGAAGGCCCACCAGTGGAGCATGTGACGGTGTACGGCAGCGCCAGCGGCTCAGTGCGCTCGGCCAGTCCTAATGTCCAGACCACCTTGGCGAGCCCCATGCTGACTGTGCAGCAGATTCAGACACAGGCCACAGCATTTGTTCAACCAACTCAGCAGCAGAGTGTGACCCATGCAGAGCCAGCCCCTCAGGAGCCACCCCCAGTGGTCATTGAAGCTACGCCGAGCACCCAGGTGGAGTGGCCCTCAACGTCCTCCACCTCGTCTGTATTTGGACCAGGTGAGAAGCTTTATTTTTGGCTAATGGTCTAATGGAATTGAGATAACTGTTGTTATTGTTGGTTTTTCATTTCTGTGTCTTTTGGAAACCATAAATGTGATATTTGCCACCAATGAACATGGTAACTGTTGTTATCTGATTAAATCACCTGGATTTTTCCTCAATACTCGGATGATATTCAATGAATATCATGGAGATGAAGAACTAAATACATTTTGGAAGATTTACCATTTCTAAATTGCTCACAAAAGTTTAAAATGATTAAACACTCTTTTGTTCATGTCTCTGAAAGAAATCTGATAATGGAATGAAACATGGACATCAGGGTTTTTCGAATATTTTTTTTCTAACATGCATGTAAATGTGGCCAATCTAATTATTACAATTATCAGTGAACTCTCACTTATCAGATTTTTATGATCATGTAAATGAGGTCTTTAACACTCGGAAAACTAAATATGACCCACATATTCTCCAGTTTCAGCTACACCAGGAACCTCCTCGATGACGAAGAGGCCTCGTGATGAAGAGGAAAGCACCTCCCTCGTAACAGACACAGAGACTCCCCAGGAGGACACTGGCAGGGGACCGATATCGAAGAAACTGCGCATCATCCAGAGAATGGGTCCAGAGGTTCGGAGAGAAAACTGATGTAACTGTTTTAAATGAATGTACGGAAACATGAGCTCACTGTATGTGTCCTGTGTCCTTTTTAGGAGGAGATGTTGGTCGAGGACAGTGCTGAGGCTGAAGGAGTGGTTCCAACAGACAGTCAGGATGGTGCAGAAGCAGCTCAGGTCAGTCCTCATGGAACTGGAGCGATTGCTGTTGACTTTACTTGAATTTAGTTCCCAGATGAAAAGAGGAGATTTAAAGTTGTATTTTAAAAAAAAATTTATTTATTTATTTTTTTCGAATTTGACCCATTTGTCCCGAATATGCAGTTGATCCAATTAAATCCATTCTAGGAGGATTTCTCAATTTCCCAGCATCAGGCGTCGGTTATTTCAAAAGACCAGTAAACATGTCTTCCTGACACCCAGCTATGAATTTATATCCTCTGTAGAGGGATCAGAGTTTCACAGCTTTACTTAAAATAAATAAATAGATAACAGTATCTGGGGGGGAAATCTGCTGCATTATGCCTTTCCCATTCAAAACAATTATTTAATGTTAAAAAATAAGACAAAATCTTGACTTTTCTGGAATATTTGTTCTCTCTCAGAAACAAACTTGTGATTTTGAACAATTTTTCAGTCATAGTTACTTGTAACTTGTGAAATGTATTGTTTTCCCATTTTATTATTACAAAAAATGTCATTACATTGGTCTCTGAATTATCTGCATCAACATTGAGCCCATAAGTCAACCACAAACCAAAAGTACTTAAAATCTCACCAAAGGGTGGAAAATGCGTCTCAATGTATTCAGAATTGTCCTAAAAACATCTTATCGTTAGTTTTAAAACTAATGAAAGAACTATAAAGATTTTTCTGCCTGCACTTTTGCTATTGACACTATCTTTAGCAATTTATACAGAATAACCTTTGATTTATAAAGAATCTAAAACAGCTGTTAGTGCTTAATTGTGTACTGAAGTTCGATTTATTAAATTAGTTGCTGTATTTCATCTACAGGCTGAAGAGTTTGCAACACTCGAGGAAGAAGAGAGCGAAACCCCTCAATCAGTCATGGACCAAGAGGTGACATTGACACAAAGTGAGACCATTGAACAGCTGCAGCAGGACGTCATTGTCATACTAACCGACTCCGAGAGTGAGGAAGACCAGGAGGAGGAGGAGGAGGAAGAAGAGGAGGAAGAACAGGTAGAGCTTAGTGATATTGTAAGAAGGCAATATGTAAACCAGGAATGTCACTCATTTTTAGGTTCACATTCAGGCCAGGATGATCTCAAGTGGGTCAGAGATACTAATAATAACATAATATATGTTTCTTTTTACTTTAAGTTAATTGGTATCTTAATGAATTAATAACCCAATTAATAACACATTTCTGTATTTGATTCCAATTTTAATTAGCATTTTTAATTACATATATAATGATGTCTCGTCTCATCATCTGAACCCCCTTTATCCTCACTGGGGTCACTGGGGGCCTAATCCAGCTACAATGGGTGAAGGTGGGGTACACCCCGTCTGTGTCACCAGTCCATCTTAGGGCTGAACATATATAGACAAACAATCACTCTCACATTCACACCTATGGGTAATTTAGATTAAACAATGAACCTATCAATGCATGTGTTTGGATGGTGGGAGGAAACAGGAATACCTGGAGAAAGCTATTATTATTATTATTATTATAAAACACACACACAGACACAGGGAGAACATGCAAACTCCACACAGAAAGGTCTGGTGTGGGAATAGAACCAGGGTTATTTAATTATGTATTCATTTATTTAATTTTGGCACTTTAATCATGAATCTGGAATTTCTTATATTAATGTTTTGTTTTTTTTATCTTTTAACAAATATAGGATTATGACGAAGAGGAGGAAGATGAAGAAGAGGAGGAGGAAGATGACGATGAAGAGGAAGATGACGGAGGGATGGGGGGCGAAGGGGAGGACAGTAACGAGGGGAGCGGAGACGGGAACGAGGTGTACGAAGGAGACGACACAGAGGTTCGATTACCTGTGACACATGTTGTTGTCACATTAAACCTTTCCACTCTGCCGCCCACACCCTTCACATCCACTGATCCCCATTAACCCCTTTGAGTCAGATTTACTGCCCTGGCCGCTCACACACTCAGTTTTTCCACCGTCTCGTTTCATAGTTTTACCGCTGTGTTGCAACTTTGAGTGAAAGTCACTCATGTTGACTTTAGTTGTTTACCTTTTTACTCCACATGTTTTCTGGGATGAATCGGTGTCTGCAGAAGGACAGTTAATGGGCTTTTTCACTGTGGTCGGCATGTGTAAAAAGTTTTCATGTTTCAAAGTTTTGTTTTTCTTTTTGGTTAACCACAGTCCAGTTTTATGTGCACGTGTGGATTGAAGGATAAACATTTCTATTTTTTAAATGTTTAACCCATGAAGACCCAAACCACAGCCGGCGACCAAAGTCATCTACTGATCTAAGATGTTTAAGAATTTATGATCCACCAATACTATGAATCCATGTAAATAATTTGACTAAAATATAGTTTGTCATCCTTTAATGGTCATCACATACGTATGACTCATTTGGACGTCCGGAAATAACGTCATCTTCTACATTATTCATCCACTAGGAAAATCCATGGAGTTTGATAAATGATGGTTGATGGAGAGACTTTTTATGTTCAGTAAATTATATATTTGGGAAAAAAGTCAGTTAAAGTTTTCTCTTTTTTTAATATAATAACCCTCACCTTTAATCTGAGCTTTTGTGAACATCTAGACCGATGTATATTTTTAAATTGCCTTTCAAGATGAAATATGAAATCTGTTCTTGGTGTTAGATTTTATCAAATACATTTCCCCCAAAAAATGTTACTTATATATTTTTTCCTTCTTTATTATACATTTTTGGCTGGTGCGACTTGTAGTCCAGGAAATACGGTACTGAAAAAAACACAAAATACAGAGGATAATATTATAATAAGTCGAGATAAATCACTTTAGAAAAACTCATTTGGGAGCTTCCACAGAATTATCTCTGGGTTTTTATGGGTTAAGGTGGTTTTTGGAAGGAAAAATTAACACCATATGAAAAACATGTAAATATTAGCTCTGTCAACACATGTGGGACTGACTTTAATAGTTTGGACTCATTGGAGCAGTTCATGGAACAGTTCTGTGTGGTTGCTTTTGATGAGCTCTTTGATTGAATTAAGGAAAAAGCAGGAAAACTTTAATTCATTCATTTTATGTAAACGCTTAATCCTCTAGAGGGGCGTGTGGGAGCTGGAGCATAGCCCAGCTGCGATCGGGTAAAGGCGGGGTACGCCCTGGACGGGTTGCCAGGGGATTAACCCTAACCGTTCACTCCTGATTCATAAGGAAACATAATATTGGATTTCGAAATAGTGAATACATGAAGTTTTATATTTTTCTACAGTACAATAAATGGAAATATTGCTCTTGATTCAGTGTAAACTGTAACCTTTTAGTGTAAAACATGATGTCTGGTCAGATTAGGTTTATGTAAGTAGCATATATGGAAGTATTTAAGTGAATTTTTGGACTTCTTGTAAAGGGCATCGTTGTTTCACTAGTGGAGGAAATGAATCATAATTAAGTTGTGGTGCTCTGGCAGTATATTCTGGCATCGATAGTGTGTGGGAACATCCAATAATGTACTTGAATGTATTAATACAACCCCACTCATTTTTCCCTTTTCTACTTTATTTTTTATTTGGCCTATTTTTGTTTTGTGTTTTAACCAATGTCACTATACAATACTTTTTTGCTTGTTTTTTTTTTTTTTGCAAGGACAGTTTTCGTTATAGTTCCTTTTGATTCTGTTCTCAGGGGGCTGATGTAACAGACCCAGGCACAGAGACAGAGGAGAGTCTGGGGGCGACCGACTCCACCCAGAGGCCCGCTGATTCCCAGACACCCAGCTGTAAGATCCAGGAAACCCTGTCAAACACTAACATAGATCCACTTCAGACTCTCCACATGCGCTCACTGAATGTCCCGCCATCCAATTAGTTATCAGACGCATTCACGATGACTGAGAAATGTGTAATGTGTTGATGTCTGTCTGAAGGGAAGAGTGCAGTTGAACCAAAATACAGGTTGTAAAGGTTTTTCTTCACTTTATGACACCAAAGTAGAGCTATTGCTGTGTTGTTGCCTCATACAGGTGGGGTTTCCCAGATCGTAGACTCCACATAACATGAGTAATTAACTCTACTGGACTGGGAAAACAGTCAGAGAAAACAAAGCCTTTTATTAATTTAATAATTTCTTCTTACTTTAGTTGAGGGCAGTGCGATGGAGGCCTTTTCCTCCGAACAACCAATCACAAGCTCCGGCACACGCATGCCACAATCACCACGAAGAACGGTGCCTCACACCCCTCGCTTGAACGTACACGCCGCCCCGACATCAGAGCTGGGCCCGCCGGCTCAGGTTCAGGTATGAAGGAATAGCAGCTTTCTGTTTGTCTGGTTGCAAAGGAAATATTATGTACAGTAGCATCATCTCAGTGTAATTTTTTTTAAAATGTGTTTTGGGTGAAACGATAAAAGGAAATCAACACGGAACCAGTAATTCTTACTCCTAACTGCAAAAGTGTGCAGCTCAGTCAGAATGTATTAATGCACTTCTTGTTGTGTTGCTGAGGTTTGTGGAATAATGATAATAATGGATTAGATTCATATAGTGCTTGTCTATTAACACATGTACAATGGATCCATTGTTAATTCACTCACATTCACACTCATTTGTAGTGGCAGCTGCCCTGAGGCCCTTCTATATTAGCACCCTGCATCAGTAGTGTTTATTCCACAAAGTCTGAACTGGTTTAATATGGTTTCAAAATGATCTTGAAGTGTTAAATACGGTATAACTTGTTGAAAAGTGTAAAAATGCGGGTACATCGACTGTTGAGTAACCTGTGAAATTGAATGTTCCAGCGCATCCCTGGTCGGCGGCAGCTCGCTCAGCTACCCCCTGGAGTTCCCAGTAGTGCTGTAAGTAAGAAATTACATATATGAATACACAGAATGTTGTCTCCCATCTTCACTTTGTGTACATGTTTACATCCAACACCTTTCTGTCTTTGTGTTCTGTACAGCAGCACTTTGACGATGATGACAGGATGGTTCCTAACACTCCCACTCTCGTGGTTCCGCACCGTTCTGAAGCTTTTGACCAGGCCATCCAGTAAGTCTTGACACACACACACACACACACACAGACGCAGGTTATACTTCAGTTTATGAGTGTGAAACATATGGAATAATTTTACCCTTTTGTGTTTATCAGCTCCCCTCAGGTTGCAGGTGTACCTCGCTTTAGGTTTGGCGCTTCGGAGGATGTGCCTCAGACCACATCGTCTTCACACTCTGATCTGGGAGAACTTGCGTCTCAAGGAGGTACAGCGCCACATACAGTACATGAGCAATCTGACAACCTTCAGGGTTCAGGCGTTGGCAGCAACTCACATTTTTAGGTCACCGCTGATGAGCTATGAGCTAACGTCAGTGTTTGTCCAGAGTTGTCTTTGTTAGCAGCATCTTCAAACATTTTCTTCTACATAACTACCGGACAGATTCAGTTAAAATGTTATATACATCTTTCTTTGGACAATGTCCATACATTTTTTTCACAGTTTTTTAAAATATTGCAAATTTGCCTTAACTCATGATAGTCCATATTTTAATGGGTGGAATGGAATGAAAACGGTTAGATATCGACTTTTATTTGGGTCCATGACCTTTGACCTTGAGTGACCTTGAAAAGGTGAAACACAAGGTCGCCAGTGTCTACATTTCAATAGTCTTCTGTGAAACTACTGGTCAGATTCATTTAAAAATATATAGGTAGCTTCCTTGACACAATGTTTACAAAATTTTTGCTGCTCTTTGAAATAGTACTAACTATTGTTGAATGCTTTTAAATAGTCCAAGTGACCAACTCAATGACTTGCACATGTTCTTCATAGTTTGACTCGTCCTGTAAAGTGAACTGTGTGATGTATTTGATGCTGCCTCTTGGCCAGAACTCCCATGGAAAAGAGATTCTTCTGCCACGTTCCCACTAGTATCAGGTCGACTGGACTCAGTAGCATTTCCATTACAGGATAGTAATGACTTTACAGTACCTGGACATCATCGCGATGTGATGCGTACTTCCATGTCATCTACTCAGAAAACTGTTGATAAATTTGCTCATTTCGTATTGTCTTGTCTGAATTTTTACGTCGGCCACCAAGAACCGACTCTTCTGGACCAACCATGGTGTAGTTATTATACTGTATAATGTAGTATAATACTCATAATGGTCTATAATTTGATGGTTGGAATGGCACTGAAATTGTTAGATAACAATATAGCTGCTATTGAGCACTAATAAAGTCATATATAGACGTTGATAATAAGTTGAGTCCTCCAGTGAAAGTACCACCCACTTGTATTGGGGGGTTCATCCAGACCACAGGACTCTTAACATCAGCAGACCTGACAGCCTCGCACATTCAAGTTGTCATTGATTCTTGATGGAACACACCGGTGAGACACAGAACCACTGATCCTGTTTATGTGTCTGTCTGTAGGTCTAGGCATGTATGAGAGCCCTATGTTCCTAGCAGCTCATGAAGAGGAGTCTGGAGGACGTAGCGTTCCCACCACGCCACTCCAAGTGGCAGCACCAGGTACTGTCACTCTGCTCCACCCGCTCCAGTCTGATCCTCCATTCAGTTTACTCACTTCCTGCACAGATTTGTTTGTGCCAAGAAAATGTGTGAGTGATCGTCCCTCTTGTGGCCTTTCTTCCAGTAGCTGTGTTCTCAGAGGTGGTTCAGTCTGACACCACAGACCACGCCTCCCAGTCTGTTCCCATGGTGAGCACATCCACACCAACCCTGGTTGTGTCAGGAACAGCCGGTACTGGGGAGGAGAGGGATGATGTCTTCCTGGAACCAGACACTGATAGGTGAGGTTCACTCCCATCTGTTTGTCCATTTAAGGTGCTTTGATATTCTCTGGGCCTTTATAAAAGCTCCCTCAGGGCAGTCAAGTGTTTCCCCAGCCTTCCACGGCTCTGGTTCTGGAACACTCAGTATCTCACATGACTCAGAGCTTGATATAGATAATGAATGTTGTTGCCATTCACATCTATTTTCTGTAATTACATTTTATTCAACATTTAGAATTGACAACAGCTTTCAGCATATCAACACCAGGTCCAAGAAATGGTCTTTTATTTAAAAATTTTTTGCTAACTTATTTATTGGAAACAGATATTTAACATACAATCTCAAGATTGGTATTTTACGTACTCAAAGACAATGAACTGAAAGTTTCATGTCAGGTAAATACATATCAACAGATTTACACATGAACAAAACAAAATAAAAACAAAACGCAATAAAACAAAAGAGAAACTACCAGGTGCAAGAAATTATCTTCAACAAAACATCACAGGAAAAGAAAACTGCCTTAAAAAGTAAAGATGCTAGTTGGAAATACCCACCACTTATCCAAGTCACATTCAATTAAATTTTATTTATAGAGCCCCAAATCACAACAACATCATCTCACAGGGCTTTACAGGGTTGATTGGAGAGAACAATCCATCATAGAATAGATGAAGTCCCAAGCACCCTCTGTCCTTAAACCCTCCTTTTCAGCAAAAAAAACCCAACTCCAAAACCCAGTGGGTTTTGTTCATCATTTTGTTCATCTTAACATGTTATTATTTCTTAGTTTTAATAGAAAAGTTATGCTTTCCATCTTATGAATGTCTTTAATTATTTCAAGCCAAGTATCCACTGTTTGTAGGTCTCCCTGTTACCATTTCAGATTTTTTATTTTTTTTGCTGCTGCAATTAATATATCATTATTACACCAAACATTTTCCAACATTATTTCTTCTCAAAACTCAAATGTTTTTAGCATTTTCCAGTTGTCTGTCCAAAATGCTTTAATTTTGGGCAATACTTTGCTGGAGTAAAAAAAAAAGCCTATTATTTACATCAGTGAGTTTGATACGACTTAATTTTCTGTGGAATGAAAAAATTAACGAGGTTTTCCAAACAAAATCCATACCAGTGAAAAAAAGACATATCTTCTCCCATTGTTTCAAGGTATTTTTACCTTTTTCTGTTCCACTATTACATTTTTTTAATTGCAAAAAACAAGTGTCCTCAAAGAACAGAGATCTGCTTTTACAGTTTCCATCATGTTGTGCTGTTCAGTGAACTCCAGTGTGTTCACATTAGCATACGTTTATTTATCGGCATGTTTTGTTCCAGACCCAGCGCTGAAGGGTCGATGGATCCTGTTGTATCACAAGGAGATCTGGAGGAACCGAGTCAGCCTTCAGACAAGTCCAGCCTGCCCACCACCAGCCAGGAGCCCTCCTCCAGCTCTGCAGGTAGAGTCCCACCTCAGCACAGTCATGTTTACTTCTGTCAAAATGTATGTCTTAGGTTTATTCCAGAACACAGAAATACATTCAATGAGGTTGATTTTTAGACTGAACAGGCTTGGGCACAAACTAGATGCTGATATACGCCTCACCTACATTCAAATCAGTTACAATCAAAAACAGTTATTGATCGTATCCCTGGAAAATCTTTACACACTCTTTTGAAAATCATAACAATTGTCTTAGATTCTTCTTTATCCAATGCTTGGTTGTAAGTGATATCTTTTGTTAATTTAGATACGAGCAGTGCTCCACCTAAACCCTCCAGACCTGGACCAAGCAGACAGCTGCAGCGCTGGCCTGAAGGCCGAGGTCACAAGAGAGGAGGTAACGTACTGTACAACACACACACACACACACACACACACACACACACAGGTCTAGTCAATTAAACAGAAATATTCAGCTTATTCTGGTCAAGATATGTCATTACAGCGCTGGGAATCATGCGTAAATAAAAGCGATATAATTAGTTTTTGTTTTAGTTTATTTTCAGTCACAAAATTACTGCAAGATAATTTCATTCTGTGCATTCTGTTAATATATATATATATATATATATATATATATATATATATATATATATTATTATTATTTTTCCCAGATGAAGATGTTAACTGCTTCCCTTTGTTCTGAAGGTCACACATACAGAGAAACATTGACTTTGTTTTATTTGTGATTCAGTTTTCATTATCAAACATGAAAATTAATTAGATTTACAGATTTTTGTTAAATATTGCAGATACTAACAAATTATTCAGATTTCTTATCAGTTCATAGATGTAAAAGATCATTGATCCGTATAATTTTGGGTCATGTTAATTAACAGCTTTTCATTTCCTATGTGATGGAGGATTTGTTAAAACACGTCTAATAGTTGGATGTTTGTTTGTTTTTTAACTCATGCTGCTTGTTTATGGTTTTGTGTGCTTTTATTTATGTGCTTTAAAATTATATTGACATTGTAATTTCATAGTCACAGAACAGACAAAACATTTTTCACTCTTAATTTTATTGTACTCTTTTTAAAGCCACAGTAAAGATTTTTACAACAAGTTTTAATAACATGTTTTGTTCCAACAGGTCATGCTTTTCCTTCTCGGAGTCTGCATCGGAGATGAATCGCCAGATGACGCACTAATTACAAAGTCAACAACCGTGACTGATGAAGAAGCTGTTGATAAATAAACAGGACACACTTTTGCAGCTGGAGCGTTCAGATTCTGTTTCTCAGTCTTAATAATCTTCCCGTGTTCAGACGCCTGTTGTGTGTGTGTGTGGGTTGTTGTTGGTTTTTTTTTTAATTAACTCAGAAAGTACCTTTTGTATTCATGGTCAGTGCTCAAGCAATGTGTTTTATGAAGAATGTAATAAACCTAACCACAGACACGCTTCTGGAAAAGTTCTTCCTCATGGTTTTTGAGTCAGACGGTCTTGGGACATCTGAAGAAGTCGTTGGTCTGAGGTGATGTGTTCGCCTGAGGAGCAGCGAGGATGGGGCGGTCGCCATCCACCTGGACACGGTAAGATTTAGCTGCAAGAGAAAAACAGTTTGAGTTCATTCATCTTTTATTTATGATATTAAAAAACATCTATCATTGTGGTTCTCAAACTCTTTAAAGTGGAAGTACCCCCTGAAATATCCCGTTTTCTAAGTCCTTCCCACTGTTATTTGAGCATTTTGATTTAAAGGAGAAAAAAAATGTGTCAAGATTCAAGAGGTGTAGTGTCACATACACTGTAAAAAAAAAAAACAGGCTTGATGCTACGGAGTGAAATGAATAGATTTCAAGTTTCCTGTCAGTGTGAGAAAAATAGTAACGGTGCCGTTAAGAAATAGTGGGACTAAACTAAAACTGCGCTGCAAAAAAAATGCTATGTATAATCTAAAATTTAATGTTCGGAGTAGAATAAATAAATGGATAAAAATAAGAACTTGAGACAGTTTATATTTAGCAAAATTTACTTTAAATGTTTGTTTGCAAAGTTTTGAAAATATAAACTGAAGACCTTTCTTTTACTAAGAACCATAAATAAATTAGTCATTAATAAATAAATGAAAAGTAATACTCGGCATTAAGTCTCATTATTTTGTATTGGGTACATAATGACTTATTTAATGTATTCTCTCCCCCAAAAAAAGTAAAGTTCCCCCTGGGCTTGTTCTAAATACTCCTGAGGTACACGTACCCCACTTTGGGAACCCCTGTTCTATCAGAACCTGAATACTCACGACTATAGTTTTTATGACAGGAAACATCTAATACAAATAAAAAAAGACAATTGTTTAATTCCATTTATATTATAAATTATACAGTTGGATACTAATTGCTTACTATGTATAATGTGCATCAGTTTTTCTATTCTGTTGACTATCAGTTATTTACATTATTAGGACTAAACTAATGTAACTTTATCATTAAAGAACAAAAAGTCGTGGAATTTAATTAGTTTTGTTTTTCCCACTCCTTCATGAGTAGCACATGTTGAGTTTATTACTACTGGTCTATATGACAATTAGTATATTGTCTTCATCATCTTTATTAATGTATTTGCTCTATTAGTTCCTTGTACAAATAAAAATATTTATCTTTTTTCTTCTACTCAAAAAAGAAATGAAAATAGTTTCTTTCTTGACCCTCGTTCTCTTTACATCCACTCTGTGTGGGCAACGCCCTAAATGACCTTTACATCTGCCAAAACTCCACTTTAACCCACACCCAGACACACATGGGCCTCATCAAACATTTCAGATGGTATATGGATAAGTTTAACAAATGCCGTACTTCAGACGAGACCGTTTTGTGCAGAAAAGAGCAGTTGCATAATAATTCGAAGGCAATTAACTGTAATAAGTCGTCTTATGTAAACATGTTTCCATTATAAGCATGTGCTCATTTCCATCACTGTGTTGGGAAAAATGATCCTGTGGGTTAATTAAAGAACTGTGTGGTGTCAAAATATTAAGAAATGACCAAAGTAATTACTTAAAATCTGAAAGAAATGAGACGGTTTACAAAACAATTACTTAATGGAAACCTGGCAATATAAGGATGTCAAAATGAAATGAGAAAAACACTGATCTCATAATGATGAGAAACTAATGCAAAACTATGTCATACATTTTCAATAATTACAAACTTGTGCAAAGCAATGACTAAGAATCTCAAAATGACAAACGAGCAAAATGAACTTATGGACTTAAAATAATGGAAAAATTTCCAAAAGAAAGAATTACTCCATCTCAAATCATTGACATTTACAGAAACATTCATTGTATACTGTCCCTGATGAATAAATAAACAAAATGACCTAAGAATAATGTTCATTAATGTGTACTGTCCCTGATAAACAAAATGAACTCAAAATAATGGCAAATTTGAGCAAAACAATTGAAAACTTAAAAAAAAAAATGCTTAAAAGTTTTGGGAAATTGACTTAAAATGGGAAAATAATGGATTTCATTGATGGAATGCTGACAAAAATGATATAGAAAATTAAATCCAAAAGTCTCAGCAGTGTTTGATTAAAGCCTTACATCTAGAGAAGACGTAGTAGTTGTATCCGTCTGGTTGTCTGCTGTTGGGGACGGACACGGCCGCTGTGATGGACGTGGGAAAACCTTTCCATGAAGTCCGGATATGGATGGAAGGTTCCAAAGATGACACTGGAACAACAGGTGAGTAGAAAATAAGAGTAGATGAACATTATACATATTAAATAACACTAATTGTACAGCATTTTATCACTGTTTTTAAAACTTAAAGCAGGGGTGTCAAACTCATTTTAGTTCAGTTCTATATTCAAACAAATATGATCTGAAAAGGGCCAGACCAGTAAAATAATAATGGTGAAAAGAGTAAAATTACATTAAGATAAATTTTACATCTACAATGTTTCCCTCAAAATGTGAAGAACATAAACAGCTTGACATGTGTTAAGAAAAACAAGTGCAATTATAACTATTTTTTCATGTGCAGAATAACTTGCATTTCAATCATAAATACACTAAACATTTAATAACTGGCCGAATATTTATAAAATGACACTTCAGATATTTCAGGTGGTTCAGGCATTTGGATTTTTGTGAAAGGGTGGTTTGTTAATATAAAGATTTTCGTGTAATTTTACCCTTTTTTTTACATGAAAATAAGTAGTTTTCATTATTTCTAGGTTATTATGATCATATTTAACTGGTCTGACACAATTGAGATTTAATTATTCTGTATGTAGAAACTAAGTTAAAATAACATTTATAAAGATATCTTCATTGTTGTTCATCCTACGTGCCAGATTGGACCCTTGGGTAAACCAGATTTGGACCCTGACCCTTATGTTTGACACCTGTGGCCTAAAGTAAGAATATGAAGTTTTTTACAGTAATGAAACGAAATTCGAAATGTTTGAGAAATCAGCTGTAGTTAATCATTATGGAGCTCCTCAGTGGTGAAATTACACAGAATGTACCTTCTGTCAGCGACTCTAGTTCAGTGTTTTTTTGGGTTTTTTTTTTTTATATCCTTAATGACTGAGAACATTGTGGCTAAAACGGCTTTATCTCAAAAATGTGCTGATAGTGTAAAAGCACACCTGAAATAATCTAGTGGTTCCAGACATAACAAACCCACCCTTCAGACATACTGCAGCTTATGTTGGCATTGGTCCATCTGATGTCAGTGTATTAACTGCCTCCATATATGGGCCAAGTTTGAAGTAAATTGAAACAAAATTGATGGTTTTATAGACACATGAAATCGCTCCCATTATAAGTAAATGGGAAGGGAAAATGTAAAATTCCATAAATACCACCAATGTTTCAAACACCCTCCAAATGGAACCATATTTGTCTTTGGGAGACCAACAGAGGATAGAAGTATTTAAGGAAGACTTGGGAGAAAGATTTGTGTTTCCAACACCAAAAAATATGTTAAAGGAGCAAATGTATTCAATGTAAAATAATACTTAAATATTACTACACTCCAACCAGACTTAATAAAATGAAACTAATTAAAGATGATCTGTGCTGTAAATGAGAAGAACATGGTTCACATGTAAACACTATGTGACAATGTCATCTGGTTTTCCTTCTATGGGAAAATGTCGGTAGGGAATTGGCTGGATTGTTTACTTCTATTATCACCAAGGCTCCAACAATGGTACCGAATGTAAATACAGAACATTAAAATCTGGTCTATTAACCTGTGCTCGCCTGAAGGAACCTCAAACTCTGACTATAGAAATGTGGAAAGTATATATAGTGTGTGTGTGTGTGTGTGTGTGTGTGTGTGTGTGCAAACAGAAGCACTGAAGTCCAGCCCTTTCAGATAAATCATGAAAAGACTGACGCTGTTACATTTCAGTACCTGCTTGTCGAATGAATCGGTTGCGGACGGTGTAAATGGCAAAGTTGGGTCTTCTGCTACATGATGGGTTGGTACCATACTGGTACGAATACTTCTGGACTGTTCCACCTACAAGAACATATCACAACATAGGATGACATACAGTTGCAGAAAAAACTATTAGACCATCAAAAGGCATCCAAAACAATGTTGTTCACTAAAACTAAAACATGAAATGTTTTAGTTTTACTAACTGTTGTAAACTGTTTTTGTCGGTACAATGACAGATATTGATGTAAAAACTGAAGGAGTATCAAGAAAACAATGAACATAGGTCAAAGGTCATGACATTGTTTTGAGGCTTATGCCAGGTTTCTTATCGATCAATAACAGTAACTAAATCTCTATCTACTCATTTTGATTTTTTTGGGTACTGACCCCATGACCTGTTGGATCAACAATAGGTCAAAATCTATACACACAAGATGCAGAATTGAAAGACCAGCGTTTTGGTGCTCGTTGAAAGTCTGTAAGATGTTATATTAAAAATTTGATTTGTACCTTTATTGTGACCTTTGACCTAGAGTCTTTAAATGTGTCCAAGGTTCTGTGTAAAGTTGCTGACAAACCAAAAACAATACTGCTCTATGTGTGTGTGTGTGTGTGTGTGTCCTAAAAAAAATGGAGGAGGGAAAAAAAACTATTGCACCATGATGTTTCCAATAAAGGCAATTATCTACTGTAAAAAATAATAAATGTTTTCTTTTCGTGAGGAGGGTTAAATCTTCTCACCTCTCTTAAAGAAATACACGGCTTCTCTCCTCCTCTTGTGTTGTGGAACAGACAGAGCAGCGGTGATGTGGCCTCGGAGTCCATCAAACCCAGTTTCTATCACTTTAGGGTAACCTGGATCCAAAACGTCATTTTCAAATCTCCAGTACTGGGGTCCCTACAAACATCACATGGAGGTAAGTAAGACAGACTTGAACAGATACTAGACACAAACAAATAACATGAGTAATTCTATGACATTATAATGAAGAGTCACAACACATCAGAAATAAGTTACTTTAATATTTAAGTTTGGTTCATTTTAAGGATGGATGGACCCACAAATATTCACATGTTTATACTGGTCCAATTACACTGTTACATTTGGAGCAATAGTGATTTTTTTTTTTGTCTGTCAAGTGATAATGAATGTCAGTCTTTTTTTAAAGGAAACATTTGTTGAACTAAAAATAGTTAAGATAGAAGGGTTAACATTTATGTTTTTACATAACAAAACCAAATATCCAGATAAAAACAAAACAGTGTTCAGTCCCTTAATTGTTCAAGTCAGTTCTTTGTAAAATAAACATCCAGGTGAGGAAGAACAGGTAATAGTATCTCTAATAAAAACAAAGGTGCTGTTAACTTCTGTCAGTAAATCATGGCAGAAAAAAAATTGCATATATATATGCACTTAACATGTTTATGAAATATCTTCAACAGGTCAGTGTTGTTTATCCTCTTGCATCTTCCTGGGTTGTTTCTGCTGTCGGTCACTATTGGATCAACTGACCTTTTGTTCACGTGTGTTAACGTTCACTCTACTTGGACAAATTGACCTAAATGTGTTTGTGGAGACGTTTCTGTTTGTGGAATCATTCAAGCAAATGAGTTTAAGGAGCTAAAAAAAATTGATCAGATTAATCATGATGATGGATTAATTTGCATTATGTTAATTTTGACAAAACTAATTACAACATAAACTGCTCATTTATTTCTTTTTATTCTTATTATCACTAGTACTTTGTAATTTCTTTGTGCTCCATGTCATTGTATGAAAAGTGCTACATAAATAAAGATTAATTGTACTAATACTTTCCAATGGCGGCTTTTTCACTGTTTTTTGCTTTTTTATTGTAGTATTTCTCGAGTGTATATTCGATGTTGTGCTGCTTTTGGAAGCTCAATTTCGTGAGGACTCTGCCCAGAGGATCAGTAAAGTTCTATCAACTCTCCTCTAACTTGCAAAGTAGATAAGTGATATTAATGTTGTTGATCTGATGACGGTGCGAGGGACTGGCCTGGATATCTGAACTTTTTACACACACCTGTAATAATTTTAATTATTTAATCATGTACAGTGTCTCCAAGTCAGTCTGTTTAACAGTTTGTAATTTCCATTTACACAGTAAACGTCTGTTTTCTAAAGTGAGATTAAGTTTTAAATGTACGACAGTTCAATCATTTAGTGAAGGTTGTGACTTTACCTTGAAAATGTAGGTTTTTCCTTGGCAGTGGCAGCGGGTGAAGGCGGTGTCGATAGGAGACGGGACCCCCCAGACCTGTGTGATTCCGCGAGCTGGACCTGGAACTCTGTTTCTGTCCAAGAACCAGAAGAAATGCCCTGGAAAAAAGTAACATTACTGAGTCAGGATCCAATTAAAGAAAGAATACAACAGCAAAACAGTCAGCGGTGACACCATTTACAGGTGTGTGTTCAGAGTAAACACAACATTTTTGTTAATTATAAAAACAAGTGACAAAAATATTCTAATCTTAAGCACTTAACTGCAGAAAATAAGTATGAAATACAGAATTTGGATGTTTAAAAAAATGACAAGAAAACAAGTTTATAAATAATTTTTAACCCATGAATACCCAAACACCAGCCAGTAACCAAAACCTTTAACTGATCTAAAATGTTTAATAACTTCTCATCCATTAATCTTATCAATACACAGAAATAATTGGTGTAAAATGCAGCTCGTCATCTTTTCATGGTCACCAGATATGACCCATTTGGATGTTCAGAGGCTTCATAGTTACCATGGAAACAGTGTCATATTCTATAATGTTGATTCATCAGGAAAACTCGTGGAGTTTGATAAATGATGGTGAGATTTGTTTTATGTTCAGTAATTATATAGTTAGCAAAGAAGTCAGGTTTTCTGAAGTTTATTTATTTTAATATAATAACCCTCAACTTCATTGTGAGCTTTTATGAATATCTACATAACCAAGAAGTTAAATATAGTAATATACTGAAAAAACACAACATACAGAGGATAATATTAAAATAGTTTGTCATCTTGTCATGGTCACCAGATATGATCCACTTGGATGTCCAGAGGCTTCATTGTTACCATGGAAACACTGTCATATTCTACAACATTGATTCATCCATGTTTTCTTTAATTTTGATATAATAACCCTGAGCTTTAATAAACATATACGACCACTGACTGAAATATAGCAAGAAACCTGATTTTCATTGACAAATACAAAAGGAATGAGATAATGTGATAATAAATGGTGCCAAGTCACTTGGGAAAGACAAAAATAATAATAATTTGGAAATTGTGACAAAAACAGGAGTGGGTCTTTAAGGATTAAACAACAAAATACTGTCATTCCAACCTCACTAGTGTCAGAAATGAATGTTTAATAGAATAACCCAGATTAAATGTTGCTATGGTTTTAATTCAAGCTTTTTTTTTAGTATGATGTTGCATTTACACCCATTTCTGATCAGATTTTACAAGTGTTTTTGTTTGTTTTTTTTAGACTTTTGGCTCCTCATTAACATAATTCTGCTACATTTGTAAAGTGAAGCTCAGTTTGTATCAGTTTTATGTTTTATTCCTACCTCTGAAAACCACCATTGTTCCGTTCCTCAAAGTGGTGACTGCGCTGACCGGCCTCCCGCTGCACAGGTTAGTGTCGTTACTGTCATCTGGGAAAAGGAAAACACACTGTTGAGGAAACCCTGTGTTTGCCTAAACAAGCTCTCAGACTAAGACACCATGCATTTCCAGGCTGGGTTATTGGGTGTCACGTGCAGATTTTTGTTCCAGGAGCTGGGAAAGTCTTTCCATTCTTTAAAGTGTGTAGGTTTTATTTCCATTTTCCAAAGACATTTTGATTCATTTAGTTTTGGAAAAACCGCCGCCTCTGCCACTTAATGCAGTGTAGCTGCGTGGACTTTAACAGAGTTCACCCAAAGGCGTAATGACCCGACACCAGAGCTCATAAAGCAGCTACACTAATAAATATGTTCATGTAAAGTCGTACCGTCGCTTTTGTCTCACACTTTCCCAGAAGCACTTTTTCTTTTTCCCACACTCTGATAATAACCCACATGTCTCCTACTTTAATGCTGTTTGGACAAAAACCTCCACAAGCAAACTTAAAGGAGTGATACTTTGCTATTTTAAATAAAGCGCCTGGGGAGCAAATGGGGGTTAAGTGCCTTGCTCAACGGTACAACAATCAATCAATCAAATTGTATTTATATAGCAGTTTTCATACATGGTTCATGTAGAACAAAGCACTTTAGATCCGACCCTCCCATTATCCTGCAGTTAAAAAATAAAATAAAGTACACATTTAACTAATAAAGTAATGAAATAAATAAACAGTATTGGAGGGGGGGGGGGTCACACCCTATACTGACCTTCAAGTCAAATATGTTCCATTCAATGTTGCTGTGATTCTTAATTTTCAACTTGTGGTCATTATGCTTAATGCATGTGTTTATTATTGTATAAATTCAGCCAAATAACACATTTAATTCATCAAAATCAAACCACCCAATATATTGAAATAGTTAAAATGAAATGTCTTTCATTGAGAAACATATTTGAATCCAAACTGGTGGTGTTTTCATTGCCACATACACAGTAAAAAAAAAAAACACAGGCTTGATGCCATTCAGTGAAATTCTTTGATTCAATATGAGAAAAGTAGTAATAATAAATAAAGTTGAAAATAGTAAGACTAGAATAAAACTAAAGCTAAGGGTGCAGTGAAAAAAATATTACATACAATCTAAAAATGCAGAAATACAATAAATAAGAACTACTGTAAACACACCTCCTTGGTAGTCCCTGGAACTGTCCGTGATCCCAGTTCCTGAAGGTTTCGTCTCAGGTTTGGAGGTGGGTTTGATCGGAGCTGGTTTATCTGGTACTGGTTTGTTTTGATCAGGTTTGTCCGTAGGTTTGGGGGTGAGCTGGGGAGTAGTTGGGCCTGGTGTGGTTTTTAGAGGCTCAGCAGTGGGTTCTTTGGGTTTCATATCATCTGTTGTGTCCTGGGCGTCATCGGTGGTCGAGGGGGTTTGTGTGGTCGAGGGGGTTTGTGTGGTCGAAGGGGTTTGTGTGGTCGAGGGGGTTTGTGTGGTCGAGGGGGTTTGTGTGGTCGAGGGGGTTTGTGTGGTCAAGGTGACGGCATCTGATGGACTGTCGCTGGTGGAAGAAGAATCCAGTTGGATCGAAGTGGTTTGATCTGGGATGGACGTCGACTGTGGAGTAGATGATCCAGGGGTAGAGGAGGCCTGAGTGGACACTTCTGTGTGGTCTGGGGCTGTGGGGGGTTCTGTGGGGGGTTCTACAGTTACAGTTGGGTTGGGGGACGTAGCAGCACCTGGTTCCTTTTCTGGATCGGATGTGGCCTCTGGGTCGACAGAAGCCATTGGAGCCTTGGTAAAAGTGTCATCTGGAAACATCTCAGTCTCTTGTGTCGTCTGGAGGTCTGGGGTGTCGGAGGTGGGATCCACTTCAGTTGGAGGATCTGAGATGGTCGTGAACTGGGTAGAGACAGGGTCCGGGTCTGTGGAGGTCTCTGGGATGGTTGTTCCAGGGACAGTAACAGCTGAGGGTTTGTCAGGGTCCTCGGTGCCTAGAGCTGGACGATAAGTACATGTACAGGTTTCAAAGTTGCTGATAAATTGGGAACCTCTGTACGTTTACATGCACTTTGAAATTCGAATTGTTGCTTTAGTCTGATTAAGGACTTAACTGGAGTTTCCCAGAAATCTGAGTTTACATGCACCGGAGAGATTCAAATTATTGAGTGAGGTACGTTGGACTCTGAGACACTAGATGGCACTATATGGCATTTGGCATTAGCATACTTCTGGTTAGCGCCATAGAAAACAATAACTAAACAAAAGCAGCAGATTTGAAGCAGACGTAGTAGGAGGAGGACAATACCCAGAGAAGGTATGGACCACAACCATGAAGATATGGACCACAACCATGAAGATATGGACCACAACCATGAAGATATGGACCACAACCATGAAGGTATGGACCACAACCATGAAGATATGGACCACAACCATGAAGGTATGGACCACAACCATGAAGGTATGGACCACAACCATGAAGGTATGGACCACAACCATGAAGATATGGACCACAACCATGAAGATATGGACCACAACCATGAAGGTATGGACCACAACCATGAAGATATGGACCACAACCATGCAGCACCTCAGTATATTTCGTATGTGCTGTTCACTGTGATTTATTACACGTAACGTACATGTTGTCATGGTGACTCTGGTCACTTCCGGAAGGGGGCGTGTCCAGGCAAGTCTTAATCGAGTTAAGGTTGAGTGATGTTTACATGTGTGGAGAAATTAGATTACAATCTGACTTGGTTATTGGGACTTGTAAAGCTCTGGTTCGATTCCATTATACTTTGATTAATGTGTTTACATGACTTTGAAAACTTTGATTTAATCAGAGTAAGATAATGATTTGAATTTCTCTAAGTGCTTATAAACATACTGAGTGTTTGTATGAAAAGGTTTATAAAGACTAACTGGAGTGAGTGGGCTTTAGTGGGTGGTTCCCCTGTGGACTTTGGTACCTGTGGGAGCGCTGGTGCTGTAGAGGGTAGAGGAGCCGCTGTCGGCCTGGGTCGGCTCAGGATCAGAGGGAGCGGTCTGCGTCTGAGGAAGGTCTGTAACTGTCTGTGTAGTCGAATCAAACAATGAGTCCACATCTGGGGGTGTGGGTTCAGTAGAAACCAGATCCAGCAGGTCGGGGGGGCTCGACTCATAGCCGCTGGTGGTTTCCACAAGTAGACTGGACCCTGGGTCAGGGTTGGAGGAGTCATCATTGGGAAAGTTCTGGTTGTATTTATCTGCAGAAATGTGACCAAACATGTTAGTGGATAGCTGTGATGGTTAGTATTTACGATTTTATTTTTGATTTATTGACATTTTACACAGACAATAATGTGCCATTCATGCTAGCATGGGAAGCACACATGACAGACAAAAATATATGTATATTTTTTTAACTAAACAAGTGGTGCTCGGCTCAACAGCTTATGCTTCATCCTACTCCTTTTCGGACATGTCATTGTGTATTATTATTATTATTGTTATTGTTAT
Organism: Siphamia tubifer; assembly: GCA_020466265.1. Classification (NCBI taxonomy): domain Eukaryota; kingdom Metazoa; phylum Chordata; class Actinopteri; order Kurtiformes; family Apogonidae; genus Siphamia; species Siphamia tubifer. The sequence continues at coordinate 11,191,795 of CM035786.1, forward strand.
TGTCGTTGTTGTATTGATTATTGTTGCATTCTGCACATGTTCGAAATAAAGCATTCAAATCAAATCAAATCAACAAACCCCTCCCCCCTTGCACACATTTGACCTGATTTGCCCCATCTCTTATCATTGCAAAAACACATTTTTGGGAGACTGTGACCTTGACCTTTGATCTACATTCACCAAAATTTAATGAGTTCTATTCTGGACCACCTCACACCTGTCTTTAAAATGTCATGGAAATTGGTTCAGTAGTTTTTGCGTAAAACCTGCTGACAAACAAACAAACAGACTCGAGCACAATACCCCTCTCTCCTTCAGGGGGTGGGGCAACTAGACTTGTATGAAACAGCACGCTCAGAAGCGAACATGTGGGTTTGGAGAATGGAACAATATTGGGCAGAGTTCAATGACTTCATAAATCCATGATGTTACAAACTTCTTTATCCAGCTCTGCAGAAGCCTGATAACAAGTGTCAGGTGTGCTGGAAGAGGGACCCATCTAAAACAGGTATGTCCAAACTAGTCCCCAAAGGGCCAATGTGGCTGCAGGGTTTTGTTCCAACCAAGCATCAACACATCAGACTTGACTCAACTAATCAACTGACCTCAGTCGACTGGTCAAATGGTGTATTCTTGGTTGGAACAAAAACCTGCAGCCACACTGGCCCTTTGGGGACTAGTTTGGACATGTCTGATCTAAAACATGCGGGATAGTGGCCCTTGTTTTAAATGAAGAATCTGCACTCTTGGAAGTCAGAACAAGGTATGTGCCAATCTGTTTGTTTTAAATATGTGTGTATAATACTGGGAATAATGTGTTTTATGTTTGGTCGTACTGTTAAGGGCTGTGTTTTTAAAGGAATGTAATGTCAAACATGTATATAATGTTATTTAGTCTCATGGTGCACGATGATAAACTAAAGATACACACCAGTCAAACTCTACACCGTGTCATTAATGCCAAGGGCTGTTACAGACAGAAAAGATGAGTGTTTAGATAACAGTGGAAGGACATTTACTGGGGAAAAGGAGAGATTTATGCTCACCATCACTGACATCATCCTGTGGATATGATGTGGGGCTGATCACTGGAAATAATTCATCATCTGTGAACGAATATGAAGTCTCAGATTGTAAAAGAGATTTTAATTTTCATGCAATTCTTCTGTATTCAAACATGACAGTCACTAGATATACACACCTTGTTACTTTTGTACAGTCGTGAAAATATGTTTTCAAACACCATTAACAGTTTAATTTCCAATATAATCATGAAATACCCTTACTAACCCCAGATAGGATTTGCAGTTATTATTATTATTGTTATATTTCCTGCCAACCTTATAACTGCTTGTGCTATGAGCTGTATACTCTGTCCTCTGTTGTAAATCGTTTTGGATAAAAGTAATGTAATATAATTTAATGTCAATGTCAGAATGCTATGAAGTAAAACATTTTTAATGCAGTTCTTGTTTAAGAGACTGTTAATTACAATCTAATATTAAGACCTTGTTTTACATGTAAACATGATCAGGTGTTAAAAACAGACCAGTTACAGTAATGATATGAACTGACTGATATAGAACTAAAAGAACAAAACACTTGAATAAACGAACCCCTGTGGCTTCAACAGCAACACCCCAGACTGTCATCACCCCAGAGAAGGGTCCTATAAAGGTCCTATAAACTTTTGAAGTGGTTGGCTTTGGCAGACGCATCAGTCAGAGGAAATGTCAGGGCACACATTCATCCTCCCAGAGAAGCAGCTGAGCACAAAAAGGATGCAGCTTCATCTTCACCCATAGCATCGTTCTAAAGCCAAGAGCTGTTGGCCTGCTCTGTGTTTCCCTTCTTGTGCCTGTCACCTCCCACTCATGACTACACTGCTTCCTTGTGTTTCTTTTGGCCTCGGACGCTCATGCTTTTGGCTCATTTGGGAAAAGCTCGGCCTCCGAAACAAACCACAGTGACCGAGCCACAGTGTGAAAGCGGCCGCCGCAGACATTTTCCTGCCACGGTTCTTCACATATTACCACAACAATTCATTATAACAGTCATGTAAGAAACACAAATGTCCTTATGAGTTCAGAGAAAGTAGATTAGAACCACAGCAGCCACAGGTTGTTCCAAGACATGTGCAAATGGTGGTGAATGAAGGTCTTTAAATGTTTAAACTTTTAGTTATATATATATATATATATATATATATATATATATATATATATATATATATATATATATATATATATATTTAAATAATGATACAGGATTTTAGGTTTAGTGTTTCTAGATAGAAAATGTAACAGATTTTCAGTTGTGTGTGTGTGTGTACATGCATTTAGAAGTGCTGATATGTAAAAATGTAAATTCAATTTTGATATTCAATAGTATAGAAACAATTCAGATGTTCTTAACAAGATGGAAATACTTTCTTTAACTCGGTGTGACTTTTGTAGCAGTTGGCCAATAAATTTTTCCCCTATATTTACCCCTTCTTAATTCACTGCCTGATGAATGTGAAGAGAATATTGACTCAGAATATAGTCATTATATATATATATATATATATTCTAGTATAATATAGTATAATATTATACTATAATAAAAGACTTTAAGACTACATAAGTGTAGACTGTTCATTTGGATTTGAATTTGCGCCAAAACGTGTCAATGGCAGTGAATGAGATAAGATATTTATCTCTATTTATTGTAATATTAATTAATTTCTTCAGTAAAAAAAAGGGGCGGCACGGTGGTGCAGTGGTTAGCACTCGTGCCTCACAGCAAGAAGGACCCTGGTTCGAATCCCACACCAGACCTTTCTGTGTGGAGTTTGCATGTCCTCCCCGTGTCCGCGTGGGTTTTCGCCGGGCACTACGGTTTCCTCCCACCATCCAAAGACATGCACTGATAGGTTAATTGGTTAATCTAAAATTGCCCATAGGTGTGAATGTGAGAGTGATTGTTTGTCTATGTATGTCAGCCCTGCGATGAACTGGCGTCTCATACAGGGTGTACCCCGCCTTCGCCCATTGTAGCTGGATTAGGCCCCCAGTGACCCCCGTGACCCTAGTGAGGATAAAGCGGGTTCAGATAATGAATGAATGAGTAAAAAAAGGCATTTTTCTATATTTAATTTACTGAACATGTTGATGGTTATAACATTTCAGAGTAAATTCAAAGGTTATTATGTCAGAAATATAGAACAGATCAAGTGACTTTTTCTGTCAAATCTGTCAATAACTGAAGATAAACCCAGTATTTCCATCCACTGTCATTAATCCAACTTGTGGGTTTTACTGGTGAATGAATGTTGTAGAAGGTGATGGTGTTTCTATGGTAACTACAGAGCCAGTGAATGTCTAAATGGGTCACATCTGATGACCATAAAAAGTCATGTCAAATTGCATTTTACACCATTTATTTACATGTATTGATAGAATGAATGGATCAGAAGTTATTGTACATTTTAGATCAGTAGGTTTTGTTCACCAGTAGCTGTTTTAATGTTGGCTTAATGTTCCTCAGATGTCACTCACCTGGATCGCTTCCCTCGCTGATCGTGGAAGGGCCACCGATCGGCTGCTCCGTGGCTTCATCAAAAGTAGAATCTTTGGGAAATGTAAGAAAAATCATCTTATAAACCAAGACACTAGAACAGTTGCATCCAAATCCAACACGAGCAAAAATGAATGAAAACTCAAACGTTTTGTTAAGTGACAGATACCTTTAGCTTTATTATCATCAACTGTATCGCATGAACTAGTCTTCACTGGTTCTGCTACACTGTCTGCTCCATTTATTCTTTCTGTGGTGATTATCAAGACACAAAATATGGTCAACTTTAACCCACTGCATTGATGCTGATGCAGGTTACTGCATGCATGACATGCTGGTTTCCATGCTGGACACGTAGGGTCTGACATCTGCTCACCCTTTTGTTCATGCAAATGGTTTATGTCCTATTTCTAAACACACCATGAAGTAATTGCCCTGTTTACATGAGTTTCTACTCCTGTTTAATTTCAAATAAAAGTGATCCATGTAAACACCTAATTCCAGTTGAAAATGATAATTCTGAATTAAACTTAATTCTGTATAAAGTCACTGGTTTATTCCGATCTTAATTCTGAATTCGATAATTCCTCTGCCATGTAAACAGTTAATTCTTCTTTAACATTATTTCTGTCATTCTGCACATGCTTCTGGTCTTGTCATGATGACACACATATGTTGTGTTGATGACAAACATATTCCACGATGTCTGTATTAGTTTGATTCTTATGGTTGATTCAGTCAAGTTGCTGCTGTGTAAATATCACAAAAATAAATGCAAAAATCACATCTGGTCTAACATGTTGATAGTTGAAATAAAAGCAAAACAGGAAGTGAACATGATCGTTTTCTTCCAGTAGATATCCAGAAGTTAAGTGGTCGTTCTATCCAATCAGAACCGTCCGTACCTCCAGCTTTTAAAGCCGAATTAACTAGTGCAGAATACACCTGTTTCTCATGAAAACATTTATTCAGAATTAACATTTCCATGTAAACGTAAAGGAAATGGCTTGAATTCCAAATTATTTTATTCAGAATAAATAATTCTGAATTTAAAAACATCATGTAAACGTAGCTGGTCTGTGTTATATTTGGTTTTATTAGCAATAATTTCAAAAACCTTTTCTCTAATGAAGCTACTGGTTGCATTAATTTCCAATTTCATGCGTAGCACTGTAATAATCTAAATCTTACTGAGTTTATGTTTCTCATTTCTAATCCAAATGTCTCATCAAACTTAAATTGAAACATAATCTCCTAAAGGGAACTTTTCAGTCGGACATTCATAGACAATATATCTGGAAAATCCGATTTCCAAAAATCTTACCAAGATCATTTTTACTTCTTCCAATGGCAGTTTTTATTTTTTGCTTGAATTAACAAAACAAAACAAAAAAAAACCTTCAAGAATATACACTTTATAAGATTTGTAATTTTGCAGTGAATGTGAACTTTGATCCTTCAAAATTACTCAAGGACTCAAATCAAACTCAAAGTTGTTTCAATAAGTTTCTTCAAATCTACCACATTCATAACAAATTTTATATGTAGCGTCATGAAAACAATAATGACAAAAGTTGTATTTTCTGAATAATTGACAAATTTTTCAAATATATATATATATATATTTAAAAATGCTTAGATTATTTTTTGCTAGAATTAAGAAAAAAAAATCTGTCAATGGAACAAGTAAAAATTATCATGGTAAAATTTCTTAAAATCAGATTTTCCAGATCTATTATATATTAACAGTTCCTTATATCTCATCGAAAAGTTCCTCTTTAAGTGATTTTTGTCTTATTTTAAAAGTGTTGAGATATTTGGATGAGAAGTGAGAAAACACACAGATTTGTATATTTGCAGTGAATATCTTATAGATCATGGGTGTCTAATTCCAGTCCTCGAGGGCCGGTGTCCTATGTATTTTAGATATTTCCCTCTTCTACATGATTCATTTTAACTCTTTAACTCTTGAAACTTTCGCAGTTCCACAGTAAAAAATAATTAAAATAAGCAACAAAATGAACAAAAATAGCCAAAGTCATCAATAAAATGAACAAAAATGAATAACAAACTGACAAAATAATTATTAACATGAACAAAGTAAGACACAAATGGATCAAAATTAAAGAAAAAATAATAAAATAAAAAGTAGAATGTAGAAAAATAAACAATGAGCAACAAAATGAACAAAAACTTACTTTGTTCATGTTACTAATTATTTTGTCAGTTTATTATTCATTTTTGTTCATTTTATTGATGACTTTGGCCATTTTTGTTCATTTTGTTGCTTATTTTAATTCTTTTTACTGTGGAACTGCTAATGTTTCAGGAGTTAAAGGGTTAGAAGAGGGAAATACCTAAAACATGTAAGACACCGGCCCTCCAGGACTGGATTTGGACACCCCTGCTATAGATGCTGTGAAGGAACAGCTGTGAACATGCAGGAGGAGGACAGACGACAGAAATGACAGAACACAGGTCATGCTGACTGTGCTGCTGGAGCCTTGCCTGCGTCACAGTGCATCTTATAATCTGGACAGCATTGTCTGTACTTCATGCAGTCAGAGTCGCAGCTGCACAGTTGACCTCTTCTGAAGGGTTCTCCACAACGACCTTTACAGGAGTTTTCTGTCACAAACAAACACCAGTCAAATTCATCACACACCAACAAGACACTCATGATGACAGATGCCAGTGAAAAGCAAATGTTTGAGCATTGACGTGAATTAGCAAAAATCTGGTGATGCAACACTACACTGTAAAACGTAATAAATTGACTTTACTTTGAAAAACTCAGGGAAACAGTTGTCTTAAAATTTCTAAGTAAACTATGAAGTAAGATAACTGTCAATATATTAGTGTCCACAGATTGGATATCTGTGTGCATTTGTCTGTAATTGTGCATAAATTAAATACTTGAATTCTTAAATGGTTACAGTTGTACATAAAATATATTGTGTGTATTTTATCCATCAGAATACAAATGTAAAAATTCTGACTTCAAAAATTACAAGTACAGCTTCAAACTTTAGCGCATCCATACTGACCTACAAAGCAAAGACCATGACTGTGTTTTTACCAATGTCCATTTAGGACCCTGTCCCAGTAGTTTACAGTAAATCCCTGTATTAGACTGAAGCAGATTATGTAATTACTGTATTTTGTGAACTATAAAGCGTACTGTCAATGAAGGTTTTTTATGAAGGTTTTTCATATATATGGTACATTAAGTGAAGTCAAAATCATGATATGAAAAGCCAAAATTATGAGGTAAAAAGCCAAAATTATGAGATGAAAAGTCAAAATTATGAGACAAAAATTCAAAATCATGAGATAAAAAGCCAAAATTCTGAGGTAAAAAGCCAAAATCATGAGATGAAAAGTCAAAATCATATATATATATATATATATATATATATATATATATATATATATATATATATATATATATATATATATATATATATATATATATATATATATATATATATATATATAAGGCACCCTGTGGTTTGTGTAGAACTAGTTAATATTCAGTAACAATAACTGCCTCATGTCCAATAATCTACCTACTACTACTGGGGTTGAACAACAAGAGAACTTAAAGATCATTTTCCTCAGTTTGGTGTCTGTGCAGTTACTGCCTGTTTCCTTTGTAGGGGGGCATAGACATCACCATATGCCTGTGGAGGCAGTGATGACATATTTTGACAGTTGAGTCACTTGTGGAGAGTCATATTCATACCAAAGAAAGGCTAGCTGTAAAGTTTAAAGTCATAATTTTCCCATCTGTATTCTGAAGGATAAAATACACACTATATATTTTATGTACGACTACAGACAACTACGAACGAGTATCCAATCTGCGGACAGTTATCTTACTCCATAGTAAAGTAGATGACAGGTTTTAAGTGTGTAAAACTTAAAGGTGGTCCACAAAAGGAAACACTCACTGGTGGTGCACTGGGACACATAGTCTTTACAACACTCTTCATAACTGATGCAGCTGTAGTCGCACTGGCACATGTAACCCCTGGAGTATTCTACCCCACATCGTCCTTTACAGCTCGCTGTTTGTGTCAAAGAGTGAAAATCCAGGAGTAAATGTCAGCAGATCACAATTTACACTTAAGACTTTACGCAGCCAAACTCTGCATCAACACCTGAACTTTATGAACATCTTTACTTCTACATCAGTTACATCTGCACCTTTTTATTTTTGAATTGATTTCAGTTCATTTTGATGTGAAATGCGGTTTCAAAATGGACAGAGTTCATCCTTTATTTATAGTATTTTTCTAGTTTGTCTGAAATATGTAGGATTTTTGTGTTACTTATGGGAACTGATGTAGGAATTTTAGGGAAGGTAGAAGGTTATTATTATAGGATTAGGTAAGGAAGATTATAGGATAAACTTCCTCCCGCTCCTTCTTGAATGTTTTCCTTTTATTTTAGGAAAAAAAATTGTTTGGTTTTAATGTTGGATTTGAATTTTTTTTTTTTTTAAATCAAACCTCTCAAACTTTGAACAATGTAATGTAAAGTTAATATTTTATCATACACACACACACACACACACACACACACACACACATATATATATATATATATATATATATATATATATATATATATACCCTATTTTGGTTTTGATTCAGCTGCTGTCCTGTATTTTCTTTTAATTAATTCCACATCATAAATAATAGCTAATCAACACTAAAATGAGCCAAAAACATGTATTGACATGTATTTATTTACTATTTATGCACTGCAAAAATATTACAATATTACAGAATGTTTTTTTACTCATATCAAGTCCAAATATGTCGTTACATTTAAAATAACACAGAATCACTTAAAGAGGAACTTTTCAGTGGGATATAAGAACTTAATTTTGACAGTAGATCTTGAAAATCTTATGCCGAGAAATCTTCCTAAGATAATTTTCACATGTTCATTTGGCAATTTTTGGTGATTTAGGTGATTCTGTCTTATTATAAGTGTGAGATATTTGGACTAGAAATTAGTAAAAGGCACTTGGTAAGATTTACATTTGTGCAGTGTAGATAACATGCACACTATTAATCATCAAATTGTATCTATGCCTTTTCAATCAATATTTGTTTTATTTATCTAAAAAAAAAACACCAGACCTGCTGGTAGTAAAGAAGCTGTGCCAACTATTGATTTTTTTTTTTGTTGTTCAAAGTACAAAAACAGGTCAGAAGTTCTCTCTTGGTAAATAATTATTTCCAAAAACAACATGAGCAACACAGGATAAATGAGGAAACCCATTATTAATAACATTTTAACTTATGTCCAAATATCTGATGCATGTCTATCATATGTTTAAGTAAATAAAATATCACATAAATAATACTCACTGTGAGCTGCACTAAAACTCAAAGTACAAGCCAGTAAAATGGCAGCAAAAAGTCCAGATGAAGACATCCTGTTCACCTGAAATAACCACAGACAGTCACAGAACGCTTTTTGAAATCACCTGTTTGTGGAAAAGGTTCAAAGTGCTCAGATGAGACTAAACAGGCTCTTACCTCGTCCAGTTGTCGGTGTGAATCCTGCTGAAGCTCTAGGTCCGGCTGTTTTTAAAGGGCTCACAGGGAACATCTGACTTCCCGTTAATTGTTGGGTCGGGTCTAATTAAAACTGTGGTGATGTCACAGGTCTGAAACAGGGGAGGATCCTCCAGTTCAGACCGTACGTCCAGACGCTGTGATTTCCCACAAACATCTGGAAGCACATCAACACACATCTGTGCCAGTCAGACGGCTGACATCATTCACTTCACTGGAAAAGAAAAGAAAAACCTCATGTTTTGTGTCGTTAAGTGTGAGCTGGACACCTACACTGCAAAAACCAAACCTTAACAAGTGTATTTTTGTCATTTATAGTCCAAATATGTCATCACACTTTTTATTTCTATTCATTTATTTAGTTTTTATTTATTATTATTATTATTATTAGTGATAGTTAACACAGTGATAGTATATCATACACAATTTGGAAACATTTAAAAAGACAAAACACACACACACACACACACATAATTTCACTATGACAACAAAAGCACTTGAATGCAACACATTTAATTTCAAATTCAGAAGTAGAAAAGATAATCTGTTCCACACTGTAAAAATCTAAATCTTACTAAGTGTAGTTTTGTAATTTGTCGTTCAAATATCTTATTACCCCTTTTATTTTGTTTTATTATTTTTATTATTAGTGATAGACATTTTAGATTAGATTAGTGATAGAGAAATAACAAGACATAAAACAGACAAACAGGAAACAACAGAGTAATGACAACAATAATAACATCATGTTACAATGAAAATATACTAAATGTAAAAAGTAATTAAACAATATTGAATGATTATAGGGGTGAAAGGGAAAAGAGGAATGAGATGGAAAATGATCATTATTATAGTTATAATGAGAAAAAAACAACAGCACAGAAATATAAAATAATAATAATACCAATAGTTTAATTTCTTACTATCAGGATAATTTTCATTTGTTCCATTGGTAGATTTTTTGGCTTGAAATAAGGAAAAAATGTAGAAATATATATAGAATTAAGCAAAAAAAAAAAAAAAAAAAAAGCAAATGTACTCTATACAATGTGTAATAGATCTGGTAGATTCAGAAGATTATTGAAACTATCTTATTTGACTCTTCAACATCACTCAAGGACCCAAAGCAAAGTCTATATTCTGCAAAAATCTACATTTTGTTTTGGGTTTTTTTTTTAATTCAAGATTTTTTTTTTAGTTCAAGTTAAAAAATCCTTGAATGGAACACGTGAAAATGATCTTAGTGGGATTTCTTGAAATAAAATTTTCCAGATCTATTGTATTTACACTGAAAAAAAGCCTACATTTTACCAAGCGTATTTTTCTTGTTTCTAGTGAAAATATTTAAATATTTAAAATAAAACATAATCGCCGACAGAGAAAGATTTCATTGAGATATGAGAGATATTTTCAGTTGTTTCATTGACAGAATTTTGGCTTGAATTAAACAAAATAAATAAATATCTGCCAATAGAATAGGTGAGAATCTTAAAAACATGTAAGTTCTTATATCTGACAGAAAAGTTCCTCTTTTGGTGATTCTTGTGTGATGACATATGTACTTGGTCAGATGTTTGTTTTTTTGCAGTGTACACGTCCGGTTTTCAAATCAATACCACACAGTGGAGTCGACACAAAGGTCAGAATGATATTTTATTTTATTTATTGAGAAGAAAATGGGGCTCAGACTGGACCTACTTTACTACCCTCTACTAAAAATCTTATTATAGACTTGGATGTGGTTTGAATTAATCTGTGTTGATACTAGGAAATATTTTTACACAAGCTGGCACCTCTTCTCACAGCAACAAACCCTGATTTAACAGCTTATATTTTTATTCCCCTTCTAAATAAAATGCTGTAGACACTTTAAAAAGTCATGTTCCTCAATGTCATAATATTGAAAGATACACACCTATTTTTTTTTATGCCATTTTTCATTACTTCTAATGTTTCTATTTAGTTTATCCCTATTTTCTACATTTGCATTTTACCTTACACTATTGGGTGTTTTTATACTGTAAGTTTTCTATATTTGTATTACTTACTTAGCTTATATGTACATATTCAATATTATACTTGGCTACTTTTATTGCATTTTATACTTTTTATTGATTCCCAGAACCAGAGTAATATATTTCATTCCACCTAAATTTAATTAACTGGTTATTTAGATGTTCTGAAAAAGCACAGAGTAAATGGAGAAAATATCACATCAAAACAAAGAAGTAAAATATATCATTATTTGAATGTAAAAATGAGCATCTACATCCATTGTCATTGATCAAATCCATTAAATTTCCTGGTGAATCAATGTTTTAGAAGATGACAATGTTTCCATGGTACCTTCAGAACCGTCCAAATATGTGGTGACCATGAAAAGATAAAAAACTGTATTTTAAACCAATTATTTACATGTATTGATCGGATTAGTGGAGCAAAAAGTATTAAAACATTTTAGATCAGTACATAGTTGTGGATGAACCTGGATGTTGTTTACAGGTTAAAAATGAACAATTCACAAAAATTAACGTTATTCTATTTATTATTTTATAAGAATAATAAAGTAACTTTAAGATGTAATGAATAATAAATGTAATCTGACTCTAATTTTATTATATATTTTATTCATAATGTGTTTTCATGCGTTTGTGTTTTTAGTCATTGTGTTTAATGTGATTTGAATGTAAATGAAACTATGTGTTGCTGCCATTCTTGGGCAGATCTTCCTTGAAAAAGAGATCAATGGGTTAAATACATTTTAAAAAATAAATAAATATATATATATATACATACAAATATGAATAGAAATGCTAAAGTAACAAAACCATTCTCATCTGTACTTTGGCCAATATTTCCTTGGGTTAAAGTTTCGAAAGACCTTTTTTTTTTTCATCAGGCTCTTTTTTAATTTTTAAATTTTTAGTTTAATGTGAGTTAGTTGTTTGATGTGCTAGTGGACCAATTCACACTTGTGGTATTTTTCACACCGTGTCATGGTCCGATTAGAGGAGAAGTGTTCATTAGTAAACTCCTGTCAAGACAATAATGATCCAGGATCTGCCCTTCAGGAAAGGAAGTATCACCTCAGATTGAAAATCATTGACACAGAGCTGCGCTGGAAAAAACTAAACCAGGACCAAAAACTAATCCTGCCTTTAACTGCTACAGAGAAATATTGTTAATGTTAGTTATGAACCAGAAAACTGCCCACAAATGGCTTCTCATTTCATATGTCCCACTGGTTTACTGGGATAAAATGTAGATACAAGACATGATGAGATGAAATAACCTTTGAATTTTCCAACATGACAGAGAGAGCTGCTGCTTTTTATTTTTTATTTATTTATAACACGCAGTTTGGAAACATTTAGTAAAAATGAAAAACTAGAAAACCAAGGCAGACCTCTCCCCTTCCCACCAAGGAGGTTATGTTTTTGCCAGAGTTTGTCTGTCTGTCTGTTAGTGAGCAAGATAACTCAAAAACTTATGGATGGATTTTGATGAAAATTTCATGTTGGGAGTGTCAAAAGGAACAAATGAAAATCTAATAATTTTTTCCTTGTGACACTCCCAACACGTCAAGAAATTTTCATATATATATATATGTATATATCTTACTTTGCCAGTGGAACAAGTGAAAATTATCTTGGGAAGATTTCTTCAAATCAGATTTTCCACATCTATTGTCTAAAAATCAGTTCCTATAATTGACTGAAAAGTTCCTCTTTAGGTGATTATGTCTTACTGTAAGTGTGATGAGATATTTGGACTAGAAATAAGAAAAAACACACTTGGTCAGATTTTGATTGTGTTTGTGCAGTGTGCTTGAAGGTAGCTTTTAGAGAAGTAAAGCAGAGCTGCTGCGCCTCCTAGTGGCTGCATAAAGTCAGTTCCTGCACTCTGGCCCATTGCAGATCCTCTGACTATTCAGCTTGGAGTCAAAACTAAAAACTTCTACTATTCTTCTGTGACCTTCTAAAGCCTTTCAGTGTAAGGAGAAAGTGTGGACAGTGGACGTGCTGTGTTTGAGCTCAGACTCAGCAGCCTCCAGGAACAAGCAGCATGAGGTCCATCTGGATGAGCACAGAACCAGACTGACACTGGTTGTTTATCTGGATGGTGTTTGTCAACTGAGATGACACTGGTGACACTGCCATCACAATAAGTCAACAGTTTAGGAAAGGTTTAATTAACGTGAGAATGAATCATACATTGTCAGAAATCTTTCCAAGTCTATTTTCTCATTTCTAGTCCAAATATTTCATCACACTTGAAACAAGTGGTTCCATGCAAAACAACCATTTTACCTGATTTTCCCTATCTCTCATCATTGCGAAAATGAATTTAGATAAGCCCACTGAAAATAATACTAGCTAGATTATGTTTCTTATATACTGTATATTTAATTAAAAATATAGACACAACTCCTTTCTTTCATAGGACTTGAAACCTGTTGCACAACAGTACAATGACATGACTAAATAAGTCTACTGACAGAAACAAATGCTCCCCACCTGGGACATATTTTGAATCCAAGATGGCGTCACAGATGAAATAACATAATTGATTCATCAGAAAAACCCATGCAATTGGATTAATGTTAAAGCAATTTCCCATTTGCGGAATCAATAAAGTACTATTCTATTCTATTCTATTCTGACAGACAGTATGTTCACATGCACATAGAGAAGTTTGAATTATTGCCTAACTCCGATTAAAATTAAAGTTATAAAAGTCACGTAAAACACCTTAATCGGAATCGAATTGATCTGGAGTTTTAGAAGTTGAAGTTACCAAGTCAGATAATGCGATTGTAAAAGAATTTCTCCACGCATGTAAACGCCCCCCAACCTGAGCTCGATTAAAACAGGCCTGGACACGCCCCCTTCCGGAAGTGACCAGAGTCACCATGACAATATGTACGTTATATGTAATAGATTACAGTTTACAATACATACGAAATATACTGAAGTGCTACATGGTTGTGGTCCATATCTTCTCGGGGTGTTATTGTCGTCCTCCTACTACGCCTGCTTTAAATCTGCTGCGTTTGTTTAATTAGTGTTCTTCTTCTGTGGTACCAGCCGGAAGCATGCTAATATGAAAGGCCATGTAGCGCCACCTTGTGTCCGGGAGTGGAATAATCTAAACACCTATTTCTGCTAAACTCCAGTTAAATCTTTAATCAGACAAAGGAAACAATTCCAATTTCTATGTGAATGTAAAGGTAGTCACTGAATGATGTTACTGGATTTGTGTTCAGTTAACAATAGGTGCTCTATAAAAATCCTTAACATCTACATGATCTGTAAATTAAATACAGGAAAATCACTTTCACTGGAAAAAAACACAAAATACAAAGAATAATATTCTAATAAATGGTGATGAATCAGTTAAGAAAAGCTAAACATTTTGGAAGTGCCTCAGAGTACACCTGAATGTTTATGGGTTAATATTTAGGGATGTGAGCACATATTGTCACTATATCCACAGTGATGCACGGTTAGGGGGTTTTACAGAAATCTATGGCAAGCCAAAGTGTTCACATAGCCGCGCGTTGTGTTTATCATATCACGCGTGCCAGAACGCGTTCTGGTATGCTATCACGCGTTACATTACGCGTTCTAGCACGCGTTCTGACACGCCACCACGCGTTCGGGAACGCGGTCTAGCACGCGCAATGGCACGCGTTCCGTAACGCGTGCTAGAACGCGCTCTGTAACGCGTTCTAGCACGCGTAATGGCGCGCGCAATGGCACGCGTTTTCGCATGCGTCATGGAACGCGTGCTAGAACGCGTGCTATATGGTAATGATCTCCTCCCACTGATTTTCTCCGCCAATTAATTTGTAGTGCTTACAGCCAATCACTGGCCAACACAACGAGTCCAGAATAGCTGAGCACTGATCTTACCTTCACAAACGAAGTGCATTCACTCAATGTTTAATTTTTGCTAAATATTTTGATTTTTCCTTCATCAATCGACTTTATTTAACTTGTTCAACTTTAGTGTGTCTATTCTTAAGGGTTTGTTTATTGTATTTTCAGGTTTCATGCAAAAGGGATAAAATAAAGTGAGATGCCGTTTCATACTTTATTAATAAATAAAGCAAAATGTGAATTGATTTGTCATATTTTGATTATATGTCAATCGAGGTTGCATTGGCTGAGATGACACACTTGGTGAAGGATGAAATTATGGGATAAAATATATAAGAAGATATACATGGTTGCTCATGGCTCAATGACATAATTTCATCTGTATCATGTGACCCTGTTGTGATAGTTTTCTGAAGCAGTGCTGTGGACATGTCCATCATTACTATTATGTAAAATATGTTGTCGTTTAACCTTATTATTATAGTTATATTTGTCATCAAGAAGGTGAAACAAGAGAAACATATATGGGATAGAGATCTATTTACAATAATATTTGCACACATACACTTAGTTACAGTTTTTCTCAGGACAAGTATAATTCACAGACGTACATTCAGGATTTAAAGTTTTTAATTTAACATGTAATAGGTGTGATTGACAGGACCATTGACACCTGTGGTCTCCCTTGCTCTCTGTTGTACTCTTGAAATTGACACTTGATGTTTAACCATGCATATAGTAATATGCATAACTATGTTCATATTTATATTACCTCCGGGGTATATTTTATCCATATCTTTCTCTATATTCTTATTTATACTTTACACTTTACTTATTCTTATTATAGTCTTTCTTATCTTGTATATTATTATATTTGTAAGTTGTATAGTTGTATATTTGTTTTGTTATATTTTGCTTTTTGCATCTTTGCACGGTCTTAAGGGAGTGTCGCATCCATTTCACGTGTGGATGGACAAATAAAGAATTATGATTCTGACATATTTCATCTTCTATTGTTTTGCACCTTTCACTTGCATTGAAGATTAAACTACATTACTATCATCTATCGTCTTACTTCACCATCTAGTGGCAAAACATACAACCTACAGCCAGCTCATGTGTTAGATTAGCACAACAGAATAAGAATTAAAATACAATAAACAAACCCTTAAGAATAGACACACTGAAGTTGAACAAGTTAAATAAAGTAGATTGATGAAGGAAAAGTCAAAATATTTAGCAAAAATTAAACATTGAGTGAATGCACTTCGTTTGTGAAGGTAAGATCAGTGCTCAGCTATTCTGGACTCGTTGTGTTGGCCAGTGATTGGCTGTAAGCACTACAAATTAATTGGCGGAGAAAATCAGTGGGAGGAGATCATTACCATATAGCACGCGTTCTAGCACGCGTTCCATGACGCATGCGAAAACGCGTGCCTTTGCGCGCGCCATTACGCGTGCTAGAACGCGTTACAGAGCGCGTTCTAGCACGCGTTACGGAACGCGTGCTAGAACGCGTGCCATTGCGCGTGCTAGACCGCGTTCCCGAACGCGTGGTGGCGTGTCAGAACGCGTGTCAGAACGCGTGCTAGAACGCGTAATGTAACGCGTGATAGCATGCCAGAACGCGTTCTGGCACGCGTGATATGATAAACACAACGCGCGGCTATGTGAACACTTTGGCTTGCCATAGAAATCCGCCCCGCTCAAACCCAAGACGTGGCTAGGCCCGCCCCGCCCAATCCGCATGATGTCACGTATGGATAAACCCAACCCGCCCGCTATCAACCCGCGAGGTTAAATTTGGCTCTAAACTCACATAGTACATTCGCGGCATCTTTACCATGCGCTTCTAATGTTAAAAGTCATGAAGCATAATTTTTGCCTCCTTTCTAACGTCTCAATATGCACTCCAGCACATAAAATAGACTCCACCCACATCATCACTCTATAAAGCGAACACATACAACGTTTCCATACAACCTTTGCATCGCCTGTTTTAATCTTCTCCCTGATCAAGTCCGCCATTTTCACTCTTATCTCTGAGTGTTCAGGGAGATTTGGCGCTAATAACCAATAACAAAAAGTTGGGATAAAAAAGCATTCAAAACAGGAACTGACATGCGCGAGCCGAGCACACACACACACACACACACACACACACACACACCTCAGCGGGTATTGATCGTCCCTGACCCGCCCCACCCGCATCCGCAACATGTATTAATACTGCGACCCAGCTCGCCCGACTGGCGGGTCACGCGCGGATATCCGCTGGCCAGTGGGTAATCCACGTCTTTAAGGTGATGAATGAATGAAGCTGTATCTTTTTCTTATCTATACTGAATTTGAACTATTTTGTGACAGTTGTGGCGTCAAACACTACAGCCTCCTTCAGTCCAACACTGACAGAGTGGCAGACACATGGCACAGAAGGACAGCCCCTCCAGTCTGTAATATCACCCAGACCAGACACACAGCGCTTATTACCACAGATGGACACACTACAAACTGAATTTCCCATGGAGATGAGAAGAAAATGTCAGCTTGTGGGCTGGATCCAGAACTGGGTCTGTGCTTCGGGAGCAGTTGAGTCCATCTTCTGTCTTGGCAGCTTTAATTAATGAGCCAGCAGGAGTTGAGCTGGTTTGGAGGAGTCCGAAGAGACACATGAACATAGAAATGCAGAAGAGGAGGAGATGGAAGGCATGCGTCTCCACTTTAGAAGACAATCAGAACACAAATTTTGGTCTTTATATTTCAGTGTGATGAGAAAGTCTCTTTGGGTGGTAGATCTGATTATCCAATAACCTAAGGGTTGGTGGTTTGAATCCCGCTCTGTCCTAGTCAGGCCATCGTGTCCTTGGGCAAGACACTTCACCCTCTTTGCTTCTAGTGCCACTCACACCAGTGTATGAATGTTTGGTTGTAGGCGCAAAATATCAGCCACACTTCTGTCAGTCTGCCCCAGGGCAACTGTGGATACATAGTAGTTTACCACCACCAGAGTGAGAATGTGAAAGTGAATGAAGAATGGGTCACTAATGTAAAGCGCTTTGAGTGGCCAAAAAAGCACTATATAAATCCAACTCATCATTCATTATTACGATTATTTGAAGTTGTGGGAAGAGGTGGTGCAATGGATAACACTGGTGCCTCACAGCAAGAAGGTCCTGGGTTCCATTCCAACACCAGTCGTTAGGATCTTTCTGTGTGTGTTCTCTGCACAGGTACTCCGACTTCTTCCTGGCATCTAAAGACATACGCTGATAGGTTAATCTAAAATTGCCCGCAGGTGTAAATGTGAGTGTTTTTTTCACTGGCGACTTGTCCAGGGTGTATATATACAGTACATAGTATATAAAAAAATTATACGATATATATATATATATATATATATATATATATATATATATATATAATTTTTTTCTTAATTCAAGATTTTATTTCATTACTGAATTCAAGCAAAAGAAAATCTGCCAATGGAACAAGTGAAAACTATCTTGGTAAGACATTTTCAAATAAAATGTTCACTGTCTATTGTCTAAAAAATTACTTCTTTATATCTCACTGAAGTTTTCTTCTTTAGATGATTGTTTTATTATAAGTGTGATAACATATTTGGACTAGAAATGAGAAAAATACACTTACTAAGATTTGGATTTTTGCAGTGTTCCTATGATTTAATTATAAAGGATTAATACAAATATTTCTAACCATCGTGATGAGACAAACAACAAAGAAAATACACCACAAGATAATATAGAGACACCTCTGTAGCTCCTCTTTGACTAAGACTGAAACAAGAAAAAGGAGAATGCAAACAAGACAAGTTGAGATAAAATTAGATGAAAACACATGGTGGAACACATGTCAAGGACGTGGGTTCAGCTCGTTTGCTCAGTGTCATCCTTCAACCTGTGTCCCCTCCCCCTCTACCTCTGAAACTAAGCCAGTTTATTACAATTATAGCTTGTTGTGTGGGTGTAAAATTTGCTCAGACTCTGTAAACGTATCTAGACATCACACTCATTTTTATTTTTCTTTACATTTTATGTAACATTTGACTGGATACACCTTCACAGAATGACCTCACTTAGACTAGGCCAACAACAGCAGAACTAACAAGGTTTCAGACACACACACACACACACACACACACACACACAGCTTTCCATGTGTCATGAGGACCAGGTTTGTAATCAAGTAGCCATTGAGTAGTGAATGTAAACACAACTTGTTTTTAATAAATAAAATAATAATAATTACAAAGGTTTATTAAAAATGCCTGAATAAATAATTTTATTTTTTTTTTATAAACAAATACAATTCAATAAAAAAAAAAATTTAAATAGTAACTGCATTTAAAAACTTTTTGTTTCAGAATCCTTTTTTAAGTAAACATATCTTCAAATCTTTGAAAAATACATCTTTGGCTTTGCACCTGTTTCCCCCATGCTTTATGATGACTTCTGGAAAAAAAAATTAAATTAAAGTGTTTATAAGGATAAAGAAGGAAATAATTAAAGAAGGAAAAACATATATAAGTTGCACTAGAGTATAAGTCACATTTTGGGTGGGGAATTTATTTGGTAAAATCCAACACCAAAACAATTCATCTTTAAAGGTAATTTAAAATAAAAATAGAATAGAGAACATCAGGCTGAATAGTTGTACAGTTACATAATACATAAACAACAAACTGAGGATGTGCCTGGTATGTTGACGTAAAATAGAAACAGTTATTCAGATAATTATAGCATAAAGAACATGTTCATGCTCAACAGCGCCCTATTGTGGTTGTCAGTGTGAAAATAACATGTGAAAGTATATAATAATGTGTTAAGAATTTCACAGTCACACCCCTGGCCAAACTATGAAAAAAAACCTGCGGTGTATAGTCCAAAAATACAGTAGATTTTAAAGATCTATTGTCTATAAATCAGTTCTAATGTGTCACTGAAAATATCCTCTTTATGTGATTTTGTCTTATTTTGAATGTGATGAGATATTTGGACTAAAAATGAGAGAAATACACTTGGTAAGATTGACATTTTTCCATTGTGTGATTCATTCCCACTTTCATTAAACCTTTAAGTTTATAAGTATTAAGAAGATGCATTACACTCCAGCACCTTGTGTTTTGAACTAACCCATATTAAAACATAAACTATAAAGCTGTTGCATTTAGGTTTATTTTTCTGGTTGGACACATTTATTCGACTGTCATCAGTAGGTGAACATGCTGCTGTTTTCCAGGAGAAGCTAATCAAAAACCTGATCTGTAAAAGCCCTTCATGTGGCATCTGCAACCCATAATTAGATAATGGAAATGCACCAGTGAGGAGACATGAATGAGGTGATGATGATCAAAAAACACCTTTAGAGGGAGACAAATAAGAGCAGATGAGCCGGCGGCCATGCTTAGACGGGATAAGAATAGAAAAGGCAACAGGTGGCACAGACTGATGACGCATAATTAAATAAGACATCAAATTTCATTTTATTTGGTGGGTTTTACAGTGGATTAAAGGCTCAAAAGATTATCCTCCATTTCATTTGTTTTTTCAGATGGAAACAGAGGAATCCTGACGTTTAAAGAAAAGGTTTGTGTTGAACCTCAGTTTCTGTTTGACATCTTACTCCCATCATTTGGAAAATAAATACTGTGTGTCATAGGCAGGTTTATTTAGCACATTTCATGTACAAGACAATTCAAAGTGCTTTACATGAAACATTAAAAGCATGACAGCAAGGAGAAATAAAAAGTATTTTATTTTATTTCTTTTTTTTTGAGCATGCAAAGAAAGCAGAGGTGTCAAACATGTGGCCCGGGGGCTCAAATTGGCCCTCTAATGGGTCCAATATGGCCCCTGGGATGAATTTGTAAAATGTAAAAATTATACAGAAGATATTAATAATTAAGAAAGTTAAAATAATTTGACATCAATACAATCAGACAGTGATCATAATAAACAATAAATTATGAAAAATGAAAAATTTATTTTTTTTGGTGTAAAAATTGAATGAATATCTAAATAAATTGATTAATTAACTAATAAAAAATATTAGCCTGTTACAAAAAATTTAAATAACGTGAAATGTATGTGGAATATTACCAATATTGTAAATGTTGTGTTTGTAAATCCACAGTTATCTTTAAGTTGTGATGCACATACTATTTAAATGATAAACTGAAGTGCAACATTAATAATACCGCACTTATTTTGTCTCAAGAATTTTCAAGTTGTTCATAATTGTTCATGTTATGTTCAAGCACAGTTCATAGACATTTTCATTATGGAATTTTACTATTTTAAATCAGAAACACAGAGAAACCTTTGGAGTTGACATTATATTCTTTTATTCTATTATTTCTAATAGTTTTTTGGTCCGTCCTACTTTATACCATATTAGGATGAATGTGGCCCCTGAACTAAAACTAGTTTGACACCCCTGCTTTAAGAGTCGTGACTTGTAACTTTGTGGTCGAGGTGATGGTGACTAATAATTTCTAAATTAACACAGGAACTGTATCTGCATGCACAGCTCCACTGCTCTATGTGAGTGGATGCTTTGCACCATCATGTATAGGTTTTAAAGCTGCATCACTAAACCTCACATTGAATATGACCATCTCCTGCAGAGGACCCTGGCTCTTCTGTCTTTGAAGTGAAAGAGCATCTGAAAGGACACGTGAATCTGCACAGTGGTGAGTCACAACATGTGTTAATAATAGAGGTGTCACTGCCACATTTCAACATAATTTATAATGACATCTTTAAAGGAGAAATAAGCAGAAATTATACATTTAAATTAATTTTTCCTCTCCATTTAACATTCCTCGTGTGATGTAGTACCATCTCTTATTATATCACTTGTATTATTGAGTTTTCCAGTTTTTTTAATACATTCATGGATTATTTTATTAATAGTTAGACCAGTAGCTTCCAATGTTTTTTTTTTTGTTTTTTTTTTTTACTTTCTACATTCTAATATCACAAATTTCTATCAAAACTGAGACATCCCCTCTAAAATGTATTTGTTTTTGATCATGTAACAATTTGCTATACTATGTTGTAAGTAAATGTTAACTATAGATGATGTTTAGTCTAAATCAGAGGTGTCAAACATGCAACCCAGGAGCTACATCTGGCCCCTGAAAAGGTACAGTCTGGCCCCTGGAATAAATTTGTGAAATACAAAAATGATAGTGAATATATTGATCATTTTATTTCAGGTTCCACATACAGATCAAAATGTGTTGAATCAGGTAAATACTATCATAATAACCTATAAATACTCAGAAGTCCACATTTTGGTCTTTGTTAATTTCAACATTTTCATGTAATATTACTGTATTTACAATAAAATAAACTATCACTTAACAAAAACGCATGTAACCTGAACAAATAGGAACATTTTGAAATGTATAAAGTGTAAATTTAACAATATTCTACCTGTTATTAAATGTTTTGTGTATCCACTAATGAATAATCTGTATGTTGTAAATGACATGTGTAAATGATAAAGTTTTCTGAAGAAGTGTCGGTTTATTCATGTTATTCACACATTGTTTTAAAGGACAATTGATAGATGTGAACATTTTTATCACATAATTTATTTATTTTTTCTCTACATATATATATATATATATATATATATATATATATATATATATATATATATATATATATATATATATGTTATTATTTTAGTGGTACGGCCCAATTCAGATCAAATTTAGTTTCATGTGGCTCCTGAGTTTGACAGCCCTGGTCTATATATGAAGTATATTATTATGGATGGAGGCAGAAAAGCCAGGTGTAGATTATTACTGCACAAAGGGAGAATTTTATTTTCCTTGCTCAGGCTTGGAAGGCTGACAATTCAAACTGAACAAACAATAACTCAAACTATAAATTGTGAAAGAGCTGCAGCCTCTGAAGCTGACCACAGTGAACATTTGACAGATAAACAGTTCCACAGTGTTGTTTGTCTTGTCTTTTATGGAATGGGATTGTCTTTGTCAACTCATCATATATAAAAAATCTTTTTATTAATAACTATATCCCTGAACTGAGTTTTAGGGATATTATGTTTTTCATCCAACCACTGCCACTACTGTCAAATATCTTTCGTGTTAATGCAATAACTTGAAAAATATTGGGTTTATAAATTTTCCATATGGATCAATATCATGGAGAGGAAGAACTGATTCGATTTTGTCATTTATCACTTCTAGATTCCCCACAAGGGGGCGCTCAAAAGTTTAAAATCTCTAAATACTCTTTTGTTCATATGTCTGGAACTATTTATCTGATTGATTTCAAATCAAGTGCAAATGAAAGGTCATGACCTGGGGATGCCTCATGTCATGACACCATAGCAACGATATCCAGGGCCAGCAGTTGCAGCGGTGGCGGTCAGACCAAAAACATAATATCACCAAACAGAGTGTTCAGGGATATAATAAAACAATACAGATGTAGATAAACAATGAGCTGCATACTTTATTCAGTGATGCAATCTGTAGATACATTGAGTTGATTCATTGGTGATATTGGTTTTAAGTGTGTTCTGGTAAAACACTGACCCCTTCTGGTGACATTTTGGAATATTAATACCACATTTAAACCCTTTAAAATTACTTTTGTGGATATTCATCTTAAATGATCACCTAAATTCCCATCCAAGGTTGTTGATTGTGTTAAAAACAGTGGATAATTTATCTTTTCATAAGTTTTCTCCCCACTTTAACATTATCACCCTGATTAATACAGGTGAAAATACCCAAAAAAGTCATTATTCTATGAGCACATAAATGAGTCTATTCAACAGTCTTCTCAAATAGACTTTACTCACATCTCACCAGAGCTATTTACGGTAAATAGATGTAATTTAACTCTGTACTGGAACTTCATCGTTTTCCTCTTTTCTCTTTTGTGTACTGATGTGCTGAACTTTTTTGGTGTATATTTTCTTCCACATTAGCTCTTCCTTCAAGCTGAAGATGTGTTTACAGCTTTTTGTTTATCAGGTATCAGTCTGATTCACAATAACCCTGTGGAGACTTAAACACACAGGACAGATGAGGAAATATCCTGTATCACTTTAAAGAACTGATGGTGTGAAGGTCTGATGCTTTCACTGCACCACACACTGAAGTTAATGCACCTACTCACCTATTGTTTTACACTATGACTGAGGTGGTTATCCGCTTGAATAAACAAATTCATGTTGTGAAAGTCAGTGATAACCTTTTTTATTGATGGTAGAATTTTAGGATGTTTTTCTTTAATTATCAATAGTCTTATATGAATTATATTTCTATGTAAATGCATGTTAGTATTTCCAGTACAATGCACTTTAACCCATAAAGAACCAGTAATACTTTTATTTATTATTTTTTAGATGTTTCTCTCTTCCAGCACACCTGACAGTTGTTATCAGAGTTTGTAGATAGGCTAATCATTTGAATCAGGTGTGTTGGAAGAAGGATACATCTAAAAGATGCAAGATAGCGGCTCTCTAGGACAGTGTTTCCCAACCCTGGTCCTTGAGGCACACTATCCTACATGTTTTAGATGTTTCCCTTTTTAAACACACCTGACAGTCATTCTTCTTCTTCTGCAGAGCAGGATGATAGGCTGATTATTTGAATCAGGTGTGTGTGTTGGAGAGAGAAACATCTAAAACATGCAGGATAGTGTGCCTTGAGGACCAGGGTTGGGAAACACTGCTCTAGGACCAGGGTTGTACACTTGTTTTAGATGTTTCCCTCTACCAACACACCTGACGATCCAGTCTTTTTCTCGATGATAGACGTATATTTGAATCAGGTGTGTTGGGAGAGGGCTACATCTAAAACAGGGGTCAGCAACCCTGGTCCTAGAGCAGTGGTTCCCAACCCTGGTCCTTGAGTACCACTATCCTGCATGTTTTAGATGTATCCCTCTACCAACACACCTGATTCAAATGATCAGCTTGTCATTAAGCTCTGCAGGAGGTTGATAATGACCATCAGGTGTGTTGGAAGAGGGAAACATCTAAAATAGGCAAAATAGTGGTACTTGAGGACCAGCATTGGGAACCACTGTCCTAGGGAGCCACTATCTTACATCTTTTAGATGTTTCCCTGTTCCAGCACACCTGATGGTCATTATCAACCTCCTGCAGAGCTTGATGACAGGCTGATCATTTGAATCAGGAGTGTTGAAAGAGGGATATGTTTAAAACTTCAAACCTCGTCCTCAGGATCCACTGTCATGCATGATTTGAATGTCACCCTGCTCCAACACCCCTTATTCAAAGCAGGGGGTCATTATCAGGCTTCAGCAGTGCTTGATAATGAGCTGATCATTTGAACCGTGTGTTGGAGCAGGGTTGCACCTAAAACATGAGGGACAGTGGGTCCTGAGTACCAGGGTTGAAGACCCCTGGTCTAAAACCTGCAGGTTTGGAACCACCGATCTATGCTATGGCTGTGAAAATGGTGTATTTTTCTATATTAAATTCATTAATCAAGTAACTGTTCATAAAACCTCTGATTAAAGTTGAAGCTTTGTATTTCAGAAACGAAAAAAAAAAAACCTGAAGAAAAATGGACTTTT
The DNA here is from genome assembly GCA_020466265.1 of Siphamia tubifer. NCBI lineage: Eukaryota > Metazoa > Chordata > Actinopteri > Kurtiformes > Apogonidae > Siphamia > Siphamia tubifer. The sequence goes on from CM035786.1 coordinate 11,217,442, forward strand.
TCAGTAAAGATATCAATAACTGAACATAAAAACAAGTGTCTACCACTGCTGTGATTGATCAAACTTCATGGGTTTAACTGGCGAATAAATGTTTTAGATGATGACAGTGTCTACGGCGCCTCTGAATATCCAAATGGGTCATATCTGATGACCATTAAAAGATGACCAACTGCATTTTCTACCAATTATTGGAACATATTGATATGCTCAACAGGTTTAATCAGTTTACATCAGTAGATGAAGGTGGTTCTTTATGGATTAAAGATGAACAATGGAACTAAAGTGGTTTTAGGTCCGTTTTTTTATCATTGTTAGTTTTTCATGAATTTTGAAGTTGAATTGATTTGTATTTGTATTTTATGTTTTCATGTGTTTAAGACTGATCTTATTTGAACAACTGTTTTAAAAAATCTATAGCACTGCACCATAGCTGTATTGCAAAAACCTTGAAACTAAAAAAAATCAGTGTTTCATGGACTTACAAAAATAGACCTGTTTTCATCTTTTCAACTGCAGCTTCCAGTGAATCTGCATTTAAATCACAGTGTCACAATAATTTAATGGGAAGATGTAAAAATATTTGATCCCAACTTTATGGGCAACAGTGTTACAGTGAATGAAGGAACAATTAACCCTTCATTTAATCACAAACATAAAAAAATCAAGACATTTGTAGTTGCATGGTTTTCCCTGGAGAGGAAAAGGATGGAAGATTGTAAACTGAGACTGTCAGAAAAATTTTATCAAGTAAAATGACAAAAGTGGAAATATTCCAGTACTGTAATATGTAATTAAGTCTACTACTTCAGTAAAAGTACTGATATGCTGACACTATAAATGACTTCTTGGTGCACACAAAAATGTGAGCAAGAGGAAAAATACTGACATTTTTCTTCCACCGGACTGGCCCAAAGATACAAAACAGAATGACAAAGAGTCTATGTTTTGGCTCTTCATTTTGGCCTTAAATGTACACAGCCTCCTGTGTTGATAATAAACTCATGAGGTCTATGACTCAGAGGAGGATGACTGCAGAGAAGTCAAAATGACAAGTGGGCCGTGACTGCGTAGGAGACACGTCTTGTTGGTTTTCTTTGACTGTTTATGACAGTCTCATGCCAGCAGCAGCATCACTGAACTGCAAGGAGGAGGCACTTACGGTAAATTTATGCTGTGCAGCAAAGCGTTTATCACAAACACACATATTCAAGTAGAGAGCCTAAAGTTTCTGAACAGAGGATTAGAGTTGGGAAACCTGTTCATAAAGATGCCCATCATTTAACGTGGGTATAAAACTGCATCTGTGTGCATGTGTAATCACTAAATATGAGATTTATGTAAGTGCAGGGAAATATTGCACATAGGAGAGACTGGATATGGTTGTAGGACTGTAAATGTATTTCTTGAGCTAAATTTTTCTTAAAGTTTGACGACTACCAAGCCATGAGATAATGTTGATAAGATAAGACAATATAAAAGAGGATAGAGGATAGAGGATAGAGGATAGAGGGTAGAGGTTAGGAGATAGGATAGGATAGGATAGGGTACACTTTTGTTGTTTTAATTAGTGGGTGACTTTCTAGTGTTTTCCAGTTTTCTTTGCTGAATCAGGCCTATTCTCCTCTGTTCCAAGCCTGAACCTTCACCTGCCAGACTACGTCTACTTGCCCGAACCTCTGGTATCATAGCTGCCGGCTTTAACCTTGTCTCCTTGTCTGATCCCCAGCTATTCACCCACCTTCTGCATCTTGACCATGTCTCCACTTCTGCGTCTGATCTCCCAGCTTCTGGGTCTGACCCTCACCTATCCCTGACTTTGTCTTTGTCAGCCCTTGGTTATCTCAGGGTGATAATCTCCACACAGTAGTTCTGTGTGATTCCTCACATTAGTGAGTTTCAGCATGTTGGTGCCAGTTTGTAAATTAAGAGACAGAGACTCATAGAACTGCTCCATTATGTTTTAAGATTAAGTTAAATGTCTATGGTTTGCATCTGGGTCAGGGCTGGACTGGATCAGGATTTCAGGCCAGGAATATCCCGCAACATCCAGGCTAATTCTAGCACCACAGAGGCAGAAAAACAAAATCCCCTCCAAAAACCACACCTGTGGGGGGGCTTTTGTAATTTCCATATAGTAATTAAAGCAATACTATTCCAGTGGCTGTGACACAACACCACACTATTAAACTAATGCATGACAACAGCTCAGCAAAGTACAGTACTTTTCTCTCATCCTCTCCCTGCCCTCACAATATTTACTTTTGTCTAAGGTTAATTACATGATATGTGTTATTAAGAACAGGTTTCTATTATTTTGTCAGCAAACCTTTTAGATGCCTTCTTAGTATAGCTAATAAACTCTAATATTCAATGTTAAAGTGAAAAGGTCAAAAGCCTATCCTATAACTGAAGTCTAAATATCTTCCAGGCTTCCTGCAGCTCACCTTTGGAGTTTTACCCAGATCTACTATATACTGTTGCATTAAAATTAACATTGCATTTATTAATATGTGTTCATATATACGGTAATATTCTGTTTTTCAGTTTCCCAACATACTGTAATATTGATCAAATAAAACAGACAAGGTGGGTCAACTCACACTAATCTTGAGTGAGAAAAAGTTAAACAATTCACACACACAGAATCATACAACTCTACAATTATCACAAATGCAATTCTAATTAAATTAACATAAAGGGGGTGGGGGGGTCTTCGGGTCTGGCCAGGCAGGCCAATGAGCAGGCAGGCCCGGTTCTCCTGTGTGCCAGTCCGGGCCTGATGTGGGTCCATACTACATTTGTCACAAGATCATAACATTTCTTTTTGGCAATGCAGTATCCAGCGAAAGAGAATGTTTTATGTGTGTTGTTCAGTATGAGAATAAATACAATTTTGAATGGTACGGGAAGGAACAATTAATCATTTTATCATCAATGTTAAATTGACAAATTTGAGTAAATATGGTTTTCACTGCACTGGAAAAGGACGGGAAATTGTAAAGCTGTGTGTGTGTATGTGTATATATAATGTATTTCTATACTATGTCTTGTACTTGTATGTTATACTGTCTTCTTTGTCCCTCCTTTATGTAAAGTAACTGAGTTTCTTCAAAAGTGCTACACAGTAAAAGCATCATAATTATTTGAATGATGGACTGTCATCTTTGTTTTTAGGCTTCTGTATCTATCGATGCATGGCCATCTGTTTTATTGGCTGGCACTTTTAAGGATGCCGTTTCCAATTTCATTGTACCAAGTGACAAAGGTCTAATGAAATCTAATTATAATAGTGGTATGTGAATTATTTAATATTTACATATTTCAGATCGTTCTGCTTTTGGATATAATTGTTTTGGTGTAAATTGTATACACATCACTTTCCACCACTGATGCAGATAATTTACTTCTTATTTACTTTCTTTTCATCTTAGACTACATTCAGTGAAGTCCATTACTGCCGCTTCAGTACTTTGTAGGCGTCTCTATGGGAAAATCAACCAATGAGCTTAATATACACCCTCTTAGACCCGCCTTTTTACGGTTGCTATGCCTACACCACGTTTCTCTTTGACTGACCGTAGCAGTAGCCAATCAGCGGGGAACTGGGCGGGACTTTGCGCGCACACTGAAAACTGCCTGCTGGTGAATTTCTACTACTACGAACAAACCGCTCAGGGTGCACACAAGTGGCGGACCATGGCTGCAGGAGACCTGGAGAGGGGAAATGCAATATAAACGTCACCCGCGAACTATGTTAAGGTAATAAGTTGCTCTTTGGATTTTTCCCCCTCATCCTTTCTGGACTGAGAATAATGTTTAGAAATGAGCGCGTGAGACTGCGGTAGCGCTAGCTTATTAAAAATATGGAGTTGGTCAGGCATGGCTGTGACATTGTTGAATAGAAACTGGTACCACAAGCTGTGCTGCTGTTTGACAGAAGAACTGATGGGAAACCCACTAATGTTTAAACGGAAACTTGCGACAGGCGTGTAAATTTATAACCTGAAATTAAATATCAGCCCAGTTTAACTACGTGGTGTTAACCCCAAACATTATAGAGCGTTTCAGAGTTAGCATCTGCCAAGGTGGGTCAGGACTTGAAGGTCTGGACCACAGGTATGCATTTATTTCACACATCTCCACATTCTGGAAGCTGCTATAGACAAAGAATTGCAATTATGGGCTTAACGTGTCAGAATCAATATGTAAAATCCTCTCCCAGTATATCCTAAAATATGTTTTTTATGAGATTTGTGTAGCTTATTTTTTGGAAAATAAATGAGCAAAGTAAAGATGCTGATCCTTCAACAAGTCTTAGGAAGTATCAGAGACAGGTCCTGCTTTGCATATTGATGCCTCTAGTTTTCAGACAGTTGATGATGGATTTTCTAGGTTAGAGAGAGCTGATGCCCACAAATTATTCTGTCCTACATATCCCTGTGTGGTATAGAGGTATAGCCCTTGTAGGAGGGAGTTAAATTTAAAGGCATCCTGAACCTACTTTTTCTAAGCAGGCAGGCGTCTACATTGTTAAATGTATTTGCAGTGCTGCAAGATGCTTGATGTCTGAAAGGAAGTCTTCATACTGTGATCTAAAGGGACTACTTTGTTCGATATCTGGAATGATAAACATGTTTTGATGAATGTACCTAACTTCAGAAAGACTTGACGTGCACAATTGCATTTGTTTGGGGATGTTTTAAAGAGGTATTGTAGCTTGTGTATTCAAAAAATGTCACATGATCATAACAGTGGTGATGTAAATCTATCTGAAGGTTTTGTGGTATCTTATACTGATGGTGTACTACACATTTCATGTCACTGAATGCAAATGGGTTTTAATAATCATACTGTACATCGGCTTTATATAGTGTTTTGCAATAAGCAGCCTGGGGACATAAGTGCAGTGAACAGGTACAGGCAGTTATGGAACAGGTGGAAAAATAATGTGACAAAGAACAAATGCTCAAATAAAAAGGCAGGGACATGTACAGAAAAGAAAAACACATAAGGTAAACATGCTGAACCAGGCGGTTGCTTGTCATGTTGATCTGAAAAGGTGGGTTTTGCCATGACACATTTGTCTGTCATAGGTCAGCCAATGTTGGGCTTTTTTAGGCCTTACAAGCAGTTAAAATGAAACCTCTATGTGTTTAGGATGACACTTGACTTGCTTGACTGCAGTTCAGTTGGTAGGTGTGAGTCAACCACCATCAGGTTTCACCAAAGCAACCAGACGGGAATTCCCCTTTGAGTGCATGATAGTTTAGTTTTTCACTGACATTTCACTTAATTTCCAGATGCCTGCACCATAAGCTACAGTGGTTGCATGTTCACACTGCAGCATTTCTGCCTCTTGATGCTTCAGTTGTTTGCTGGTTGTTTGCTGCCTTCTCTTTGTGGCAGTTAATGACAGGATTTTGAGGGGCAAACTCTGCTTGGTCTTTTGATATCAAACAAGCAAACGACACATTCCCTCGGTGGTGGTTGTCAAATTCAGCTGGAGATGGACCTTTTCTCTGCCGAATGCCGAAAAAGACAGTGAGTCAGGATGAGTAGGATGAAAGAAGGGAGACAAGTCACAGGAGAGGGTTTTTCTCTCATGAAATTAAGGAAAAATACATCTCCACTGGGATGAATCATTGTTCAGTTATAGTCCAAAACATGTTTTGGATCATATGCATAGTTTTCTCTATGATTCCAGTGTATTCCCAAGTTTTTTTTTAGATTCAAAGCCTTTATTCATCAGGGCCAAAGGACAAATAAATTACTTGGAATATTTTGCATGCAGCACAGAGTTCTGATTTTGTGACACTTGATCAATAAAACATTAAAATAGAATCCGGCCAGTTCCTTCTACAGAAATAGGATTCAGCACCTGGAGCCTTTCTGCCCAGTCTGTCTGGTCAATCCGTCTTTTGTGTTTCTGTCCAGTGTGCAGGTAATAAAGCACAACTGACGTTCACATGGGAGAAACTTTCATATCTTTGCATGTCGATGCTCCTCCACATGTCATCCATCACCTTATTATCTTTTGTTATTTGTGTATTTCTTAATAACAGCAGAAATCAACAGGTTCATAGCTCAGTGGTTCCCAACCTTTTTTGGCTTGTTACCACATTTTAACACCACACATTTCTGGCAACTCCAGACATCCAAAATTAAGGTGTGTGTGTTTTTCTTTCTGAAATTAATTTGTTTTGGATCATGTAATAGTTTGATATACTATCTTGCAATGAAAAAATATTTTGGAGGGCATTTAGATAGAGGCAGACAAGCCAGGGGTAGATTACTGCACAAAATGAGAATTGGAAAGATGGATACTTTAATAATCCCAATGGAAATTGTGCAGCAGTCTGTTGCTCACTTTCATATCCACAAGACAGAATAAACATCATAAAGTTAAAATGCCATACTGAGATGCCAACCTGCGGTGCCCGGCACAACAAACCCCCCCCCCCCCCCACACACATTTTACCTGATTTGCCCTATCTCTTATCATTGTGAAAACACATTTTAGTGACTTTGAACTACATTCACCAAAATTTAATGGGATCTATTCTGAACCACCTCGCACCTTTCCTGAAAATTTAATGGAAATTGGTCCAGTAGATTTTGTGTAAAGCTGCTTACAAACAGACAGACAAACTGACTCAAACACAATGTTCTTCCTTCAGGGGGTGGAGGAAAAAGCAACTAATGAGTGCAGAGGAGGTGAGGCACTATAGAGCAGTGGTTCTCAAATCTGTTCCTTGTGGCCCAGTGTCCTGTACCAATGCTGTTGTCATATGTCTGGTTCAGACAAATGATGGGTTGCTTCCTTTTATTCATGCTTCACCGTGTAATTTTCATATTCATAAAAATGTCGTCATTGTTGGAGGAAAATATGAAGATGTGTAAATTAATTTTAAGCATTGTTAACTTTTAGCTGCAGGGCAGGGATTATGGTATGTTATGGTTTCACATCAGTATGGGGTAAGGTTATGACCATATCTGCAATGGTCAATGTGGTGGTGGTGGGGGGGCTGATGTCATCCAAATGTGTTCTTGATCTTTGTGTCTGGTCGGGTGGCATGTTATTATAAAAAACTGACATTGTGATTTCTTTTAACTCTGATATGTATGTATGTGTATATATATATATATATATATATATATATATATATATATATATATATATATATATATATATATATATATATATATGTGTATATGTGGCGATATGAAAAAATCCTCAGGAGTAAATAACAGCTGTGTAGCGTCGACACAAACGGTCAAACAGATTAGTGGTCGACACAGAACATACATTTCAGTGTCATCCTTCTTGTAGCTGAAATAAATAAATACAAAATATATACAAATAATAAAAAAAAATAATAGCATGACATGTGATGTGACTATTACACAGACGTACAGTGTGATGTCGATACTCAAACAATATAATGTGCAGCTCTAATGTCTGCTTTCATTGTTCCATTTATTTCATTCTTCTTTTTTTTCATAGTTTTCACATAGGTTTTTTTTTTTTATTCTTTACAAATAATTTGCAACCAACCAGGATTCTTGAACATTTTTATTTGCTTCCATTGCTCAGCTCTTCTCTAAAGCCTCTGCTGACTGCACACCAGTGAACAAACCCTTTTTCAGTGCTTTTAAAGTTTCATTTCTGTCCGTACACTCTTGCCTCTCCACACATCAATAGAACATGCTGGAAAACAGAGGGAACAGTGGAGGATAACCTAGACAAACAGGTGAATAAGCTCCCTGTTTTGCATTTATATTCGGTAGCTGTAAATATCCGCTTCGTCATGCTTTATCTCACGTTGACAACCTGCTGAACGTTCCTTGTGCTAAATTGTCGGACACTCATGCGTACGCTCACAGACATTCATAGTTAATCATTCAGACTCTTCCACATCCCAGATGACTCTTCTTTCTCTCCCTCTCTCACCCATAAGGATCCTCTTACTATTCCAAAGTGTGATCTTGCATCCCTATTGGCCGTTTGTCAACACGTTATATGGCACTGGTGACAGATATAAATTATACATGTGCAGCCATATGCGCAGGCGGGTAAAGTGCTCATATGTTGTCTAAAGCGCTGCGAGGCCTTCGCTCTCAGCTGCCAACCAGGGCAGGACCTAGAGGCAGGAAATGTGAGGCAGGAAACAGTACAGCGAACCTGTTGCGTAACAAAAACACAAACAAAACTCTCAGTAGCTTCTGTGCAGGTTTTTAAAATCGCAGTGTTGTGGATTTATGTCGGAAATGAAGTGCTGAAGTGTTAAGTTATGAGTAAACATTGAGAATGGAAGGGATGAAGTGACATTAATCTGGTGAATCTTGCACAGATCATGACCTGTGCCTGAGGCTGTGGAAGAGTCCAGCCAAAGGTCCCCCCCCCCCCATGGCAGATGGGAGGGTCCTGGGGCAGGATAGAGGGTATTTCTGGGTTACTAGTTTATGTTTTGCCATGCTGTGCTCAATTATTGGGACTGATGGAATGAAGTGACTGAAGAAATGAATCCCTGGTGATTTGGTTTAATAGAAGCATGTGGACTTTATTTTGGGATCATTTTATTACTTTCGGAGCAGACCCTTTGCTTTAATGAGCTACAAATGGGAATGTACATTTCCAATTTAATTACCTAAAAATGTTTTTAATGACTGGGTTTAAAGTGTATGTAACTTAATAGACATTCTCTCCCACTCACATTCCGCTAATTCTTTTCTTTATTCATCAAAACAGACAATAATTCTGGCTTCTTAAATATGACCATTTTCTTATTTAATTTTTTTTTCCTTTTTATTTTCTTTTGTGGTTTCTCTCTCTCTCCATAACTTGAACCGCACCTTAATTTAACTGGTATTTTTAATCTCTTTAAACATTTATCTTTTAAAACTTTTATCGTTATTGTATTTTTTTAAACTGTCATTGCCATTGTTTATTTACTGCTGTTTTTAAGAAAAAATATTCACCTTTTTTCATGGTGCGGAGTGGCCCCCCTAAAGTCCAATTTTGTTGTGACTTATTCTATTCTTTGTACCTGTAAACTGGTGTACTGTATGTTACTGCTCTAAAACTGGAATTTTCCCCATAGGTGGATGATAAAGTCTAATCTTGTTTTATTTGGATTTTTTAAAATTATGTTCAGTGTTCATAGAATTTATTTCAGTTAGGGGTTACCTGATAGTGAATTTTGTAATAATACCAATAATTTGGCATCATAAATTAGTTTTAGAATGTGGCTTTTTTTTATTTAAGCCCCATAGTTATTAACAATGTTGTGTTTTAAAGTATGAAAATAACTCTTAATAATGGGTCTTGCATACATAACAACTCTCTCACTTTTAAGTATTGGGCAATTTTAGCTTGACAAAAATGGTGCACACTCTGAAATGCATCTTATTCACGTCTAATAATAAATAAATAAATAAATAAACAAGTGGTGCCTGGCACAACAAACCCTGCCTACCTTGCACACATTTTACCTAATTTGCCCCACCTCTTATCATTGCGAACATGCACACATATTTTTGGTGACTGTGACCTTGACCTTTGATTGACATTTACCAAAATTTAATGGGATATATTCTAGACCACCTTGCATGTTGCCTGAAAATTTCATGGAAATCGGTCCAGTAGTTTTTGCATAAACCTGCTTAAAAACAAATTGACTCAAACACAATACCCCTCTTCCCTTCAGTGGGTGGGGTAATAACTGTCTGTGACAATCCACAAAATGGGATAAGTGGAATAAAGATTTGTAATATTGAAGCTTGATTCTGATGTATTTAATAAAAAACATGTTTACACTTTATTATACATTTGTTTAAATCTATATCCAGAGTTGAGCTGGACTCCGACTTAACTTTATTAACATTAGAGTTAACATTATTGTTAGTATCACTGGTTGAATTGTGTATATATTTCTTTAAAATAAATACATTGCAACGCTTAGCCTGGTGGAGGGGACAAGGAAGACCTGGTGGTCCAGCAGGTCTATAATGCACTGGGAGAAACACTGGTTCCAGTAAACTGCTGCAGTGGACCAGTTGTCTTAATTCACAGCTGAACCACTGCAGACACATACTGAACTGTGCCCAGTTCTGGACCAGTAATGTTTTAGTGTTTTCAGTCACGTCATCCTCTTTCACAGCTGGTCATACCACGCCAGGGAAGTGATGCTCGCCTGGCACGTTGTCATGGACTGGACTGGACCGAGGCTGTGTCCTGCAGGGACAAAAGCACATTCAGGCCAGAGACAAAGGGGAGCTGACGGCCTGGCTTGTGTTTATCACTTTCTTTTCACTCTCATCCCCTCCTGTTTATTGTGCGTCTGTCGTCTCAGTCTTGGAGTTTGCAAAGGCTTGTGCACATGTTCGCAGTGAAGCAGCCCTGCACAGTGTCACCCAAGCTGCTTCAGTCATTTAATGCAGGGTGTAATTCTGTCGTCAGTTTGGCTCTGATGTGATTATTAGTTTCAACGTGTCGTTATTAAAGTGCCGGCTGTGTGTTTAGTGTGCTTTTGCGGTGATGAAAATTTAGGGGTTGCTGATGATTGTAGCAATCATGTCTGTGTTCAAAATAGATGCACAATGAATCTCTACAAAGATTGATTTAATATGGTTCAGCCCTGTTTTGTTCTGCTAATGTGTACAGAAACTGACTAGATGACAAATAAATATTGTGTAGGCCACAGGATGTCTGGGAACAACCATGATAACTGGTCATTATTTAATTATATCCCTGAACAGAATCTTGGTGATATGTTTTTGGTCCGACCGCTGCTGGATATCCTTTGTGTTGACATGATAACTTAAAAGATATTCAGATTAGAAATTCCCTAATTTTCATATCATTGAATATAATGGAGAGGCAGAACTCATTTTATTTGAATGATTTACCATTTTTAGATTAACCACAAGGGGACGCTTAAAAGTTTAAAATCATTACACACTGTTGTAGGAGCCATATATTGTCACGGAATTATTCTTTTTGAAATGTATTTAGACTGGTTACCATGGTGATGTGTAGGGTATGGGTCACATGGGCACCGGGATGATACCCACAAAGTTACATAGGGAGGTGACTCACCTGCACAGAGGGTAGGAAAGGCCAGTCTAGGTAACAGCAATTTTTGTTGACGGTTTTTGTGTTCAATTTACTTTCTTTTTTACACATTAGCAACCAGTGTACATTTTTACCATCCTGTATGGTTGTAACATGAGGCTGCCTTAGAGTCTCATCATCTGAACCTGCTTTATCCTCACAAGGGTCACAGGGGTCACTGGGGGTCTAATTCAGCCACAATGGGTGAAGGCAGGGTACACCCTGTATGAGTCTCCAGTTCATCTCAGGCCTGAACATATATAGACAAACAATCACTCTCACATTCACACCTATGGACAATTTAGATTAACCAATTAACTTATCAGTCAGTGCATGTCTTTGGATGTACCTGGAGAAAACCCATGCAGGCACCGGTAGAACATGCAAACTCCACACAGAAAGGTGTGGTGTGGGAATCGAACCAGCGTCCTTCTTGCTGTGAGGCTCCAGTGTTAACCACTGCCTTAGAAACTGCATAATTAAATCGCTTGAAATATACCTGGACTAAATGTGAGCTTCTTGGAAAGTGCTGTAGTGCATCACCAATAAGCAGGACGTAGCCTAATTCTTAAGCGACTTTTAAAAGGGAAGGTCGTAATAACTCTTTGGTTCATATTTCTGGAACTATTTGTCTGCAAATGAACGGTCATAACCACGGGATGCCTCATGTCATGACCTCATAGCTGTTTGGTTAAAGACTGGTGTAAGCCTAGTTATACCACTGCGCAATAATAATAATAATAATAAATTGCATTTTTAAAGCACTTTCCATTGGATGGAATCTCAAAGTGCTATTTAATCTGACTCAAGGGGCAAGAACCTCAGCTTCTACAGATTTACCCTGAAAAATTAAACGTGGTCAGACATTTTTTACAGGACTCATTCATTGTAGGATCCATAAACTAGTGGTCTGGTTCATTTCCAAGTTTTTCATTCATTTATTAGATACCAGGTCCAATAGAAGACTGATATGTGTCATGTCAGATTTTCAGTTCATTTAAAAAAAAAAAAAAAAAGTTATTTTTTTCCAATGTAGACTGCTCCACTGAAGTTGTCGTTAATATGTTCTGCTGTCAAGCCTGTAAAAATACTTTTTTTTTTTTTTAGATAATAGTTGAAACTTAAACTGACTCTATTACTTTGCCTTTTGTCAAAATACAACTGACATTAATTTGGATTATCTCAGTCTAATGGGACCTGGGGGTGGGTGGGATATATTAGGCAGTGAGTGAACATTTAGATGCCGAAGTTAATGTGATGGAAGCAGCAAAAGAACAAGAGTTGGGATCTGAACAACACTGATGGAGAAGAAATTGTGATGTCAGAGCATCTCCAAATTTTGTTGTTCATTCCCAGTGTGAAGTTATTTGTACCAACCTAAAATATCTAAACAACAAATGGATCTGAACCACTCCATTATTTATGGCGCTGTGGTTTATAAGGTGTCTACTGTTGGTTTTTGAGAAACTCAAACGCTTCTAAGTGTGCCTTATAGTCTGTAAAATATGGTAATTTTAGGAAAAACCCCAAAAACTTTCCTTCTTTGATTTGTCCAATCCTAAAAGCTCAATCCTAACATATTTCACTGGCCTTTACAACAGAAACGTCCCAACCAACCAACCCATATTTGACATTTTGGAAAAATCCATGAACTGATTAAATGGTTCTGAGAAGAGTTCTTGATTAAATTTTGTTCATTGATTGGTTTCGGCTGTACTTGAGATCATTCATAAGCCAACTTCATCTTCACTGTATAGTAGTCTCTCCAAAAGTCAATATGTAGTGACGCACAGAATACATTTCAATCAATAGAATAAGTGAGTCACCTACTGCTTAAACTGACTTGTTTTTATCTCGCCTGTCTGCGCTGTCGGACAGAAATGTGAATATATTTGAAAGAACTGATGAAACACAAATGCAGAAATTAGTTCTTTGTCAACTGAAACTTGTGCTGGTAGACGTTGCAGCGACGCTTTTGTTAAAGGTTGACTGATGGTTTCAATTAGAGCTGCACAAAATATTGTTTGAGCATCGACATCACAATGTACATGCAGATCCTGCAATTATTTAAATTTTTATTTATTTGTCTTTTTATTTATTTATTCATTTATTTTTATTAAATTCAAACTTCACTTTAAATGGTTAGTATTTTTTGAGTCATCTATTTTTATGTATTAATTTTTTGTTATTTTTAATGTATTTATCTTTTTTAATTTATACATTTTTTAAATTATCTTTTTATTTTTCAGTTATTCGTATATTTTTTCTTATTTTATTCATTCATTTATGAATTTTTATTTATTCATTTTATTTAATTATTTCGGCTACAAGAAAAATGACACTGAAACATATGTCCTGTCGACCACTAATCTGTTTGGCTGTTTGCGTCGGCACCACACAGCTGTTACTTACTTGTTAGGATTTTTCATATCACTATATATATATATATATATATATATATATATATATATATATCACAGGGTTTTAAAAAAAATTGCAATGTTAGTTTTTTTTATATCATCCAGCCATAGTTTCAACCCATGCATGTTTAATATTAATGGTCTAAAGTGTGTGGAGTGAACTCTTCCTGTAATTTACCAGTAACAGCGGTGAGTCGTGTCATGGTGGTGGATGTGGCAGCAGAATGTGCAGAAGAATGTCGGCAGCAGCGAAGGGGAAATTAGGCCTGACACGAAATGATCTCTCCTCCATGCTTCGCCAAATTAAGTTTAAAAGTAACAGAGAAAAACAGACGAGCTGATCTGCAGTGTCTTCAACTCATGAGCCTCCAGATGGTCTACATGTTTGTCCTTGTACCTCAGATGTTCTGGAAAAAATAAACCAGACAGTGTTGCAGTTTTGTCCAGTTCAGTAATAGCATTAACCTCCAGAGACCCAGAGGGAAAAAAGTTTAGCTTTTTTGTTTTTTTTTTTTTTAAGAGAATTTAAGTATTATGGTTGAAAGGATCAGGATTTCCCCCAGAGATCTTGCCAAGTCTGGTGGTAGGTCCACTAGTGAAGCCTATTATGGCCTATAATGTTTTTTGAAAAAAAAAAGTAAAACCTTGACAAGGAAATCTGAAATTATACCCATTATGTGTTATTGAACATTTATATTAACAATACTTGGACCAACAAAAAAAGCACACTCTCAAATACACTTTAATGAGCTTTAATAATGAATAAAAAATAAGTTAATGAAGACAAATAAATGTATAAATAAAAATATATACAAATAAATAAGAACAAACTGGAAAAGCACTCTGAGAGCGCAGACCTCCACCAAGGTAGTCCCCCCCCACCCCCCTCCGGATCACCACCAAAATCGAATCCTTTCCAGATTTCCCCATTAACAACCTACACTGAAAATGTAATCAAAATCCAAGTTATCTTGTACACAAACAAACAAACAACCAAACCAACAAACGCCAGTAAAAACATAACCTTCTTGGCGTAGGTAATGAAACAAAATAATTACATGACCTGCGATGTCGATGCTCAAACAATATCTCGTACAGCTCCAGTTCAAATCGTGTCTCTGCTGCTCATCTTTTGCTTTCTCATCTGGTCCATCCTCTCTGTGGTGTCTTCATGTTTACCTTCCTGATTTTCCAATATGACTGTGTTTACATGATGGTAGTTTCTCATTACCCTCCAGCTCTTCTCTCCCTTTCTGTCTCCTGGTGGGTTTTCACCTCTACCTGTCCTTTCTGCTCCGGCCCTGTTCTTTTCTCACTTTTTCTCCCTCCTGCTTTGCTCTGTGAGCTCATGACAAATGTTCCCGTTCAGAGGTTACTGAAGCATCTTTTATTCCACCCTCGGCTCGGTCCTTACATGTAACCCAGTTTGGTATTATTCAGCTTTTTGGCATATTCAATGTGAGGAGTAATTTGTGCTCAACCTCTAACTTGTCTGCAGTGAAAGCAGGTGGAGGTGGAGGTGGTGGGAGGGCAGGGGTTGCCGTGACCTTCCCTCCCTTCTTTCAGGAGGACATCTGTTCGTAAAGGCCCCTCTCCGGCAAAAGAAAGAGGAAGGGAAATAAAAACATAGAAATGCTCAGTGTGGGTGGAAAGGACGCACCATTTATTTCCTGCTGGAATTAAACGGTTGTGAGTTTTTGTCCTCCACTCGTCTCCATCTGCTTTTCTCAAGTCCTAATTTTTCATGGCAGCCATCTGTGTGTTGTCAGGCAGAGTGAGGGTTTAAAGCAGCAGAAAACGGGGTGAGCGAGGTTAGTGTGTGTCTATTGATAAGAGCGGCCGCTTCGTCTTTGTTGCCTGCCTGTCCGTGATACCATCCTCGCCTCGAACGGTCCAGGGTTTAACAGGCCTGTGTGTTGGCAAGACGCCAGCTAAACCATACAAATCACAATATACGTACTTTGATAACGATACGATAACTTCACCATTAGGGGTGGGAATCTTTGGACGCCTATAAACAATTTGATGACGATTCAGAGGATACGATTCAATTATAAAACGATTATTGACAGTTGTTTTTCCACACATTGTTGTATTTTTAAGGTCACTTTGTATGTTTTGAAATGGTGCATTTTAGAGCCGCACAATATATTGTTAAACCATTGACATCACAATGTATGTGTGCACAGTAGTTGTTGCAATTATTTTTATTTTATTTTTTATTTGTATATATATTTGTATTTTTTTTAAGTAATTGATTTAAAATTTTATTTAATGTATTATTTTTTTATTAAAACATTTTTGGCTTTTTTCATTTATTTTTTTCTGCTTTTGAATAAAATACAAAAAAATATCCATATAATACCATGGAATTAAATAATGATATAATGTATAATGCAATAATAATATTGCAGAACTGATGTATTCTTACACCCTTAGTGTTGTTGACTACGTTTACATGATGATTTTTAATTCTGAATTATCTATTCTGAATAAAATAATTTGGAATTAAAACTGTTTCTTTTGTTTTTACATGGAAATGTTAATTCCAAATAAAGGTTTCCATGGGAAATGGGTGTATTTTGCTGTAGTTAATTGATCTTTAAGACCTGGAGGTACAGAGGGTTCTGATTGGACACAATGCCCACTTAACATCTGGATATCTACTGGAAGAAAACGATCATGTCCACTTTTGTGCCCACTGTTTGTCTTTCATTTCAACAAAGACTGGTCGATTAATTGAGATTTGTGATATCTTGAGATGTTTTATAAAATCAAGAAAGAATCTGGGATATCTCGAGATAATCCTCTATGAATAAGATTTCCCCACTCCGCTTTTTTTTCCTTCACTGTGTGGAGCTGTCTGCCCCGCCCCCTTTCTTGCGTTTGTTAACCCCAAAGCCACTGGTTCCCCCTCTTCCTCACCTTGTGTGTAAGTGGTGTGTGTTAACTCATTCAACATGGCAGCACCCTCAGAAGCGGGCATGACAAAATTCATACCAAAGAAAAGCACGGCTCCATTATACGGCGATATTTCGGATTTAAACTGTCGGATTAGGAGCAGAAAGGGTTATGGTGCCACCCAAATCAATGAGGACTACGAACCTCTTCAACTATTTCCACATAGCTGCCAACACTCCCGTATTTCCCGGGACTCCCCCCGTATTTCAGACCTATCTCCCGCCCCCTTCCCGTTTTGTAATTCCTCCCAGTAATCTCCCTTAATTTATTAGGTCTGAATGTGAAAAACTAAATTTCAAGACGTATCATTTGGCTGATGTTCTCCAGGAGAACTCTCACATTTGGAATTAAGAGTGGAGTAAACCAGTGACTTTATTCAGAATTAAGTTTAATTTGGAATTATCATTTTCAACTGGAATTACATGTTTACATGGTCATCTTAAAGAGGAATTAACCTTTATTCTGAATTAAACAGGAATAAAACCTCTCATGTAAACAGGCCCAGTATCTGTCTGTGTTGCTGTTCTGCCTCTCAGGTCGCTCTGCTCGTCTTTCTGGATGTAACTCATTGATATGACGCGCATGATCAGACACGATTTGATGTAAATGAAGTGGCAGAACAAACAGGATTAAATGACATGGGTGACAAATATTCAAAATTAGGCTTGAATTGATGCAAGATAAAGTATGAGAACAGCTGTTTATAACCACTTAAGACTAGATTTCATTTTCCTGGAGACTCAGAATTAGTTTTGTGGAAAAATATTGGGCCACTGTTTTTAACATTTTTAATAATAATAAAAAAAATTCTACATATTTATTTCCTTTTCTTGAGTCACAACAAGAAAATACAGGAAAGATGTACTCAATCTTAAAGGTGGGGCCAGGATGTTTTCTGCTGTAGCATTAAATTTTAAATTTTTTTATTTTACTGTATTGCCTAAAACCCCTTCACACTCTGATTACAACCAATTAATTAAATGCTCAAACACAAAAATGAAAATATATAACCACCTGTGGAATGGACAGGACTGAAAAAACAACATCCAATCATTTGGAAACCACTCCAAATGATTGACCAGTGATGTATCAATCACTGCCCCCCCTGTACCCCTCCTGCATGAACCACTCAGGGGGGAGGGGCAAATGCCATTTGAATTTGATTGACATATCACCGTTCAGTCATTTCGAGTGGGATCTCAAAATGAGTGGATGTTTTTTCAGTCCTGTCTCTTCCACAGGCAACCATATATTTTTATTTTTGTGTCAGAGAATTTAATTAATTGGTTGTAATCAGGGTTTGAAGGGGATTTTAGGCAACAGAGTAAAAAATGCTCCAGCAAAACATATTTTAAAGACTGTCAAAAAAGGAACTAAAAGTGTTGTAAAGGTTAAAGTCACTATTTAGTGTGACCTCTGACCTCATGACAAGAAGCTCCACAAACAATTGGAAACGTCTGACATGCGTTGAATGAAACCTGGTATAAAACATCAGGAAAGTCGTGCTATAAATCTTGTTGTGGGAACAAAAGGGTTAAAGACAAGTTAAGTGCAAAGGGAGGTCATACTGAATATAAACACTTGGGTTTAGAGAAGCTTTTTTTTCCTGCAGTTCACACGTTGCATGTATGCAGTGGTGGAGAAGTTTTTGGACATCCTTAAAGTTTGACATAATATCAAATATTAGCATTAAATATTAGTAGGTTTTGTTAAATTTTTTTGCATTTCAAAAACATGTTACAAATAAATGTAAACTTGGTTTAGCTATTATGGGAGTGCTAATGCCAATGGTAATATGATAATTTATGAATGGGTATTGCAATGTTTTATATGAGTGAGGATTTGACCCATTGTTATATAGTTATTTGTTTTTATTATTATTACATTGATATTCATATAAAATAATAATTGTTATATAGACATAATGGGGAATAGAGATTGGGGGTAAGAACATACGTTTTTACTTCTTCCTCCTCCTTGGTGAGCATATTTAATTTATGTGTCTGAGTATGTATGTGTGTGTGTGTGTATATACTGTATGTATGTGTATAGATATATAGATATTTTATATGTTTGAAATAAAGATCTAAAATAAAAGAACAAACAAATATTTTTGTTTATTGGTAAAAAGAAAATAACCCAACTAGAAAAGCACTCAAAAAGTAAATTTCATCAAACACCTTCCACCAATGTTTGAGTTATGACAAACAGAGAAACAGACAAATCTCTTTGGTGGAGGAAACTAACTTTTGTCAGTCTTTAACTTCTTTGAAACCGAGCATGCTCAGAAGGACCATGTGTGTTCAGAGAATGGACAGTGTCATTCCGTACAGTAGCTGCTGCACAAACTGGAAAAAATGGCGGCTCAAACTGGTTCATGTGCTCTGTGGAAATAAACGCTCCTTTTTTCTGCACGTTTTCAGAACAAGCAACGGCACGAACCCTAGCTGGATGCTACTTGGGTAAAGATAAGTACAGTGAGAGGGTAGGGGGGAGTGTTCCTTCACGCATTCTGAGCCAATCAGACGCCTCGTGACTGCGTCATTGACATCTGTGAAGAAGCACCGGTAAACTTTGTTGTTCGACCTAAAGTCATTTTTCTACCGTGAAAAAACAGCTGGAAACAAAGCAACCTGAATGTTTTTTTTTTTAATAGAACCAACACACAATGTATTCAATAACAATGGAGAACACAGTAATATTAATATTAAGAGTGATTCTTAATGCAGTATTAGACAAATACATGTGTCTCAAACGATTGGATCTAGAGTCACAGAAAAAAATGATCCTTGTGCCCCTTGTTTGTTTCTTTTTTATTCGACTACTACTTTTTTGGCATATGTGATTGTGAATTAAACATGTTTCATCTGCAGCTGCTTGGTTGTGCCGTGAGCTGAACCTAGATTTGTGCAGGCGTTTAATTTGTGAATAAAAAATGATCTTGGTTGTGGGGAATCAAGGTCACAGCTCGTCCCACTTCTTCTCTGGGCTTTGTTTGTTTCCGAGCTCAGCTGATTTCAGCTAAATGTCGAGGTGGAAACAGATGGAGAATGCTGGATGTCAGCTCCTTCTACACATCCCACCGTGGCTCATGTCCACATAGGGACCGGTGTACACTTATATCTTCTTATGCAGCGCATCGTGCTGTGTCATAGCAGTGAGGATTATTGTAAAAGGACTAATTATCTCAGATCTACAGTGTGTTGCAATATGGCCCAGCAGGCTGTCAGGAGAAGAAAGGCCTCAGCATGTTTGTGGCTCTGGTTCTACCTGATGTCCTCCCTCTGCTCAGACCCTCTGTTGGACTATAAACCATCTGCTGGCTCCATCAGGACCACAGCCGCCCCTCTGCATTGCTATTTTGGAATAAAAACTCCACACAGGCTGCATATGTTCTGGATGGTTTCATGTACTGGGGACCTATCAGGAAGCATGAACACTGATGCTTTTCATTCTTCTTATTGGTTTGTTACCCCGACACCCGAAAGGGGAGGGGTAATGTTTTTGGTTTATCAGCAATTTTACACAAAAACTGCTGGACTACTTTCCATGAAATTTTCAATGTCACCAAAATGTGTTTTCACATTGTTCAGAGATGGGGAAAATGATGAATTTCCTTCTCATTTCAGTTTTGCATATTATAGCTTCTTATTGCTCTCACTGTTGACGAGCATTGACATCAGAACATTGAAAGACAAATTTGAAGACTCAAGGTCAACGGTCACAAAGGTCAAAATCATTAACTTTTGCTATGATTTGTAGTTGTATAAATAAAATGAGACAGCCTTTGTAATGTAGTTGGCCATTATCAAATGTCATGCCTATTATTATAACTTACTGTAATTATTCAAGGACTTCTTTGAGTTTGAAACAAAATGATGATTCGTAAAGGTCTGTTACATTACCCCCCCCCCCCCACCCCCAAAAAAACCCAAACAAACAAAACAAACATAGCTGTATATTTTCATACGACACCGATTTAATCTGTTGGCTGTTAAGCATTTTTCACAGTTTTCTAGACTACAATAACTAGATTTACAGTCACAAACAACACCATTGTTTTGTAGCTGAATCCACCTTCTCTGGCTCAGTCGCAGCATAAGCTTAAATGATAAATCTTCTGCCACAAAATGCTGTAATGATATTTTCAATGAACCTACACACCAGTTTGTGTTCTATTAGTGAAGTATTTTCCATAGGGACCAGACTAATTGA
Source organism: Siphamia tubifer (assembly GCA_020466265.1). Lineage (NCBI taxonomy): Eukaryota > Metazoa > Chordata > Actinopteri > Kurtiformes > Apogonidae > Siphamia > Siphamia tubifer. The sequence goes on from CM035786.1 coordinate 11,238,151, forward strand.
TTGGCTGCTGTATTCCATTACACAGACTTCAGACAGATGTAACTAATATACAGAAAATGAGATTGTAGCCAAACATTTGATCCATCGACACACTTTCACATAAGCTCAGTTGTCGAGACTAATGTATCTGAGGGGAACTGGTACAAGTAATGAAAAGCCCTGCAGCGATGTGTTAAAGCAGACACATGTACAAGCATCACTTTTAGCTTTAATTCAGTATACAATTGTGGAAAAAATTATTGGACCACTCCATGTTTTCTTCAGTTTCTTGTTCATTTTAATGCCAGTGGTCCAATTAAAGGTCCATTTGTTTGGATGAATATAATAACAACAAATATAACTCGTAAGACTTTAATTTCAGAGCTGATATCTATCCATTTTCCATATTTTCTTGACAATAACCAAAATAACTTCAGTTCTTGCATCAACATTCGTCATTGTACTAACCAAACAGTACTTTTAGACATTCCATTTTTCCACAGCAGTCAACACTTAATTGCATAACCATTGTTTTTGATGACTTGTGATGGTCTGATAATTTTTCCTGGACTTTATATTGAAGGATAATGTTGGGATGTCGTTACAAATAGGGTTGCACGATATTGGCAAAACTTGCAATATGAGTATGTATGTATATAGAGATATATTTCTTAATTATTTGTACATTCAAACACCATTATCCACACAAATGATATCATTTGTAAGCTCCCTCTACTGGGGTTCATGACTCTTGAGTCTGGGTTGGAAAACCTTCGCGTTTGAATCAGATTGGAAAAAGTGTGAAAGGAATGTCTCAAAATTACGTAAGCAGTGAGTGTGTTGGACAACCTGTAAATGCAGATTCAACATTTCACACAAGAAACCTAGGGATCACAAATGAAACCTTAAGACAGATGCGCATTGAAAACATGATATACATCTATAAATAAGGTATAGTTTAATTTGCAAGTTTCCAAAGATTTGAATAAACCAATACACCTTTGTATAAATTCCAAGTCATGAATTTTGTCTTTGCACTTATAAATCATTTCACTGGTGTGGATAATGGTGTTTGAATGTACAAATAATTAAGAAACATATCTCTCTCCATATTTTTGCACATCTTTGCGATGGGAACATTGCAACACTGTTATTGCGATAACAATATTTTTTCGATATATTGTGCAACCCTAATTGCAAATCACTTAACATTACACTGAGCGGTCACCCTATCCTGTTGTAGTGTTTCTGTTGGTCCTTCTGTACGTTTCTATGGGCTCTTCTCCCACTCAACAGACTGCTGTTCTGCAGAGACCTCCAGTTCCACCACTGAGCTAATTAACAAGGTGTGAGATGTGTGTGTATGTGTGTGTGTGTGTATGTGTGTGTGTGTGTGTGTATGTATGTGTGTGTGTGTGTGTAGGTGTTGTGTATGTTTGTGTATATGTTGCTACTGCTGCCTGATGCCAGATCCCCAGGCCTGCACTGAGTCTGTGCCAATACAAGGAAAAGGCTGTTGTCAGCACACACACACACACACACACAGACACACAGAATAACCGATAACGGGACACGGTATGGGACCAGCCCAGGGGAAACACTTTGCTATTATGGATTTAACTTGGAATTGGCCGGAGCAACTTTAAACTTTACAGATTGGAGGGTCAAACAGTTGTATTCTCAGCTACAGCTACTGCCTTCTTTGCATAACGTACTATATGTAGACATAAATATATCTACAGTTATAATCTAGCCTGCAGCTGGGTCAAACACACAACAGGCAGTTTCTGAAAAACATGAAATGAGAAGAAGAATTGCTTTGTAAAGCCACAACAATGTGTTTTTGAAGAAGGTTAAAAATACATGTGAGTCAAAACACACGCCAGGTGCTGAATCGAAATGCTGTACATACTTCCTATTTCATAGCACTTCAGATGGTACCTTTTTAAACATTTATTAGCTGTGTTTCCATTCTAGTTTTCTCCAAAATGAAAGCGATATTTCTACAATTTCAACGAAGTACAATTTCTACTAGTAGGTGTTTCCATCGAAGAGTGTTTGCCTTCTGATGTGAAGTCCTATCTTACAACATAAAGTTCTTGTCAGATGCTCGTTACAGGAAGATGAATGTACCGAGTTTGATGTTGACACTGTCCTGTCATTTCATCTACTGCTATTACAGTGACAGTCTTAAATAAAAGAAGTAGGGAATGTATAATCGTCCCAAGGCTAATTCACCAACAAACTGTGATGTAGAATTTCCAAATGACCAGTGGCAACATTTAATAAACTATGGGCCTGTTTACATGACGGTTTTTATTCCTGTTTAATTCAGAATAAAGGTTAATTCTAACTAATTTTAACTTAAAGATTTTGCAAACCTATTCTGATCTTTCTCATAATCTTTCAGTTAACAAAAAAATTGGAACTAAGCAAAAAAAAAAAAAAAAAAAAATTGGAAAAAGTTTCAAAAGAAAGCATCAGTGCCACGTCAAGGTCTCGGCATGAGGAGCTTAAGTCTCCGCCCCTTCCAGGAGGCTCATGGGGCCTGAGATCAGAAAATTAATGAATGGTATTCAATTGGAAATAAAATGCTTAAATCGTATCTGGTTTGTCATGTGTCCTGAATCACACACATGTTGTACCTCATAATAAATGATAATTATTGATGTGTATTTCAGTTGCTTCTGTTAACCAACGGCTGATTCATTTGCGAGTAAAACCCATTAATAATTTGGACTACACGCCTGGCGAGCATGTGACATCATCACAGACTCCACACCACAGCTGAGCGACATGTTATAGTCTCTTACTAAGCCCACATAAAACCTAACGTCACATTTGCTTCCCATCAAAAACGGGTGTTCTGCCTATGACACAGCAAATATTTCTTATTAACTGCTATCATAAGTGAATATCAGAGCACTTGTCAAACGGAAGCAGAATTTATCTTGACTTGCTCCATTCACTCCCATTCAAATTTTTTAGGAGCTAAGCACCCATTGACCTTAAGTAGAAGGGTGTGACTTAGCCTCTCTATATCTTATGGGAACAACTGATATTGACTTTTATGATCCACAGACTGTGGAATGTATCCAGTACAAACTTTTATGAAGTATATCAACAGTTTTCTACACTTTAAATAACTGCAGTTTACTTAAATAAATATTGAACATTTGTTAGCTCAAACCATAATTGAAATTCATAGCATTATCAGCTACTCTGTATCTTTTATCCACTTCTATAGTATGAGAACAAGAGATGTTTATCACATATAATATGGAAAAATGGAAAATGTTATACACCTTTGTTCTTTTCCACTAAATAACAAACTGGTTTACCATTAAAAGAGCAGTCCATGACATTAACATAATAATCTATAATTTCTGGTGATTATTAATTATCTCTGAGGAGAAATTTAGGTTTGAGATGATCCTCATGATTATGTAAAACAGTTAGGATTATTTCACGGGATTGCATTACAATGATAATGTAATGGTGTTGCCATGACTTCCTGCTCTCTGTTTGAGTGTTTGGGTGTTTGCTTATTATCTACTCTTGTAAAAAAGAAATGACTAACCAGTCTCTGTTTTGGTACTAAAGCATATGTTGTTTGTTTACATGACTGTCCGGTGTGAGAAGAAGATGCAGAACAAGAGACCAGAAAATAAGAAGTAGAATAAATAAGCACAAACTCTGTTGTACAAGGATATTTAGGATTTTTTTCACTTGTTTTTATTGTAATTTTGCAGACATGTAGTATTGGGGGGGGGGGGAATGACATTGGAATTGTTATTTTTTTAATCCTGGGATATATATTTCTAAGTGAACTACTGAGGAGGATATGACATTTATGTGGTTCTCGAGTAAATGATCAACTATTCAAATTTCTACATTTCTTTCAATATGAAGTAGCTCTTTGTTTTGTATAATTATTGTGGAATATGTGTGTTATATGTGTATTTCTGTAGCTACATGTTCCTCTGCTTAATCTCAGTGGGATATTTCCTGGTTAAATAAAGGTTAAATAAAATAATTCCTTATGGTCCACCAACGACGAAAGTGAATTTGTGGCTCATTGAGCAACGCTGATATGTCAAATTGTGTCCAAAATGTCTCATTACAGAGATTTCAAATCCTGTGTATTGAAGAAAATGGAGCCAACATACCATTTGTTCAGCTCCATCGCAGTATTGTCCACAGAAATTGCAGTAGACTATTGACTTTTCCTTTTTTTTTTAACTAGATCCTGTGGGAGGGGAGGGGTCCTATACAGTTGTTACTATATCAAAGAAAGAAAGGAAGTAGTTTCACCTGCAGTAACAGTATGTCATGAAAAAGAAAATCCAAGTGTTGTCAAAACAAGTGGAGTCGAGGAAAAGCAACCAAGGGTGTACGGGTTGGACAGTGTTGTTGCTATTCAGTCAACACTACAGCTGCACAATATTAGAAATAAATTGACATTGCGATTTTTTTTTTATGAATTTTTTTTTTAATCCTGCAACATATATTGCGATCTGAAAAAAAAATTCCTCAGGAGTAAATAACAGCAGTGTGGTGCCGACACAAACGGTCAAACAGATTAGTGGTCGACATGTAACATAACGTTTCAGTAGAAATCTTCTTGTAGCTGAAATGATTAAATAAAATGAATAATTAAAAATAAATATATAAATACAAATTTAAAATAAAATACATTAAAAAAATAAATAAAGACAAATAAGGTTAAATAAAATAATTCCTTATGGTCCACCAAAGACGAAAGTGAATTTGTGGCTCATTGAGCAACGCTAATATGCCATTGAGATATATATATATATATATATATATATATATATATAAAATAAGCACATAATAAATGTGGCCACAGATGTGAGAATGTGACTAAATATGACTCCACCAAACAGAGCTCAGGACCGTGACCCACTTCACAAGCTCTGATCACCTCCTCTGTGGCTCCCATCCTGCCCTCCCCGTCCTCTCCATCGATTCTTTTCTTCTTCTCCTGTATTCCCTCACTCCTCCCTCGTCCCCCCCATCCCGCATCTCCTCCATCCTCTGAGTCAGTCTTTGAAGTAATCTGTGAACCTTCTCCCCCAGGACCAGTCTCATACACCGCTCCAAACACTTTCCTGGAGGAGCTTGTTTGTGTGCAATTTACTGAAGGTCTTACATTACATTTTTATTGTCAGAGGGCAGGGAAAACATCTTATAGTTTCAAGAAAGAAAGTGGAGGCGAGGCTGATTGAAGGGGCTAAGTGTGTCTGTGCTCTAATGCTGCCGTTTATCTTTTTGCAGATTGCTGTGAATCTCCAAGTGAAAATGGCTTTCTTTCAAAACAACTTCTGGGTAAGTTCTCTGACGCCAGCTGGAAAATAATCAGTCTAAAAAAGTGATGCTGAAGAATTTGTGGAATAGTCATTTTTTTCATAGTCAATTGAAAAATGAAAATATACAGAGAAAGAAAGAAATATACAACATGGAAAACTTAACTTTTTTTCCCCTGAACCTTAATTTGTATAGATTTAAAAACTATTGGCTAAAATGGACAAGTGTCCTAAAAGACGAAAACAGCTTAGTATGTAAATGGTGAACACACATTTTTTTCAGATGTATGTATATCTGTTGGGACACCAATATAAAAGCATCCGAGTGCAAAAACACTTCAGGCTTATATTTATATTATTGTAGATGGATATATGTCCTCAATTACATGTACGAGTGAAGTGAACATGATCTGATGTAATTAAAGAATAGATTTATATGATCAGAGATAGACTTGAAACAGGACAATATCTAAACTAACTCACTCCTATGATGAGAAAATAACATAATGTTTGTTTTGTGTTTTTTTATTTTGTTTTTTTGTGGGAAATTTGAACACAAGAAAAACCCATAGTGTTTTAATAAGATTAATCAAAATGAATCCAAAACTACCCTGTGGTTAATCTGATTAAAAATGTTATCATTTGACAGCCCTAAAATAAGTAAATGTTAAATTAAGTGGAGATAATTGATATGACTATCGCACATACAATAGATTTAAAAATTTTTTTTGTATGTTACATATTTGCAACAGTTGGCATTAAGGGGTTAAAACTCCATAACTGCTCTTTAAACATCCTCAGAGTTCAATATTTCCCTTCTCCATGGATGCATTTCCGACATAGGGCCTATGCCTTAACTCTGATCAGCATCATGTACCTAAAACTCCCTGATTCATGAGTCACAGAACATTTCTATTTCATTCACATTCTGTGGATGGATGCAGCTTGTCAGTTGCACACAAGAAGCTTCTGCTGCATTCCTAGGCTGGTGTCATCCAAAAAAACCACCCGTTTTATCTCCGTGCTTCTTACAAACACTGTATCTGTTATGTTTTAACATTCTATAGGTATTATGTTTGAAAACTGGCAGTTTATTATAGGGGTCACTGCAGTTTTCTGTAGTAATGCAAAGTTTTTTTTTTCATTTTGTGGCCTTTGATGAAGGTCATTGAAAGTCTTGAAAGCACAAGGATAACCTGTCAATCTCTTCTATAAACTTTAGGGATGACACCAGTTAGAATCCCATCTTTATATAATTCAAGCTGATGAAACGGCAAATGAATGAACAAAAACTGAATCTAGAGATAGAAATGGTCTTTGTGGGAGGGGGGTGAAATGTGACTTTGTTTTGTTCTTTTCAATTTTATTTATTTATTTATTTTATCTTTTTATGCCTTAATTTGTTATGTTAATACAAAAATTAAGCATAGTGTACCAATCAGAACATTTTGATTTGATTTGAATGATTTATTTCGAACATGTGCAAAGTGCTAGCCTAGGATCTAGTCTGTCCCCAGTGGCCGCAAATGGTATTTGCTACGGGAGACAGACTAGACAGCCTCGGATCTGAAAATCCAAAATGTACCGGGCCAATCAAATCGCGAGGGGCGGGATTGGAGCCCGACCTGCCTCATGACGACACAAATACGACACATAATGTTGTAGTCGCAGAGACGTAGCAGCTAGCACACATTGCTGTAACACCAGTTGCTAGCTGCTATACAACATGGCTCATCACCAGGAACAACCTTTCGAGCTGGCTTTGTCAGCAACGCTAGGGGATTTAAAATTACAGTTTTCCCTGCGAGAGGAGCAGAAAACGGCACTTAAGCTGTTTTTAGAAAAAAGGGACGTTGTCGGAGTTTTGCCCACCGGGTATGGCAAAAGTTTGATATATCAGCTGGCTCCGCTAGTGGGACGACGCATGGGTGTGCACAACCCGCTGGTGATTGTTGTGTCACCCCTTTTAGCCCTAATGGATGACCAGTTGCAAGAGGCTGAAAAACTGGGAATACGAGCAGCACAACTCGGCAAAGGCGACCCGGAGGAGATCTGAAGCGGCCGGTGCCAAATAGTGTACGGGAGTCCGGAATCCTGGCTGAACCAGGAATGGTTAGACCTGCTCCATGTTCATCGCTCTGATTGGTTAGCTCTGACTGGTTACCCATCCAATAGCGTGGCGTTGTGTAAAGAGAAAATTTGACAGACAGCGGTTATCCCGCCCACAAATTCGCCTAGACTTTCTAGACTCTCCCCAGTGGCCGCAAATGGTATTTGCTATGTCTAGATCCTAGGCTAGCAAAGTGCAACAATAATCAATACAACAACAATAAATCTTAAATCGATACCATGAAGAGACTTTGTAATAAAAATATGTGAAAAAAATTGTCTTTGTGGAAAAAAACAGGTTTCAGCATCAGTGCAGCTGGTATATTATCTCTGATATGTGACATTGTATTCTATCTGTTATGAGCCAGAAAATAAGATATCCCCTCAAAGTAATGTCTTGTTGCTCAGTGAATCAGTGGTGCTTGTGAATGTGAAATATGTTACTGCTCTGAGTTTGATGTTAGAATGTTCATCCTGTGGTTTTTATTTTCAAGTTATCTGTATTCATTTTTTATATTGCAAAACAGTTTGTACACTTGGGAGATTTCATAGTCAACATGGGGGGGGGGTGTACGTGCAACAGAAACGAATAGTTATCTGAATGTATGGTCCAATGAAAACCCAATAAGTACAACAGAAATGGGAACAAAAATGCCATACAAGATGGAAAAGGCTTTCAAGAAAGAAATGTCAGACAAAGGCTTTGACAAACTCTGAAATGTGGAAGCAAGTCACTGCAAAAAGTAAGCCTCGACTGTTAACCTTTAGGTGTGGAGTAAACCCTGAAAAAAAAACAAGAAAGACAAGTCATTGTTGAGTACAAACAAGTTCAGACCAGTAGAAGTCACTCCTGCTGATCTGACATGCATGACAAGTTTAGCCATTCATTATGAACAGTATTCAACAGTAGCTAACCCTGTTTACATGGCAGTTTTTATTCCTGTTTAATTCTGCTTATTCCATGCAAACACGTAATTCCAGTTGAAAATTATAATTCCGAATTAAACCTGGTTCCAAATAAAGTTCCTGGTCTATTCAAAGCTTAATTCTAAATTAGATAATTCCTCTGCCATGGAAATGGTTAATTCTGCTTTAACATTATTCCTGTCATTCTGTTTATGCTCCTGGTCTCATCACGATGACGCACATATTCCACACTGCCAGCCTGGCATTAATATATTGATTCAGTCAAGCTGCTGCTTCGTAATTATCACAAAAATGAATACAAACATGGTATGTAGTATTTAGTCTTGATCATTGAAACTAAGGCCAAACAGGAAGTGTACAGAATAATTTCCTTTTAGTAGACATCCAGATATTAAACAGCTGTTCTATCCAATCAGAACCCTCTGTACCTCCAGCTTTTAAAGCCCAATTGACTAGAGCGGAATATGCCCCTATCCCACGAGAACCTTTATTCGGAATAAACACAAGGGAAATAAGCTTTAGTTCAGAATTATTTTATTCCAAATAAATAATTAGAAATTATAATGAGTGAGTTTTCATTTTCCGATTGTGGATCCTCAATTGAATATGAGAAAACTGAATGATACACAGATTGATATCCTTTAATACTGCCATGGCTCAGTTGGTAGAGCAAGTCGTCCATTAACCAAAGGGGTGGTGGTTCGATTCCCGCTCTGTCCTAGTCAGTCTGTTGTGTCCTTGGGCAAGACACTTGACCCTCCTTGCCTCCAGTGTCACTCACACTGGTGTATGAATGAGTATGGCAACTGTGACTACGTGTGTAGTTTACCACCACCAGAGGGAGCATGTGAGAGTGAATGAATAATGGAACACTAATGTGAAGCGCTTTGGGTGCCTTGAAAAGCGCTATATAAATCTAATCCATTATTATTATTATTATTATTATTATTATTATTATTATTAACAATAATAATAATAATTTACAACAGTTTTTTCCATTAAATCACCACCTCTATGTCACATGATCACTAAACAGTTTTCCAACCCCAGCCTCACAAAAATATTTTTGTGTGTTAGATTACTTGAGATCTTACAGGTGTTCCTATTAGACATATTACTCAGCATAGCAGTATTAGTAAACTATGGCATTAATTTGTGTAGTAATTAATGGGCTCATTAGCAAGTTGTCACTAATGTTTCAGGTGGAGGAGTGAACACTCTCAGCCCTAAATTACTTTGTCAGCTGTTCCAAAGTCTGTCTCTTGTTTCATTCTGTCTGTCTGTCATCCTCCCTCTGTCCCAGCACACCTGGTGCATCTATTTCAGGTGTGTCCTACTTTTCTTACCTTCATCCGAGTAAGAACAAAAGTCCTCAGTAATAGTTTGTTTTGGACTCTGAGGACCTGCTCAGTCTTATTTTGGGGAGTGAAATGATTGTGCACAATTGTACATCTGAAAAAATTAATGTTTTAAAGGTCCTATATGTAGGATTGTGGCTAAAATTGGTACTACAATCGCAATCAAAATACTGTACAGCGTGGTATTACTACGTTCACATGATGATTTTTAATTCCGAATTATTTATTCTGCAGAAAATAATACGAAGTTAAAGCCATTTCCTTCGTGTTTACATGGAAATGTTAATTCCCATTAAAGGTTTCCATGGAAATGGGTGTATTCCACTTTAGTTAATTGATCTTTCAGAACTGGGGCTACAGAGGGTTCTGATTGGACAGAACAGCCACTTAACATCTGGATGTTTACCAGAAGTAAACGATCATGTACACTTCCTGTTTTGCTTTCGTTTCAACTATCAACATGTTAGAAAAGATACTACATGTGATTTTTTTTTTTACATTTATTTTTGTAATAATTATGAAGCGTAGCCTAAACAAATCAACCAGCGTGGGCTGACCCAAGGTAGGGCCTTGGCGGAGGTCTGCGTTCTGAGTGCTTTTCTAGTTGAATTTGTAATTAAGATTGGAATAAACTAGTGACTTTTTTTAGGTTTAAGTTTAATTACATGGTCATCTGAAAGAGGAATTAACTTTTATTCTGAATTTAACAGGAATGTTTGGCACCACACAGCTGTCATATACTTCTGAGTATTTTTTCAAATTGTAATATATATGGCAGAGTTAAAATAAAATACAATGTCAGGTTTTTCTAATATTGTGCAGCCCTATTTGTAGTTGCTGTAGTACTGGACTGGACATGTTGGTGCTCAATATGATCTCTGGAAACTACACAAAATGCTGGTCTGCAGGCATTACTCAAAGGCAAGAAAACCAGAGCAGTAGCGGTAGGAAGGGAAGCAAACAGGGAGCGATGCAGCAAACAGCAGGAAGACAAAGTCAGAGAAACGCCTGTGTAGCAGAGATTACATTTTCAGCTTTACCGCAGTGTTCGCCTGTGAAACAGACACTGATAGAAGCTAAATGTGCTTGATAATTCCAGCAATTATTCTGTCCCGTTTGTGTGATTAACTCGTATATAAAGGTTTCCCACCCACCCCGCTCACAGACGCACATAGTGGTGTAATACAAATCAGCCCTTCAGTTAATTAGCCGGCAGAGCCACTTGGGAAGCGGTTGCACACAGATCCTTGTGTTGTTTGGCTCAAGAACATTCACAGCCGCTCACAAAGAGTCCTCATAGCACGCTGTCCTTTCCTATTAAGAATATGAGAGCTGTGCACATGGTCCACAGGGGGAAACCCATCAGCTATAATTAAACACATCCTCAGTAAATTAAGGCAGTATATGTCTAAAAAAAACCAAAAAAAACCAGCTTCTGTCTGTTTAGGGACAGATCCGGTACACGGTGAGAAGGAAGGATGTTTCTGGAAGATGTTCAAAAATGTTGGGCAAGTTTTTTGGATTGTTAAGAAAGCACTGTTTTGGTTTTTTTTGTTTGTGTTTTTTTTCTTTTTTTCATTTATATCACAGTATGAATGAATGAATGTTTATTTTGGACACATGAAAAGCACAATACAAAACCAAATCCACAAAGCTAATTAACCAGTGGACAACCAACAAAATAAACATATATGATTATATGAAAGAAATGCTTAATAGAAGTATTTCATTGATCCCACAATTGGGAATTTTCTTTAGAACAGTAGCATTCAGATATAAGTAAATAAGTAATAAGTAAAACACTTATTTAAGCTTTGTTTATACAGTGATGATGAAAAATGATGATGCAAAAGTGCCGCCTCGTCTTTAATTTTTCATATGCGTTCAGCCAAGTGTTTTTGGGAGGAAATCTTTGTTTATATGAACGTGTAACAGCGGGTGAAATTCAGTTGGATATGCATGCCAGGCAGATGTAGGTAATTGTACACCCGTCTCTGTTGGTCTAAAGTATGTGTATAAATTCCGTACATTTGCAGAAATGACTTTTGTATGTTTACTGGAGCTGTTAGAGCAGCTTGAAGATCCATGGGATCCAGGTAGTCTAGGATGTTTGTTGGTTTAGTGGCTCGGCACATTGAGTGTGACATAAAGGTGTATGCGACATGAACATGTTTTGTGTTTGTTGCTGTTTAGACTGAGTCACGACCCAGTTCATCTTCAAATTCCCACTCTGGAAGGGGTGCTCGGCGGAGTTGCTGTTTAAATGAAAGGCACTTCGGTTAAAATATTTCGTCACTTTTTTTTTTTTTTTTTAGCTGCAATCGTCCTTGGCCCCTTAATCACCCATGGAAACAGGTGTATTCTGCTGTAGGTAATTTGGTACAAATGGTTCTGATTGAACAGAACAGCCACTTATGTCTGGATGTCTACCAGAATAAAATGATCACATCCACTTCCTGTTTTGCTTTAGTTGCAGCTAGCAACATGGAAGGGAAGATACAACATGTGATTTTTACATTTATTTTGTAATAATTATGAGCAGCAGCTTGATCGGATCAACAAACTGTCGGCAGGGGAATAGGGGCGTCATTAACACACAGTTTGTGCATCATTGTGACAGGACCAGGAGCATGTGCAGAACGACAGGAATAATCATAATAAATAATGATAAATGTTATTTGTATAGCCCTTTTCTGGACACTCAAAAACACTCAAAAGACGCTTTACATTAGTGAGAAAAAAAATCATAAAAGTAGTACCGGCACATTAATCACACATTAAGAGCAGTTCTGAAAAGGTGAGTTTTGAGATGGGATTTGAATTGTGGGAGGTCTGTACAGTCACGGATGTGTTTGGGGAGGGATTTCCAGAAGGTGGGAGCGGCGATGGAGAAGGCTCTGCTCTGGGTGAGCAGGCGGGCGGCAGAGTTTTAAATGTATTGAAGTTTATTGAGGACTTTGGAAGGAATGGAATAATAAAGGAAAAAGTGTTAAAGTGGAATTAATGCAGTTTCCAATGCAGATGAATGATCAAATTTGGGATTAAGATCAGAATAAACCAGTGACTTTATTTGGAATTGAGTTTAATTTGGAATTATCAATTAGGTGTTTATATGGTCGTCTGAAAGAGGAATTAAACCGAAATAAAAACTCATCAACGGAGCCAGTTTGGACATAAAAGTGCTCAAAGAAATCAACTCTGTTAGTTTCCAGTCTTTCTATAAGTGATAATAATTATAAAATAGTGATGGCATCAGTTCAACAGAAGTCATATTTATCTGCTACAACAACAGATAGAAGTAAAGTTACATTAAACATTGAAATCACCCTGGGGATGATGCAGAAGTCTCCTCTGGCCTTCAGGCTGGTCATGGCCTCAGTGTTTTGTATTTCTGACATTTGTAGGCGCTTCTGTGATTAATTGCTGTGGTGATTTGGTGCCATGGTTTTCAGTCTAATTAGAGCTGCAGAAGCGCGTTTTAATAGCATTCCCGTCTTTTGTGTCAGAACAGACGATGTACTTTTACTGTCTGCCTTTGAATAGACCGTTCCAACTGGAATAAATCTACATATTCCAGAAGGATTCAAATGAACTGTAATAAGTGAAAAGCATAAAGATCTTCCAGCATTTTTCTTTTAAGGCTGTACAGTATTATCTACACCCCCCCCACAGCTGCCCCCGCCTGCAGATATGTATGCCTGTGCACATAAAACACAGTCTTTTTGCCCTGTTTTTTTTTATTTTATTGCCTCCTCCTCAGTTTAATGATGCCAGTGTTGCTGCCCTCCCATCACTTTCAGCCATGAGGTTTTCTCATGGGGTGATTGAGCCTAAACAGACTCTGTAAACTTTGCCCCCCCCTCATGTCTCTCCCTCTTGTGTTTAGGTTTTTCCCTCACATTTTTTTCCACCTAGCTCCTCTTTGTTTTTGTTTTTTGTGTTGTTTTGCTCTTTGTAGTTCATTGTTCTGCTTTGTGCCAAGATTGATGGAAGAGTTACTATATTTGTGTCAGTATTTTGGGATGTGTGAGTATGACAGAGAAAAAGGGATACAGGACATTTAGCTTGAAATTGTGGTAATTTATCAAAAAATATCTACACTGCAAAAATTAAAATCTTGCCAAGTGTATTTTTTTTCTCATTAATAGTTAAAATAACTCACATTTAAAATAAAATGGACTCCCTTGAAGAGTTTTTGTTTGGTGCCGTTAAATAGATATAATGTGGTCAATGGTTTTTGTTTATGGAGTATTTTACAAAGTTTCTCACTACGATTCAACCAATCATGATCATAATTAAGAAGAGGTGGTGCCCAGTACAACGAACCCCGTACAGTTCTTAAAATGATGTCTTTTTTTATTTTTCAGTTATTTATTTATGTACATGTTAAATTGCATTCATTTATTTATTAGTTTTTAATTATTAATTTTATTTAATTATTTCTGATACAAGCAGGATGACACTGAAACTCATGTTCTGTGTCTACCACTAATCTGTTTGACCATTTGTATTTGCACCACACAGCTGTTATTTACTCCTGAGGATTTTTTCACATCACAATATATATTGCAGGGTTAAAAAAAATATATCACATTGTCAGTTTTTTCTAATATCGTGCAACCCAAGTCAGAGCCTTTGTAAAATACTCTATAAACACACAGCAGTGACCACATTACATCTGTATAATGGCGCCAAACAAATAGTTTCAGAATGTCAGAATATGTTGTGAAGGTTTGGTTACTGGGGGAACTAAGCACTGATGCAACAGCTGCTTGTGAAACACCACTGTGCAAAGCCTCTCTGACACTGGCCCAGACACTGACCAATCATGTCAGTGATGTGATCCAATGTCAAGTGTTTGTACAATCTTAGTATAGCAAAAATAAGTGTTTGTGTCAGAGTGATATCCCTGCTTTTGGGTTTTAAACATTCAATCGTAGATGATAATCCTGTCATGGATGGTCCTGCATATAAGATGAAGTTGAAAGAAAATTCCAGTTTAAAATCCTGATCAAATTTCATATTTTATTTGGTTCATAACTAACACTGTAACATTATTTTCATACAATCGATGAACTAACATTTGCCTCTCTGACACAGTGTTTTTAGGATGCTTCACATAACCATTATTAAACAGCATTAATATTAATAAAATATAAACAAAAAGACAAAAATAATAATCATAAACTTTATTTTTAAACACCTATCAAGACACCTAAGGTCACTATACAAGTTAAAAAAACAGACATAATAGCAGTCATCTACCATTTTATTACATTTGTGGGAACTCCTTACAATTTTGGAAGTTAACTATTTTGCTTTCCCACAAATGTAATAAAATATAAGCTGACTGCTTTTACATTTGTGGGATTATTACGTTGAAAGCTGTGCGTTTTTATTTCAGATGCAGGTTATTGCGTTTGTGGAAGTTATTACGTTTTTGGAGTTAATGACACATATAAATAAAATGTCTTGTTCTTCTCATTATTTTTTCTTCTTCTTCTTCTTAATATATTACCGAACTGATATTTTCAGTAGGTTAGCCAAAATTCTCTAGTGTCTTTTTCCATATGAAATGGGACATATTTGCGCTCCAGAGCTAGCCTACGTAGCTCAGCTCGGCTCATTTTAACCACAGCAGCCCAAGTATAAACCATGTGAGAGCAGCCAATGCAGCAGATTCATGTGGGTCCACGGGTGGTGACAGGCTGCTACTACTACCTGCTTGTGATGTTATTGACACCTCTCTGCTGTGGAACTGTTCATTCTGCTCCACCTGCACCGTCAGCACATAAAGTTTGTGTGAGTCAGCTAAAAACCTCAGCGGCTCTGACAGAACAGTCCGTGGGCTGACTGGTTGACGGAGCAGAGGCCTTTGTGGAACCGTGGCTGATGCAGACCTGTCATTATGAGATATACGACACTGTTTCTCTGCACCTGAATGAAGGAATTACTGCATTTTTAGCACACTGTTATTACACTGGTCTACAGTCAGAAATGACCTGTCTCAGAGATGAACCTGTGCACTGCAAAAAAAAAAAAATCATGATAATATCAAGTGTATTTTTCTCATTTCTAGTCCAAATAGCTCATCACACTTAAAATCAGACACAATCACCTAAAGAGGAACTGAAATACATTTTGAAAACCTTATTTCAAGAAATTTTGCCAAATTGAACTTGTTCTATTGGCAGATATTTTTGGTTTAATTCATAACCTATAAATGACCCTTTTTTATTTAGTTTTAATGCAATAGAAACTATTAAATGAAGAAAATGCATGTTAACAAAAAATGTGAATAACCTGGAAAAATAAGTGCATGGTACAACTATTTACAAGTTAAAAATAAAAAAGAAGAAAGATGTGGTATCACCCACAGTACAGGATGTAGCAATAAAATAAAGTAGTAATATGCAGTAGCGCCATGTTGAAAAGGTTGAAGGTCATCTCATCTCGGCAACTCGTGTATCAACATTTTCTACGAGGGTGGTGTTCATATGTGCATTATGGTAAATACCAAACACCGACATGTGTTTGGCATTTACCATAATTCCCAGAGTACATGAATGGCACATCACAATAAAATGTAACCTCATCTTAAGGATTATATAAGTGAGTACATTATTTTCTGACTTTCAGCCAGTTTTTAACATTTGTGGTAAAGGTTTGGGTATTTTCATTACATTTAAAATCCATGTTTTGGTGGTTTTATGTGTATATTAACGTCTGTAATGATGGCAGAATTCAGTGGCAGCAGTGCAGTGGGTTAACTCACCCACAGTTTTGTCTGAAGACACTGAGCTGCCGTCTCATCGCTTTTTTTGATCCATTTAGTTCTGGCTGATATCTTAGTTTCATTTCACTGACGGAACAGATTACAGAGCAGGAATGTCCTCAGACACCGGACCCTCTGAAAGGGACGACTAAATGCCTGAATTAAAGGAACTAGAGAATAGAACAGTGTGTGGAAAAGCCTGAGGGAAGCCAAGCTGTGCTGCTCTTAGTTGGTCACACATATGTTAATTACACCTTTTAAAGAATAAAGAAGCTCAGTGGTTTGTTGTGAGCGGTTGGATTACGAGGTTGCGCCGTGGTCTGTTTATTTGATTTGCATAGATGGGAAAAGTGAGGTGGCTACTTCCCCTGGTTGGGCTTCATAGCAATCAACTGGTTAGAAGGATTCTGTCCTATCGTTGGTCCTTTGGTTTTACTGGGAAACATGTAGTGCAGAAGTATTTGTAACAGGGATTTTAATTTAAAAGTCACTTTTTCATAATTTCATAATTTTTAATATAATAACCCTCAACTTTAATTTGAGCTTTTATGGAAATCGGTCATAATCAGTAAATTAAATGTAAGAAAATACCAGATTTTTCACTTAAGAATGCAAAGTACCGAGTGTAATAAATGGTGATAAATCACTTAAGAAAGGTTAAAAAGAAAATAGGGGAGGGGGTGTCACATGGGAACATCGCAAAAATAACAATGGATCTTTACAGTTTATTAAAAACTATTAAAAATAACCAGTAACACTTTATAATACTTACACATAATTCACTCTGTATTAACCGTTTATTACCTATTAATGTTTGTTCATTATGTATTAACCATTTCTTGCCCATTTGTTAATGTCTTGTCTAGATTATTTTAACACTGCAACTGTTAGTTAAAAATAATCTAATTTTACAGCCATGTGTTACCATGGTTTGTCAACAAATGGTTTGTTTATGATAAATTGTGTAGGAACAATACATTAACAAACCATTTACAAATGGGTAACAAATAGTTAATACGTAGTGAATTGTATCTAGTTATTATAAAGTGCAATGAAAAATTTGCAATGAAAATAATACCATTAGTTGTGTGTCCTAAATATCGTAAATTCCGGACTATAAGCCACTACTTTTTTCCCAAACTTTCAACCTTGCGGCTTATTCAGTGATGCGGCCAATTTATGTAATTTTTCTAACGGCCGCCAGCGGCGCTCGAGTAGAAAAGGTAAGATTTAGACCGGTGGAATATATGCGTCGAGGAAGACTGAATGAAAAAGGAGGGGCGGAACAAACGCGGGGTGACGGGTTTAATGGGGACAGGTAAAGGTGAGGGACAGACAAAAAAAAGGTGAAGAGGGGGTAAAGAGTTGCTTAAAGAAAAACCCGCGGCGGTGTGTGAGAGAAGACAGAGGCTCGACCAGACCCTGTGGATTTTTTTTGCACGTTGGCACGGAGGAGTTTGACCTGAACTCTCTGCGAAAGATTAAAGTTATCGCTGACTCTGCGATAGATGAGGCGAGGCGGCGACCAGCCACCTGTTTGTGGATGCGGCGGACAATAGTGGATATATATTTTTCCCTCCCTTACCTTTGGAAATATACACTTTTTTTTCCTTGGATTACTTTCAACGGGACCCGGACTCTGCAGGTCTGCATCAAACCTTAAGTATCATTTTCCGTTCATTTTGTCGGCTGTGATTTTTGGACTGTGGACTTTAATGAAGGACATTGGTTTCATTCGCGGGACTTTAAGTCGGGTTTGGGTTAATTTTGTGTTTGTGTTACATGTTTTAATGTGGGCACATGCGGCTTATATACAGGTGCGGCTTGTGTATGTACAAAATCGGTTTTCCTCTTAAAATGAGGTGGGTGCGGCTTATAATCAGGTGCGCTTTATAGTCCGGAAATTACGGTACTAACTTCATTTCCACAGGTTTGGGTGAATGCCAGCATCATAAACCTTTAGTGTTTATATCATGGATTTGGCCTCGGAACCATTACTCCCTCTGTCGTTTTGGGGTCTGCATAATTAACTCAATCAAGGCCGAATTCAAGGAGGAGGGACTTGTATTTATCTATACTTTAGTGGAACATCTGTGAAGAAAGGCCTGCAGAATAGACTTAAGTTCAGCCCAGGTTTCCTCACTGTCTGTAATTAGTTTCATATAAGCCTGAGGGCAAGTCTGAGGATGTGTCTAATTAGATTCGAGTGGGAACAGTTAGATAAAGCAGACCCTGGAGATGCACAAAACACACACAGCTCTGCACAGCCACACATCAGTAGGTAAAACCATGATTAAAAAGAAGCAGGCGGGGGCAGTACGGCCAGGGTAGTCAGGTGTCATTTAGTTTCTGCCAAAAACATGGAAATCTCAAGGATGTTTTCGAATACAGATTTTTTTATTGAAAGTCGTATTATAGATCTGGAAACACTGGAAAATGTTCTAATTTCTAGCGCAGATATCTCATCACACTTAAAATAAAACAGAATCACATCAAGAGTAACTTTTCTGTGACGTGTAAGAGATGATTTTTAGGCAGTAGATCTGGAAAATCTGATTTCAAGAAATCTGACCAAAATAATTTTCACTTGTTCCATTGACAGATTTTTTTTTTGCTTAATTTAAGACCTATGTGCAATAATAATATTAAATTATAAAAATATGTTTACAAACTGTGAATAACCTGAAAAAAATAAGTGCAGTTTTAACAAAATTATGCCTCGATTCATTTATACAAGTGCATTACACACAGTGTTACAGAAACATGAGGTAACAACCATCATATTGTTAAAAATGTGGAGTTTGGATCAAAATAAGAAAAAATTCTCATACACACTGGGAAAAATAAAAATCTTAGCAAGTGTATTTTTCTCTTTTCCAGTCAAAATATCTCATCATGCTTAAAATAAGATGTAATCACCTAAAAATATACTTTTCAGTGAGATATAAGAATTGATTTACAGACAATAGATCTGGAAAATATTATTTTAAGAAATCTTATCAAGATAAGTTGCACTTGTTCCATTGGGAGTTTTTTTCCCCGTACGTTTTCAAGTAAGATCATGCTCTATTGTCCAAAAAAAATTGTTTTTACATCTCATTAGCAAGTTCCTCTTTTGGTGTTTATGTCTTATTTTAAGTGTGATGAGATATTTGGACTAGAAATGAGAAAAATACACTTGGTAAGATTTAGATTTTTTGTTTGTTTCCAGTGTATATGAGTAATTAATCCTATTTTAGCTCCACATTTTTAACAATAGTATGGTTTTTACCACCTGTTTCTGTAATTTTGTGTGTAATGCACTTGAGTAAATAAGTTGAGGCATAATATTATTAAAACTGCTTTTATTCACATAGTTTATACATATATTTTCATAATTTAATGTTTTTCTGACACTAAAACAAAGAGAAAAATTTGTCATCATTTATAGGTTATAAATTAAGCCAAAACCAATCTGTCAATGGAACAAGTGTAAATTATCTTGGTAAGATTTCTTAAAATAAGACATTTAGGTTTTTGCAATGGAATACCAGTCTTCAAATAACTGAAATGAAATTATAGTATTCCTGCTGTTTCCCATCCCCCTTAACAAGTTTGAGCAGCTCTTATTGGTCCGATTAGTCTGAGAAAGTTGTGTCTTGGAGTCTCTCTGTACACCCCCCCCCACTGCTGCAATATTGTCATGGAAATGGGCTCCGTCATGTGTGACCAAGACGGTCAACTTAATTGATGAAAAAGAGATCAGCAAGATGGCAGAAAAAAGAGGGGGTTTGCATACATCAGAGGTGAGACATTTTCTTTCAGATGAGCTTCAGGGAATATATTACATGTAGTCTGCTGCTGTCACATCACTTGGCAGGACTCTGTGTTTGTGAGCACCAGATCACATCTGTTGGTTCAACCAACATGTTGTGAATATAAATATACAGACGACTGTTTTCTTCAGTAACGTTGGCGTCACTCTGATTAATACGTCAAGCTGATGTGTTCAAACAGTTGAGTTATTTGCCATATTTTCTCCACTATAAGGCACACTTGATTATAAGGCGTGCATGCAATGATGGTTTATTCACAATTTTTTTTCATATATATATAAAATGCACTGGACTATAAGGCACATTAAGCAAAACAAAATGGTCGCATATGTTTACGTTTTTTGAGAAAATGAAAGGCTTTCAACTGCACCTTGTAGTCCAGAAAATACAGTCCTCTGATTCGTATTCTTAATGTTAGCTTCATTCTAATTAATACGTCAAGATGATGTGAGTTCAAATGGTTGAGTTATTTACTGTATTTTCCACACTATAGTGCACACTGGATTACAAGGCACTGTCAATGGTTTATTTCCACACACTGAACTGTAAGGTTCACCAAGTGAAACAAAACAGTCAGATAAGTCAGTCAGTTAAACTTTATTAAACATGTTCACAATAACTTTAACCTTTATTCAAACGTTAATGAATGTATTCACAATACACTGACTTTTTCAGTCCAGTCTTCATACACACAGTGTAATATTATGGTATGTTCAGTATGTTTTACTCCACGTGGTGAATGCTGTATATGACGCAGAATAATTTCCAAGTCACTAAGCAAAACCAGGAATGAAATTCCACCGAATGTGGTCATAGTCCAACAAAAACATCCAAACCAAAAAATATTTAGTCCAAATGTAGTCTAAAACACCTCAAAACATCAATAAATAGCCTCAAATGGGATCTGCCTCCAATATCCTGGTTTTCATTTTCATATTTTTATTTATAATATAAGAAATCAACAGTTACATGTTATCAACATGGTTCAAGAACAGCATTTAGTGTAGTTTATTCAGAAATGTAGGTGAAATTAAGTGGAAGCTTAAAGGATTAGTTGAAATTGTGGTATTTTCATGTTGCATCTTCTCGTGGATATACATATTTTGTCAGACAGTGTTGAAGAGAAGCCACTTTGTGTTGGATAGTTAAGCTGGAGTATCTGTGAGCCTAAATAAACATTAATTTATCACTTAAACATTCAGCACAGTGTTGTCTTATATTACTGATCATGTCGTACCAAGTGTTTGCCTATTTAAATATTCCAAAGTCGTTATTGCTTGTTGACCTTTTATCGAATATAGTTTGCAAAAGCATTCCAGCGCTATAATAGTGGGGGGATCCTCGGGCCACATTTGCATACAGACATCAGCCTGACAGGTGCTGTGGGGAGGCAGGTGTGTGTGTTTTCGGGGTTTAGGCTGACAGCTCACCTTTCTACAGGGGGGGTAAGGTTTCAACAAAAGGCATCTGCCAACTGAGAAAGAGGCCAAACCTAGAGAGAGTAATGGGCTGACTGTAGAATAAAGACGGCACGGCCTGCACACCACCCTTCTATTTATATCGACCAACACTCCACTATTGTGTGATATTACAAAACCTTATTCTATGTTTAGAAAAGGAGATAATAGGTTTGAACATCAGTGAGGTAGAAAATAACACTGATCGACATGTATATCTCTACTTAACACTAACTGGTTCAATTGCTTCGGTCCAATTAGATTAGAGCAGACCGCTTTGATTCAAGTGATGTAACTGTCCTCAGAACGGCTGTAATTCTGGTTCCAAAGTCATGTCACACCACGTATTTTAACATCCCAACAACAAGATGGAAAATGTTATTATATAAAAGTGATATCACATCATAATCTGTTTATGCGCTTCGAAAAGTATTAGAAGTTTGGAAGTCATGGAAGTTAGTCCAGTTGTCTTTGTCTAAAATTGCGTAAAATAAAATAAAGAAAAATATATTTTCTGACAATTTTATCACCCCCCCCCCCCCCCCCAAGAAAAAAAAGAAATATAGGCATCCTGTTATAATGGTAGTCATTAAATTGTTAAATGAAGGTCAAATAAATTAAACAAAATTAGTCATACATTTGAAACCAAATCATCAACGTCTGAAATTGACATGGAATTATGGGTAATGAGTGTTTATTATTATGAAAGCTGAGTAATAACTGTAGTATCATCTAATCTGTGCAGATATTGTGGTAAAAATTAATCCAAATGAATTCTTCCTTTTCTAATTTTCACTTTTTCGTGCACAGGCAGAAAGAATAGCATGGAAATGGTCTGTTTAGACTTCAGTGTTTGGGTGGAGTCGAGTCTGTGCTGAGCCTCCAAGGGTCAGAGTTTGTGGAAATGCATAAAAAGACTTGAAAGTGCTCTGTATGACACCGGTTGAAGCAAATGAGGTGTGTGTGTGTATGGAAAAACTCAACCTGAATGACCCTTAAGCTCACCCGCAGGATTTTCCCATCTTCACTGAACACAAAAGTGGAGTTAAACAATACTAAAGCCCCTCCCCCTTTTCCAGTGTGGTACTTTTAATTGGCTGACCTTGACTTGGTGTGGTCAGTAAGTGTAACCCCTCAGCCAGGTGGCCCTCACAGGAAATATTTTTCTTACAATGGGAAAAAAAGACGAGAAATCCTGAGCTCATCATGGTTTGAAGTATTCCTTGAATTCTCATTACCAATAACTTTACTCCTTCAGGGGCTCATGCAGTTTGTAGTTTATCTGAATGAAATGCACAATATGCAATAAAATATGCAATCCAAAATCACATGGGGTGGTGGTGGTGGGGGTTGGGGGGTGACCTCTCCCCATCCCTAGGCAAATCACACCCTGATTATAATTACCTATAAATAATGAAAACTGTAAATGTAAAAAAAACCCAATCAAATTACATGAAAATCTTTATATTAACAAACCATCCTTTTACAAAAACTTGAATAAATACCTGAACAAATACGAACTGTCTGAAGAGAACTGTTATTTTACAAATACTCTGCCTGTTACTAAATGTTTACTGTGTTAGTCATTGTAAATGTAAGTTGTTCTGCACATGTCCAAATGACAGATAGACTGAAGCAGAAAATGGTTAAAAGTTCACTTGTTTTTCTGAAGACGTGTCCAGTTGTTGATGTTCTTCATATTTTGGAGGAAACATAGATGTAAACATTATCATAATGTAATTTTAACTGTTTATAGTGTTATTATTTTACTGGTCTGGTCCTTTTCAGCTGCTTTCATAGCCTCTGCAGGTGCTCGGTGACTTTGGTTTTGGGTCGACCCTTCCTTGGCATTCCAGTAATTCCCCCGCTACCTGGGAACGAGTCTGTTCTCCTTCAACGGGATATTTTTAGGAACTGAGAAGCAGCTGTCAGTCTGTCCTTCTGTTCAGAGTCCAGCCGGCTGTTGACCTTAAGAAGTGGTGACTTTATGAATGAATGAACTTAATATTGGTCGTCCACATAAAAAAAAATACTAATAAAAAGCTGTACATTTAACAACATTAACATTATAAATAAAAATAACATTCATAAAATACAGAAAAAACACTAAGAAAATATCAAACAATATGAAAAAATGTGAATATACTTTAATTGCCTTCAGATTTTTAATCAGATGATGATAGAATAGAAGTACTTTATTGATCCCACAATTGGGAAATTCTTTGATGGATTCATCCATGTTAATTTTCACAGCCCGAATAATAACATTGTTAGATTCTAATGGTGTTACTTTGGATGTTCATAAGATTTAAGGATTATTTCAAAAATGGATAAGTGAAGACGCTTTGCACCTGAGATCATTTACATTACATCCTATACAAAACTAACCTTATCTCATAATTGCACGACTTAAAAACGTATATATTTATGTCAGTTTCAAAAATGTCTAAATATCTTAAACTCACCCCGGTTTAACATATTTTATTCCTAAAAGGCAGGTTTTAAAATCATACTTAAAAAATCAATTTGTACATATTCCTCATCCATTAAATGTATATATAAATATTTATCAGTGAATATATAACCTAATTAAAAACATGTCAGTGTATCGCAATATTTACACATGTTCATTACAATGTACAGATCATAGTGGATGTAGAACTGCAGAAAACATTTAGTAAGAGACAAAATATTGTATTTTAACTTATTTTATTAAAGTCTTAGTGTTGTGTTAACTTAGGTGAATATGACTGTTCTTCAAGTAATTTTTATTTTTCGTCTTTTTTTATGTGGTCTTAATGTTATGAGGGTGTTTCTTTTATCTTGTATAATTGGGGTTGTATTTATTGTGCTCTGTTGCTTGATGCTTAAATATCCTTTGGGATTAATAAAGTATCTCTATTGGTAAGATTTCATATTATTATTAAGATTTTAGCTTGTATATGGTTATTCATATTCTTTTTTGTGTGAAAATGCCATTGATAAGTGCAGAGGTTTTGTATATAATTTAACTTTTTTTTCCATAAACGCACTGCAAATATTTTTGCATTGTTTATAGGTTATTATTATAATATTTTACTGCACTGACACATTCCAGATCTCATTGGTCTGAATGTGGAACCTGTGCAAAATTATTTTCACATACATGATTGTCATTTTTGCATTTCACACATTCATTCACCCTTCAGCGGGCTGTTTTTGGGCCGCAGACCGTGCGTTTGACACCTGTGCTAGAAAGAATCCGCTTGTAATAACACTGCACTTTCTTTGGATTGTGGAGATTTAGAGTAAGCCTGGTGTCGGCTGGTAAATTACAGTAGTGATGGATATGAGCTGGAGACGGAGTCTGTGTCAAATGTGCTTTACTGCAGCGTAGGCAATTCTGAAAACAACCTGACAACGGTTTGCTTTTGACTGGGAGTCGTGTCAGCGCCGAGGTTTCAGTGATTTAACATGGAAATGACAAACAACAACAGAAGTCTGTGTGTGTGTGTGTGTGTTTGTATTTGTAGCTTCATGAGGACATTAATATGTTTACACAGTCACATCATGAGCCCAAAATTCAGGTCCCCATGATAGTAAAATATAAATAAAGGTTCCCAGTAGTAAAATAGAAATGATGTAGCCCTATAAAGGCATGAATTGTTTTTTTTTCTGGAAGTCCCCATGAAGCATAGGGAGAAATGGATGCAAAACAAAATGTGTATTTTTCAAAGGTTTGAAGACGTGTTTACTTAAAAAACAGAAAAAGGATTTATTTTTATGTATTTTTTAAATTATTTTATTTATTATTTAGAAAAAAATATATTTTATTTTTATTTATTAAATTTTTAAAAATTATTATTTTTATTTATTCATTCAGACTTATTAATAAAAATTTTAATTCGCAGTGTGTGAATGTATTCACTACCCAATGTCTACTTGATTACAAAGACATGTAAGTGTGTGTGTGTGTGTGTGTGTGTGTGTGTGTGTGTGTGTGTGTGTGTGTGTGGTAGGGAGGGGCTTTAGTTATGACAGTAACTGAATGTTTTTGGGGATTTAGAATAACAAAAAAAAACATTTAAGCGAGAGAGAGATATTTTACTTTCTGCTACTATTGAAGTTAAATTATTTTAAAGATGAGATGCCAAAAGAAGCAAAAGCACAAAGAAAACATCCATGTAAATATGTCAAAAGTTAATTTTTACTGAACGTTAAACAGTCTAATATGGTTGCCACCTTGTGACATGATATGCAAACTTGATGAGTACTGTATATTTACTCATTTTCTACATAGATGGATGAATAGATTAATTGACATATATGCTACCTCTTGTCAGTGTATTTGTCATTCAAGGTTGTAAAATATTTTTTTAAAAAGGCTTTCCATTTTTAAACATTTTATAGTTTAAATCATCATACTTTATTGTATTTTTGCAATTTTTTTTTGAAAAATTGCATCTACTTCCTATCCAGAAAGAAACTTTTCCTCCCTGATAAACTTCCGCGTCACTGAAGTTGTCCTGTTTCACACATGGCTACTAACAGACTGTATTTATACTTGTGTAATCTCTGTATTTTCGTACCTTGGCAGGGGGAGAAGAATGCCGGCTTTGATGTGCTCTACCACAACATGAAGCACGGCCAACTGGCAACCAAGGAGCTAGCCGAGTTTGTCCGTGAGAGGTAAGGTTTGAGCGTACATGCGAATATGTGAGTGGGAGGCACCGTTAGTGACGGGAGTTGTGCCTTCACGCCTGTGTTTTTGGAAGGAGGGAAGAGATTTACTGCCAAGGTTGGGTGAAATGTTCAGAAATTATAAATGAACTGTTTGGGGGTTTTATCTCCCACCATATTTAAAAATGTTTTTGTGATTTATACTGTACCCTTGCAACACTTCTGTTTATAGGCACTGGATTTATTGCCCCTTAATTTAATTTAATTTTTTCTCTTAATTATTTATTGTTTTACCCGTCTTGTCTACCATCGTTTTTTATTTTTTTTATTATTATTTATTTATTACGATTTTCTCAGAGAGCAAACAATCAAACAAAGATCATTCAAAATATTTCTGAAAGGGTACTTGTTAAACAAAACAAAACAAAACAAAGCAAAACAAAAAGTGGAGACAATAACAGACAAAAGTGAAGGGGACAAAAGGCAGGACAATATCAACATTATAGAATAGAAATACTTTAATTCCAAAATTGAGAAATTGCTTCAATAACAGCATCATTCACATACAAGTTAGACAAACAGTGAGGAGCAAAACAAGTAAGGTGCAGCGACATATTTAAGTGACATTACAGATAACTGAATAGTGCAAAAAAATGTAGTTATGGTATTATTTAAAGAAAGTGTCTAGTGTGAAACTGAAATAAAATGTGTGATTAGGATTTTGATTTATTGCACAAACCGATGGCTTTTGGAAGGAAACAAACAAACAAGGAAGGAACAAGAACTGGGAAAAAAATAAAGAAATTTAGAAAAAAATTAATCAGACTTATTAGATGACAAAGACAGAGCCCATAATCAGAACGCTGTTTTGTTTTAAATGTTTTTATTGAGGCACGTTACAAATTATATTTTAAAAAAATTCAAGTGTAGCATATGTCCATACAGAATTCCATAAATGGAATTATTATTTTTTTTCCCCAACTAAAGACAGAAAACGCCACCCATGAACAGTTAACATATGTAGAAAATATAGAAAGTAAATGAAAACAGAAACAGAACCAGAGTATTATATGCACTGTTTCGATTTGTGTTTTTAACAGAACATGAGACAAAGACAAAAGAAAGAAGGATATGAGGCAGAATACACAAGAGTAAAATTATAAAGACGAGGAATTCTGATGATGCTGCGTCTGTCTGTAAAATGCAGGTTGTGCAGAGTAAAAGAATCGGAATACTTTATTGATCCCAGGGGAAATTATTGTGTGTTATAGTTGTTCTGTGCAAGTGCAATAAAAGTAACAGACAAGAAAGTATTCAAACCTATTTAGAAAGGCTTAGAACTCTTGATGTTTTCTTGGGGTGGATCTGTCCTTGTCCTTTTTCTATTGTGGTACAGTATGAAAAGTGCATTAGCCAGATTGGACCCATTGTTGGTCTGATTTTGGACCCCAGGCCACATGTTTGTGATACATTTGATTTAAATATAAGTGTTCAGGCGTCTTTTCAACCTTAATAACATGTAAACGTATATTTACCCAGCAGCAGTAGCAGTAGTTCAGTTTTTGAACAGAAAAGCTAGTGTGTTCGAGTGGTAGAGAAAAACACTCTGGTAACCCATGGTGTGGAAAACAGGAAGATAATGGAAAAAGAAATGATTGCATGTCTTTGCAGTATGCACATTTCACACTCTGTTATCACGCCACTGATATTTTTTTCAGTATATTGTGCAGTCTTAATTTAGTATATATTTAGCGGTAGATAAAGTGTGTCGCTCCTTCATCATGACAGACAAAAGGCAGAAGCAGCTGTCCTCTGCCTCATCACAGGAGGCCACGAGCAGATGAAAACTGTTAATCATTCATAATTAATCTAAAACTTTCAATAATTAATCACTCTGGATAATAGTAAAAAAAAAATAAGGCCAATGATCAAACAAATTCTATAAAAAAAAAAATAGGTTCTTCTTCTTCTTGTTCATTATTATTTCCACCAAGGAGGTTGTTTTTTGCTGATGTTTATCTGTTTGTGTAGAATTTAACTCAAAAAATGATCGACGGATTTCAATGGAACTTTCCAGATAGCTTGGGAATGACACAAGGACCAATCGATTACATTTTGATGAAGATCCAAAATAGATTCTGGATCACTTGGAAATTTATTCTCCATTTACTGCAATGTTAACCCTTGTGCGGTCCTTCGGGTCAAAGAGACCCGGTGGTTCACAAATGTACCTTTTTATACGTACTGTAGGATGCCATTGCTTACTACTGAAAACAGTAATATATCTTTGGGGGGTGGGGTGATGAGTCTATGGAACTGAACTTTGGAATCTGGGTTTTTAAGACCCGATTGTAGGACACAACCAGTGTGCCTTTTACGAAGGACCGCACAAGGGTTAAAAAAAAAAAAAAAAATCCATCCATAACGTTTTGGGTTTTGTTGTACACAGACAGACACTGGCAAAAACATAACCTCCTTGACGGACCTCCTTCCTTTCGTGAGGGAGGAGTCTGCGCTCTGAGTGTTTTTCTAGTTTTACAAAAGTATTTACAAGCTGAGGTTTAGATAAACATGTGTGAAGTCATTTCTTTGCTCTGTGGGTCACATCAGCGTCACCACCTGAAGAGTCATAAATCTCTAAAGTCTGTCATTTACTAGCATCACCTTATGATTCATGCTGTGACAGATACTGTCCTGAGCTCCACACATGCTGTCAGTTTGTGGCTTTGACAAATGACAGCCTGTAAATATCCTGACATCAGATAGAACTGAAGCCCTGAATCCATTGTGACCTTGATTCAAAAATGGGCTGTAAACCTCACAGATCTGCAAGTATCTTTAAAAAAAAAAAAAAAAAAAAAAAAACTTATGCAAAGCCAAGTTGTTTGAACTTACAAATATGGAAATTGTCTGATTGGTTTCATGCTGTTGAACATTGCAATGTGTGCATTTTGGTTGTGTAATGGAGGAGAAAATGGAAATGGAAATGAAACTTCAAGACGTTGGGGTGATTTTTGGAGCATTTTTAGGTTTTAATATGTAGAGCTTGAAGAGAGAAAACAACAGGAAGGATGTTGAGAGAGGTGGGAATGACTAAATAGTTTCATTTTGATAGTTTTTGTAACTATTGATTGTAAAGTTTTGTTGAAGAACTACACAACCTTTAGCAGGTGGGTTTAATGCCATTAGTTGCATGAAAAGTCACAAAAATACATAAAGTTACTCTGAAAATCCCTTAAAAATACAAATATGGTTGTTTGCATCAGGAGCATTAGTGAAGTTGTTTTATTTATTTTACTAGAGCTAAACAATAAAGTGTTTGACATCACGGTACGTGTGTGTACAACAGTCACATCGCAGGTTATGCAATTATTTGTATTTTATTTTTTAATGATTTATCGTTTTAGAATTTAGTTTTATTTAATATAAATATTTACTTTTATTTTATATTTCTTTTTTATTAGATTTATTTACTTATTTTCCATTCATTTACCTTTTAAAATGTTTTATTCATTATTTTTGTCTTTTTTTTAGATTCTTTCTTTCTTAATGTTGTAGTTTATTTATTTATTTATTTTTAATTATTCATTTTGTTTAATTATTTCAGCTACAAGAAGGATGATACTGAAACGTATATTCTCTGTCGATCACTAATCTGTTTGCGTCTGCGTCACACAGCTGTTAGTCTGATCAGTTATTGCCGTCGGGCTTCGTCCGTCATCGTCATCCACAATTCACTAAAATCTCTTCTCCTCCCACATTTCGTAACGGATTTCAATTCTGATTGATTCAAACAACTGTATTTATTTTTCCAGTCTGTCACTAACATCACTTCTCTTCCCTCAGTTCTTAACAGATTGCTTTTCCAATTGATTCACTGAGTTCAGTTTCAGTCCAGGTCAAAGTAATTGTCCAAATCTTAGTTTCCACCAACAACTTTCTGCGTATCATTTAACATCTTTAGCCACAGTAATATGTCATTACCCAGTTACCTACTTTTGTTAAGTCAGATGTTACCCCAGAAGAGCTTTGGGGGCTTCCTATACCATTCACACTGTTTTTGGCATTTGTTGATAAAAACACACACTGGGATTGATTTTATGATCAATTGAATGACTGCATTTTGTTGATGGTAAGACATCACAGCTGTCAGGTCTGGATGAGCACAGGGACATTGGCTCTATTTTTTTTGTATCCCAATATATATTGCAGTGTTAAAAAAAAATTGCAATGTCAGTTTTTTTCTATCATGCAGTCCTATATCTAACCTTTACTTAACCTGGAAGTTGTACAATCCCTTTTTCTAAGTGGACCTGGAAATGAATGTACAAAATCCCCTTCAAAATTGATTAAATCAAGCGGAAAAATAAGTAATAAAGTACAACGCTTTAAGGCAGGTGAAGGAACATACGAGTCCAGGCTGGATGTGAAATGTGTCTTGAGGCTTTTACAACATTGTGGGCAAATAAATGGTGCAAAAACTCAGAATATTTACACATACAGACGGCTGTGAATTAACAACAGTTTTAACACGTGGTTCAGTGTGAAAGCAAAAAAAATTTCAAATAAGTGATCTGGTGCTTTCACCAAGTTGACTTTAATTCTTATACTTCAGTGTTAATCATAATATAGACCAAGACGGGTTAAAAATACAGAGAACGAGCCAGAATAAAACCTCAGAGTAAATTTTTAACAGAATAAAAATCCTGGTAAAGAACAAGGTGGTGGGTATGAGACCATCTGCATCGACCTTTGAAGGTGAGCAGAGGATACACCAGGGACATCCAGTTGTAGGACCAGAGATATGAACAGAAAGATGATGAAAAAAGAGACAACAGATGAGAAAACAAACTACACATGCAGGAGAAACAAGAAGCTTTTGTGTTTTGACATTATTGCATCTTATATATATATGTGCAGTACCAGCCACAGCCTGAGAATATTGTGAATTAATGAGAGAATAAACGTGAACGCTACCTTTATAAATGTTGCATGCTTCACAAAAATACTTAAAAAATGGAGTCTGAACAAAACTCCTATTAAACTTGAAGACATATTGTTCCACCCCAGGCTAGGGGAACTAGGGTACAACACAAAAGTGCTCCCCTCCTGCTTCCAGCTTCTACACAACAATAACAGTTTGCGTAACTAAAGTCCAATTCAAAAATATTATTTTAACAAAAAGTGTCGGGGAGGGTGGAACCAAAACAGTGAACAAAAATTACTCTTTAACAGAAAAGTTATCTAAATAAAACTAAATAAAAATTTCTAAAACTTCTTGACAAAAAAAAAAAAAAAAACGGGAGAAAATGATGAAAACAAAAATAGTTTCACCTCTTTGTAGCAAGTCATAACATAATAACTGCTCATAATGAAATAACTTAAGTGTCTAATAATGTAATAATCGACTCATAATATATTAATATGATATTAATGTAATAAGTTATTACATTATGAGCTCTGCTATATAGCAACTCATAATGTAATAAATGGTGATAATGCAACTTTCTCAGAGTATAAAC
This sequence comes from Siphamia tubifer, assembly GCA_020466265.1. NCBI lineage: Eukaryota > Metazoa > Chordata > Actinopteri > Kurtiformes > Apogonidae > Siphamia > Siphamia tubifer. The sequence goes on from CM035786.1 coordinate 11,270,079, forward strand.
CACCAACAACTGAATCTCCTGGACCGACCATGGTGTAGCATTATGGGCTGTTATCATGTGGATTAATGTACCGCTATATATTTCCTATCAACCTCTACATCTGTATTTTGTAAAGGGGCGGAGTCACAGAAATACCAATGATCTGACCAATCAGTATCTTGCAGGGTTTATACGTCACCTTTTGGTATCGCTATAGAACTTGGGCACCACTCCGCCTGGACCAATCAGGATGCAGAACACAATGTGGGTTCATACACTGTGTAAAAAAATAAATAAATAAATAAAATGCATGCAAGATTGCACACACAAAAAAAATTATACAACAGTGAGGTTGCAAAAGGTGAACTGCGTTATACCAGAAGAACACTAATCGAAAAAGGCTAGAATAGGCTCAGACCCCTAAGGGTTAAAAACACTCTTGGGAAAAATTAAATACATCTTTATGGAACAAATATGTAAATCTAGGCCAGTTACTCTGATCCCTTAGGTCGTAAAAGATTACCTTGATGACGCTGATAACTGTGCTGCTGCTGTAAAATAATCAGAAAATATCTTTTTAACAACTGTGGTTATTATGATGAATTAATTACTGCAAACTGTGCCGAGAGTCTGAATGGTTTGATTATTCACTGAGAAATACAAAGGTACATGTTTTCTGCCGTTTCTAACAAGCTTCAGTGCTTTTAATTAGTTCCATCTTTTTAATTTACTAATAAGTGTTTCTTTAGTCTGTTAGTTATATTAACTAATTGGTGATTAGCTGGGAGGAAATTGAGGAAAGTAATGAGGTTCTCGCAGTGTGTGAAGTCAAAACACACACACACACACACACACAGGTTCCCATGTCTCATGAGGACCAAGTTTGTAATCATCACTTGTAGGTCAAGTAGCCATTGGGTAGTGAACATAAACACATTTCCCTCCCTCCCTCCCTCCCTCCCTCCCTCCCTCCCTCCCTCCCTCCCTCCCTCCCTCCCTCTTTTTTTTTTTTTTACCCCCAATAAATAAATACAAAAAATACCAATAAATAAAGAAAATAAATACTAAAATTAATTAAAAAAACACACACACACACACACATATTTTTTTTTATTTACTTTTTTTTTCTAACTTTGACATATGCATGGATTACTTTGCACGTTTCCCTCTTGCTTTATGGGGTCTTGAAGCTTGAAGAAAAGACAAATGAATGTGTTTAAAGGGGACATCATTTGCATACTTCACACAGATTTATATTTTACTAGTGGGGACCTACATCTATATTTTTCCTTCGTGGGGAATTGAATTTTGGTCCCCATGATGTCAGAGGTGTGACTATGTAATTGGATGAATGTCCCCATAATGCTAGGAATACAAGCACACACACACACACGCACAGAGCGCTGCGTCAGGCTGGTGCTATAATCCCGACATTGATTCAGACTCCCGGTGCACATTCCACATTGGGGGAAATTCACTTATCTCCTCGGACAGCGGCAGACAACAAATCAGCAGTTAGGAAATGAAATAGAGGCGTCGTTGGTAAAGTAGTTTGTGATCCCTTAGGGCTGGAGGAGAGGCAATTGCGCTGATAAATTTCTTGTCTGTTGCTTCACTTTCCTGAAAGGTCACAGTGATATAAAGTCGCAGCGCTCCAAACACAGTCAGTTATTGTTCCATTCACTGACTACACTGTGCTTCTCAGTCTAATCAGTTAATGTTAGTGAGGCTTTAAATCTTTACTATGATCCATTCATGTGCTCTTGGTGTTCTTTATAAATATGTAATAAATTAAAATAGCTGTTTATTTTAAAGTCGAATGTCTAATACTGTACTTAATGTATTTTCTGGACTATAAGGTGCACTTAAAAGCCTTTAATTTTCTCAAAAAATGACATCTTATATGTGGATTAATTCGTGACTTGGAAGTGATTTTGTGTCGTACACAACATGGAGTAAAACGTACTTTACTTAACTATAATATTAGTGTGTGTATAAGGACTGAACTGAAAGTCAGTGTATTGTGTTGGGTTTTATGTGTTATAACTGAACAATTTTGACAGTTATTCTAAAATGTTCTCACTTATATAGTTCTTTTCCACCTTCATGGTGCTTTAAATTAGCCTCACATTCACCCATTCACACACACACTCATACACCAGTAGGTTTGCCTCAGTTGGTAGAGTGGGTCGCCCAATGACCGAGAGGTTGTCGGTTCGTGTCCCGGCTCTGGCTGTCCACATGTCAAAGTGTCCTGAAGTGTCACTGAACCCTGACTTAGGCCCCCAGTAGGACTGACCTTAGACCTTAGAAACCTACTGGTGTATGAGTGTGTGTGTGAATGGGTGAATGAGAGGCTAATGTAAAGCGCTTTGAGCACCATGAAGGTGGAAAAGAACTATATAAATGCAGTCCATTTACCATTTAGGTTTCTAAGGTTCTGTCAGTCCTACTGGGGACCTAAGTCAGGGTTCAGTGTCTTGCCCAAGGACACTTCGACATGTGGACAGCCAGAGCTGGGATGTAAACCGCCAACCATGTGAATACGCTAACGTTTGATTTAGCAGAATAAGAGCGTGTTTTGTTAAAATTCAACAAGTTTGACAGTTACTGTGAATATGTTTAATAAAGTTTGACTGACTGACTTATCTGACTGTTTTGTTTCATTTAATGCACCTTATATGTGAAAAAAAATCCAAAATAAACCGTTATCATACGCCTTATAATCCACTGTGCCCTATAGTGTAAACTAACAAACAGACTAAAAAACAATACCCCTCTCCCATTTGGGGGGCAGAGCGATGATGATCATAATTAACAATAATAATCATAATCATAGTTATAATTAATAATAATAAAATGAATGGATTATTACATTTTTTAAATAATAAATAAATAAATAAATAAATAATAAAATAAATAAATTAAATAAACAAAACAAAGAAGGAATCCATGAACATCATAGTCAAAACCCTTCTTCAGTTTTCTAACGTGTATAAATCATGTCATTAAACATCTTTTTAAACTTCCTAATGTTTGGACATTCCTTGAGCTCCGCCTTGACACTGTTCCAAATTTTAACTCCTCTAACTGAAACAAACCTGATGTATTTGGTTTCATCAGACCTGCAGACACCCTGAGGTCAAACCATGGTCTATCTTTTCCAGTTCTGATAAGGGATGTAGGCAAGTTATAACTAATAATAAATAATTTCCTGTATCATTCATTGGCTAAGGCTGACATAAAAAATAAATAAATAAAATCAGTATTGGTGCCAAAAAAAATCAGTCGTCAATCACTAATTATAAATAATCTATAAGTTTTATTGTAGTTTTCTCAAGTTTCATTTTGTTCTTGCCTGACTAGAAACTGTGTCTTTTTGGCATTATTTTGGACGGACCTTATTGCACTATTGACAACCTCTAGATGAAGGAAACACTAGTTATCATTTTTCTGTCCAGTGTTGTGATTAATCACCTATAGCACATTGTAGAGGAAGAATTTGTCCCATCAGACTTATGGAATGATTTTTAAAAAACTGTACACACTGACACAACTCTAAACTGTCTGTGTAAATCACATTCAGTTATAAACTATGTGGAACAAAAATAACTAAATTGGAAATAAATATATGTAGATGTAAATAAATAAATAAATAAAAGCTTGTGCTTTATTTCCATATTTTAATATGTATTTACTCCCTCAATATACAGGCTTTTACATTTTTAAAAAATGTATTTGTATACATATTTGTATTTATGTACATAGTTCCACATTTATTTATTTCGGTGTCCATTCTGTCAGTTGAAAAATATATGTAAACTAAGTGGGCAGCCCTTACTCCAATCTGAAGCAGGATTTATTTTTTTATGTATTTATTTATTTTTTTTTACATTTATTTATTAATGCATTTATTTTTAATTTAGTCATTTTTTTGTTTCTCATAATAAACTGACGAGCCTCAATCAACATTAACGCTAAAACATCCTGGCAACTTTAATATTCTATGTAAAATACTATAATTAAACTTATAAAAAGATCATTTAAATCTGAAATATCCTGAGAATGAAAGTTTATTCAGTTCTGTTTATTATTTTAATGACAATTTGTACAATCACACTGAAAAGTATGTCATATGACATTTTCATACAGTATGTTATGTTTTACATGTTTGATTTTCTTTTAACTTAGGTCAAGACTTCATGCATCCTTTACGTAAATCTTGTTTTTTTGATGTACTACCTTTTGATAAAATAATAATAAAAAAATATATAATATAATATAATATAATATAATATATAATAAATATATATATATATATAAAATATATATATGTACCTGTTTATTGAGTAATAAGATACTTTAATCCTTTATTATTCCCATGGCAGGGAAATGTGCAATGTTACAGCAGCATAGGGATAATATTAAAAATTTATATTAAAGTAAGAAATTTAAAATGTGAAGCAGCATTTGATAAAAATGAATGGATAAAATTCAAAACATCATCTCATGTATTTTGTCTCATGTTTTATCCTTCACAGATTGAGAGGTTTCACATGTTAAAGAACTGATAGACAATAAAACAGTAATAAATGACCTTCTTTCCTTCTAGTCGTCCTACTGCAGATATGTATAACGTGTTTTCAGTGTTAACTTTTTTTTAGCACAGGGGCAGGGATGAAATTGAGGATAATTAATCGCCTGGCAGCTTTTTCCTGCTCCAAACCACCTCCCTGTAAAAGCCTGTTATCAGTCCATGTCTAATTTGCAAAATGTTAAAATAAATCAGTGCTATTTTTATTCTTACTGCACTGCTGCAACTGACTGAAATATTGTAGTTTCACCAGTAATCATTAAGCAGAATCAATAATTAGAATATTTATTAGAGCTGTACGGTAATATGTGTGCAATAGTCACATCACAGGTCGTGAAATGATTTTTATTTGTATATATGTTTATTTTATTTAATTTTTTCATGCTCTGTTGAGGAATTTTATGTATACATTTGTGGGTAGACTGGTTGGGTCAAACGAGGGTATTATATCTGCACTTTGTGATACTAGGTATTTCTCTGAAATGTGGAAACACTGGTATTTGTCTGCACATACCTTAAGACATTGAATGTATCTGTGTGATGTACCTGTCTTTTTTGTCTTTTTTTCTCTGATGAGTCTGTAATAAAGTATTTAATTCATTTTTATTTATTTGTATACATGTTTATTTATTTATTTGTCTTTTTTTTTCTCACAAACTTTGTGGGAAACCCCCTCCCGCTGGTGTCTGCATCAGCTGTGTTCTTCCGCACTGGAAACTAGTTCCCAAACCGACTTGACCAAGTCAAGACCATTGAGTTCTACCGTCATTTGCACTCGATGTGAATGTACTGCACATGGAAAGTAATTGGAAAAAAATTTGAGTAAATTAATTCACTTTGGCCAAAACCTTTGGGTGGCTCCAGCAGATGCCACTCTGGCAGCTACGCACGAAACCAAGCTGCAGTCAGTGCAGATATATTCGGACAATGGCTGAGTTGCCATGAAAACACTTTCACACTCAATTTGAACTGGGGTTGGCGTATTCCTTTAAATTTTCTATATTTTCACCCACATATCAACCCACTTGGAGTCCTGACACACTTCTATTGTTTCCGCTGAAAAGTTTGTTTATGACTTGGTTCCTCGTCCTGTTCCCTTTGCCCTCAGGACGTTTGAATCAGTGTTCCTCTGTTCTGGGTCTACACTTGGTTATTAAAGTTTGACGCTCAGCCTGGCAAAACAAGTCCATTTATCTTTTAATGTGGCTTATTGCAAAATGTACCCAGCAACACCAATGAAGATTAATCTTTATCATGCTGGCAGAGGTGGAGGATGATGAGCATTTGGGCCAAAGTGAACTCCAGATGCACAACATAACATATGAGGCCATTAGTGGCAGTGGTGTTATAAGGAAAGCTTATTGGAGAACATTACACCCACCAGTCTAAAGGCTATTTAGAGGAATTTACATTTTAAAGGATGCACACATCAGTCTTTCTGTCAGGTTATTGGATAGTCACTTCAGTGCAGAAGGATAGAAGCTCATTCTAGGACTGCACAATATTAGAAAAAAAACTGACAAATACTGCGAAATGGAAAAATGCTCAGGAATAATTAAAAATGAATAAAAATTAAAAATAATTTAAAAAATATATTAATAAAAAGACAAATACATTTAAAATAAATACAGAAAAAAATAAGAATAAATGAATAAAAACAAATCAATGAATTTAAAAAATATACATACACACACACACACACACACATATATATATATATATATATATATATATATATATATATATATACAAATAATTAATTTAATTAATTAATAATAATATACAAATAATTGCAGGACCTGCGATGTGACTATTGCGATCTCGATGCTCAAACAATATACTCTGCAACTCTAACACATACAAAAACATTGCTGATAACATATTTATTGTTGATTTTATTTTTTTTAGGGCTGCCATTGAGGAGACCTACTCCAAATCAATGAACAAACTGGCAAAAATGGCGAGTAATGGAAGTCCACAGGGGTGAGTAGCACAGTGCAGCACATGACCTTCTCTTCATCATAGATCATTCTAATCAAGCCTATGATCTATGATCATAGGCTATGATCTATGATTACTGTAAAGCAATAATAGGTCATATGACTGCAACTGAGATATGGATGAGAACCATCTGCATGACCAAATGTCTGTATTTATAATTAAAAGATGCCCTTCAGGCTGTTAGCAAGTGTGGGTTTATGTGTCACCTCTTTTCAAGACTTTAAAGTCTTTAAAGTAGACGCTACATCATTAATCCTGTTCTGAAGAGTGTAAATATTACTGACTGTTATGCACATGAAGGCTGTAAAAAGCAAACGTCAGCTTATTTTTTTCAACTAGAATGTGTTACAGTCTAAACATCATAGAATCCTACATTAAACAAGTGGTTCCAGGCAGAACAATCCAGCTGATGTCGTCATGTCTATGCATGTGCTGGTGTCGGCGTAGACACGTTTTGGTCATTGTATGTAAATGAAATGATAAAAAATAATCAATTTGACCTTTGACCTACTTTTCCTGTAATTTAATCAAATCTATTCTGAGTCACTAGTCGCTTTTCCATTGATTCTCAAATTTAGCAAATGTAACTTTACCTAATGGAAACACAGCAATTTTGCCAAAACTCTCATTTTCCCGTTATAGTTTTTTGCACTGGCAAGAGGTGGTTGTTCAAATGGTATATTATTGAAAGCACGTTTTTGCAAGTACAGTCAGGTCAATTAAAAATCTTACAAGTTTTAACAGAAACATGGTGCAGTATGTGTGGACACATCAGGAAGATGGAGGGGAAATATATGATAATAATGAATATGTCTATAAAACAAAATATTTACTTTCATCACCATGTTTATGGAATGGCTTCTTGTGTCATCTTGTGATAATAAACAAAAAATCACATTTGTGATTTAATGGAAAAAGTACGTTATGCACTTCAGGTTTTTTTTTTAACATGAAGTATTAGTAAAGTTTTCCACATGTTCAGTGGAAAAGTCAATTTGGTATGAATTCAACCACTAAGTTCTTCTGCTAAAGTTTTAAATATGACTGACACAAACTATATCCCTGGTCTCCTCTTCAAGAGAGTTAAAGTATAGAAAAATCTGCACTTTTTACAGGATTTAAATTATTTTATGTTCATTCAAACATTAACTAGTTGGATTTTGATTAGTGTAATTCATGTACAAATTATTACAAAATTATATTAATGGTATATTGCTTTTAATTGATAAGAATTTATGCGTCAGACATCATAAAATGAAGAGTTAAAGTAAACTTAATGTTGTTAAAAAAATAATAATGTGAATTGTGTTTTTATGGGGAATATTCATGGCTGTGTGACGCCAAATGTGGTTACATTAAGTAGTACACTGAACAGGTAATAAAACTGCAGGATTCTGTTGCAGTTTTCCACCTTAAATACACAATTGAGCAGAACTTAATTGAATGAAGCAGACCCACTTCCTGCCACCACACTTTAACAGCTCAGTGTGTTTCAGCGTCACATTACAACCATTCCTTGTTACAAACAGCTGTGATGTTTTTTTACGCTTGGAATCGACTAATTCTGTGTTTTCCTTATCTGTCCATATTTCCTGTTGATAATCAGCCTGTCTTTGTGCTTCATGGGAATGTTTAGGAAGACACTGAGGACTACTCACATGATCACTTAGAATGTATTTTTATATCACAATATATTTCCACATTAGCCCTGTTTACATGACAGTTTTTATTCCTGTTTAATTCAGAATAAAGGTTAATTCCTCTTTCAGATGAACCATGTAAACACCTAATTCCAGTTGAAAATAATAATTCTGAATTAAACTTAATTCCGAATAAAGTCACTGGTTTATTCTGATCTTAATTCAGAATTTGAAAATTCCTGTCATGTAAATAATTAATTCCGCTTTAACATTATTCCTGTTGTTCTGCACATGCTCCTGGTCTCATTGTGATGACGCACATATTTCATGTTGATGAAGAAACGCAAATATTCCGCTGCTGGCATTAGTATGTTGATTCCAATGATTGTTTTGGTAAAGATGCTACGTTGTAATTATCACAAAAATAAATACAAAAATTACATGTCGTAGCTTGTCCTTCCGTGTTGAGAGTTGAAATGAAGGGAAAACACAACATGGACGCGATTGTTTTATTCCAGTAGACATCCAGACGTTAAATGGCCATTGTGTCCAATCAGAACACACCTGTTTCTATAGAAACCTTTATTCAGAATTAACATTTCCAAGTAAATATGGAAGAAAAGGCTTTAATTCAGAATTACTTAATTCCGAATAAATAATTTGGAATTAAAAAACATGTAAATGGAGCAAATAAGATTTCAATCAATTGGGGTTTTTATATTTTTCCATTTTGAAACATATTTTCTAATACAAAACTTGAAAGTGTGCATTAAAAAATAGTTATGTTGGTATGAGCTCACCACATTTTTTGCACCTCAAAAAAATCTTTATAACTTCTGTGGTTACAATATTACTTATTTTTATATATCATTACCCATCTGTTAAAACAGTTTTTAATGGCATGAGCTCATGTCTGGTCCAGGTCATCCTTGTATAAGAGACCTGGATCTCAATGGGAACCTGGTTAAATAAAGGTCTATAGATGAGACTCCTTCAGATCTATTTTTGTTTTTATGTGTTGATTAGTGATTGATTGATATGTACTCTTTACTCTTCCTTGTTTTCTATTAAATCATAATCAATCCTCAATATGACTAATCTTTATTCCACTTTATCCCATTTTCTGGATTCCATCATTGACATTCATTCATTATTAAAGGTGAATAAAGTGTATTTCAGAGTGTGCATTTTTGTTCACAGTTGGTGTAAATATTGTTAATAATTGTACAATAACACATAATGGATACAATTTCATATTCTTAAAAGAAACCTTTTTTATGTGTAGATTATTATGTGTGTTTTCCTTTTCAGGACGTTTGCTCCCATGTGGGATGTGTTCAGAGTGTCTTCAGACAAACTGGCCCTCTGCCACCTCGAGCTGATGCGAAAGATGAACGACCTGATCCGCGACATCAATAAATACGGAGACGAGCAGGTCAAAATTCACCGCAAGGTACGAATAAACAGAACACCGGCCGCCTGCGTAGACACACATATTTTCACTGGTTCTTGCCCCACATCGAGCTGCTGTCAACCCCATACGATTCATCTCAGGGAAAATTCACAATTACTGTCAGCCCCCCGTCACGGTAATTGCTGCATCTGCCCTTCACGTATCGAGCAGAACGGTGATCTGTATGTGTTGTGTCGTTTTGTTCGTGTGTGAATATCAATCAGACCAAAGAGGAGATGGTGGGGACGGTGGACGTGGTTCAGGCGCTGCAGGTCCAGAGTGGTCACCTCCAAAAGTCCAAGGAGGGGTACCACGCCAAGTGTTTGGAGCTGGACCGACTCAGGAAGGAGGGGGCACCGCAGAAGGAAGTGGAGAAGGTCCGCATGATCACACGCATTTATTGATTTCAATTACTTTCTGTTTTGTGGTACAATTAACGAGACAAAGTGGACAGAAAAATAATACCATATTTTGCAGACTATAAGTAAAAATAAAGATCCAAATGGGTAGTGTTGGGGAAAAAATAGTAATCAAATTATTAGTGATCAAATCAGGAATGAAAGGTCAGAGTTCATATTAATATTCCTGTGTGTTTTCGTCTATTTTCTGAATTATTTTAGTCGTTTTAAAAATTATTTTTTCATTATTTCAGTCGTTTCTGATCATCTTTAACACCGTCTAATGACACTGGTCGACAAAGAAAATGCTCCCAATTATTTGAGGTGGTTCATATTTGTTTAGGCATTTATTCAGGTTTTTGTAAAAGGATGGTTTGTTAATATAAATATTTTCATATAATTTGAGTCGTTCACATTAAAATCTACAGTTTTCATTGTTTATATGTAATTATGATCATATTTCACTGGTCTGACCTGATTGGAATCTAATTAATCTGTGTGTAAAACCTGAATTAAAATAATTTTTACATTAATATCTTCATTGTTATTTATCCTATGGGCCAAGTTAGACCCCTTTGACGGACCGGATTTGGTCCCCGGGCCTTATGTTTGACACCTTTTTTGTTTTTTTTCAGTGATTTAAAACAAAAAACAAAGAAAAGAACCATTCATTACAGCAATTCTTTATCACATAATAAACACTTAAATAAACAGTTTTGTTTTAATCCAGTGCTGCTAAAACCTGAAGCATCTCTGGAACACTTTCCTACGCAAATATTCATTCACAAGCTTCACAAGATTTATTTCATTTTTTTTTAAGTGCATGTTTTTCGTGTTCCCCCTCATCCAACAAACCTCTGTTATTCTAATTGTTAATGTCAGCATGAGGTAAAACGCATTAGCTTCATCCTGATCCAACAACTACCTCCATTAACATCCATTATGTGCTCTTAGTCGCCCATTCACACAGAACTGCTGCACAGTCTTTTCCGTCTAAACTCGATACTGAATGGAGTAATTATGAGGCATTCGCTGACTGAGTTTGGCTTTTTAATGTGTGAATGACTGCAGTTAAAAGTGGTGTGTTCACCCTTTCCTTTTCTGTCTCACTAGGCGGAGCTGAAGTCTAAGAAAGCGGCCGAGTCATTCGCATTGTGCATCGAGAAGTATAATCGTGTGGGAGGAGAGTTTGAGCAGAAGATGAGCGAGTCGGCTCAGGTCAGCACCCACTGCTTCTATACTTTTACCTGGTGTGTGTGTGTGTGTGTGTGTATGTGTATATTACTAGCTTTATGGGGACATTGATCTGTTTACACAGTCACATCATGGGGAGCTCTAACACCACAGGGACCAAAGTTTCAGTCCCCACAAGGGTTAAATATAAGTGTAGGTGCCCACTAGTAAAATATAAATCTATGTGAAGTATGGAAATGTATGCAAATGATGTGGCCTATCTTTTCTTGTATTACTTTTAAATGTAATCATTTTTATATAATTTTTTTAAGTCTACTATTTGATTCATTTTAAGTAAATTTATTTAATTTGTTTTTTTTTTTTCATTTTTTTAATTTGTTTATTAGTTTTCCTTTTTTTTTTTTTTTAATTTTTTTTTTACGTTAATTAATTTTCTTTGGGGAGGGGGGGTAACTACCCAATGGCTACTTCACCTGCAAGTGATGATTACAAACTTGGTCCTCACGAGACATGGAAACCAGTATGTGTGTGTGTGTGTGTGTGTGTGTGTGTGTGTGTGTGTGTGTGTTTTAATCATCACCTTTTCCCTCCCATGACCTTTCTCCCACCTCTCAACCATATACTTTTTATTTAATACCTTGAGTCATGCTGTCCCCAAAAATGGAGACTCTCCCCTGACTCGTAAAAACGCCCACCTGCTCAGATACGTTTACGTGTCCTGCACCCCCGTCATTACCTTTAATCACTACCTCTGCACATCCATGGTTACTGCAGCGGTTTCCATGGAAATCTTCAACAAACCCCAATGACTGCTTCTGTATTTTACATTTCAAATGATGACTGGAATTATTGTGTGTGTGTGTGTGTGTTTGTTTGTATTCCTATCTTCATGGGGACATTGATATGTTTACACAGTCACACTATGGGGACCAAAATTCAGGTCCCCACGAAGGTTAAATATAAAGGTCCCCACTAGTAAATTAGAAATTATGTACATAAATACATGAATTTGTTTTTGCTGGAAGTCCCCATAAAGCATGAGGGAAATGGGTGCAAAGTGAAACATGTGTTTTTCAAAGGTTTGAAGATGTGTTTACTTTAATAAGAAAAAATTATTCACACTTTATGTATCTTTTATTTATTTTTTTTATTTATTATTATTTTTAAATATTATTTATTTGTATTTATTTGATTTGAAATTATTGTTGTATTTATTCATTTTTATTTTTATTTTTTTACATTTTTAGAATTATCTTATTTATTTTTAAAATTATTGTATTTATTAATGTTTTACTTTTACTTTTCTATAATTATTATTTTTACTTTATAAAAAAAGAGAAAAGTTTATACTACTGGCTACTTGATTACAAACTTGGTCCTCATGAGACATGTAAACGTGTGTGTGTGTGTGTGTGTGTGTGTGTGTGTGTGTGTGTGTGTGTGTGTGTGTGTGTGTGTGTGTGTGTGTGTGTGTGTGTGTGTGTGCGTGCGCGTGCACTGAAGCAGAGGGTCAGGATATAAGCAGGTTCATGAGGAAGAAAAGCCACAATAACAGGAGTCAGTTAAAGCCTAAGGTGCTCCTCCAGTTGTTATTATCCACCATCATGAACATAGTGCCGTCTCAGGTTGTAGATTTAATTAATAACCGTTCTGAAAGGTTGGAATAAATATTAATTAGATTTTTGTTTCTGCAGCTGAAAGTAAAATATGTTTTCACTTGTCCTGAAGTGATGTTGGAAAAGGAAGAGAAGAGTATCACACAGAACATATTATTTATTCTTTCACTTTAAGCATCTGCACACATAAAACTACTATAATATAAATGTGACTTAGAGGCAGAGAATTTAAGTTTGCACCTCAACAGTGTCTAATTTTGTAATTGCATTTACTCATACTTTTATAATCTATAGTCTATAGATTATATGTGGGTGTAAGAATTCTGATGCTTCTTTCTTTATATATTGATCTGTGATTTTCAAGCCATGTTTTTGTGATTTGGCTGTTGGGTTAGTGACTACAGTGGGAAAAAAAAAAAATTCTTACCAAGTGTATTTTTCTCATTTCTAAACCAAATGTCTCATCACTCTTAAAATAAGATAGAATCACCTACAGAGGAACTTTTCAGTGTGATATATAGAACTGATTTTTAGATGTAAGATCTGGAAAATTTTCACTTGTTCCATGGGCATAATTTTTGCTTAGTTCAATATAATGTTATTCCTCATTGATAGAATGGAATATTTTATACATTCCATCCATTTATTCTTATTTATTTATGCATTTATTTATTTATTCATTCATTCATGAAGGTGAATAAAGTGTATTTCAGAGTGGACATTTTCGTTAGCAGTTGTTGTAAGTATTGTTAATAAATGTTGTACAATAACACATAATGGATAGAATTTCATATTCTCTATCAGCAGAGTTAGTCAACAAACAAACCCAAAAACATACTGAGTGCTTTTCTAGTTTCTAGAAGAAATCTGCCAATGAAAATTATCTTTGTAAGATTTCTCTTGCTACACATGCACCCTGGGGTTACTGGGGAAAGTCCAGTTACATGTTTAGTTCAGTTATTGACAATAGCTCAGCTTCAATGTGCAGGTAAATGTACTGACTGTGCTGAGCTGTTGAATCATGCAGAGGTCACTTGTGCTGTAATTACAGCATTCAGTTACATATTTAACCCTTCTACCTGTGTGAAAACACCTGTTATTAGACTAAACTAGGGCACCGCAGGCAGTAGTTGCACAAATCTGATGATTTCTCATACTGCGTAAATTACAGGCGCTCGATGGTAATCATGGACTTAGTGTCCAATGATGCAAAGAACTGGCAAGTATTTTAGTACTGCAGGTTTAACAGCATATCTATTGCATCTATAAAAACAGATGTAGCACGTGTAGGTGATGAAGACTGGAAGTATTTGTCTGGTTGGAGATGGTTACACTGGAAAAAATGTGTAACCAAAAAGTAGTGTATTTTTCTCACTTCTAGTCCAAATATCTCATCACACTTAAAATCACACACAATCACCTAAAGAGGAACTTTTCAGTCAGATATAAGAACAGATTTATAGACAATTCATCTGGAAAATATAATTTCAAGAAATTTACCAAGATAATTTTCACTTGTTCCATTGGCAGATTTTATTTATTTATTTATTTATTTATTTTTGCTTAGTTCAAGCAAAAACAAGTGGTGCCTGGCACAACATTTACCTTTATTTGCCTTATCCCTTATCATTGCAAAAACACATTTTTGGTGACTGACCGTGACTTTTGACCTACATTCACTAAAATTTAATAGGATTTATTCTGAACCACCTCACACCTTTCCTCAAATTTTCATGGACATTGCTCCAGTAGTTTATGCATAAACCTGCTTAAAAACCACAAACAGACATACTCAAAAACAATACCCCTCTCCCCTTTTTGTGGGGGTGGGGGGTAATAATCTGCCAATGTAGCAAATGAAAATTATCTTGGTAAGATTTCTTGAGATAAGATTTTGGAGTTCTATTGTCTAAAAATTAGGATTTAACACAGATTAATCCATCATTGTGACTAATTTGATTACAGATTTTAATGCTTTAAAAAAATAATAAAAAAAAAAATCTAATCCATCTGCAACACAGACTGAATGTCTCTGGCAACAGATTTTGGGAAGTTGATCCAAGTAGAATTAGTGTTGTGTGAACAAATGGACAATTGAGCCGATAGAGACGGGCAGCAGAACCAACACATAAAGATGGAAGATGCTAATCAACACTTTGGATGGAAATATAAGGACAAAAAATAAACCCATGGTGGAACAGTTGACTGACATAAAGTATTATACACACTAGAGCTGCACAATATAATGTTTCACAATAGTCACACCGCAGGTCCTGCAATTATTATTATTTGCATAGATTTTCATTTTTTACATTTATTTATTTATTTATTTTAATGTATTTTTTAATTCATGTATTTGTTCACTTATTTGTATATTTTAATGCATTCATTTTTTAATTTAAAATGTCGTGTATTTATTTATAATTATTAATTTCATTATTTCAGCTACCAGAAGGATGAGACTGAAACGTATGTTCTGTGTCGACCACTAATCTGTTTGACAGTTTGTGTTGACGTTACACAGCTGTTATTTTTTCATATCGCACGGTTAAAAAAAAAAATCGCAATGTCAGTTTTTTTCTAATATCGTGCAGCCCTAATACTCACTCTGCAGGAAGGAGTTTTCTTCTCACTGAAAGAGGAGCCTCATGATGTCATTAATGGTCCTTGTTTAACAAAAAAAAACACCATTGTAGATTTTATACACATTAACCCTTTGATGCAAACTGGTCACTCAAATAGACAGTTTCCAATTCAATGCAGTTTTATTTGTAGAGCCTCAAATAACAATAAGGTCATCTCATAGCTCTTTTCTTGAATATCCCTGGGTTTTGTGAGTTAAGTATCATTCAATACACCAATATTCATACCATTACTAGAACTTTGCTGTTCTTGACGAACAAAATAATGATAATAATAAAAAAAAACCCTCCATATTATCTCCATGAAGTAAAAATTAAAGTAATAACTAGTATTAGTTTGTTAAAATGTAAAAAATTATCTGAATGATTTTTTATTTTATTTTATTTTTTTATCAAAGGCACTCTTACCAGAAACGTCATTATGCCACATAATCAGTTTCAGGTATTCTGAAACGGAAAGTGGCCTCGTGCAGTTGTAAAAGTTTCCAGTAAAACCTTAAAGAAGAAGCACAAAACAGCCAGAGTGCTTTGCTGAGTGCTGACGGCCGAGGAATGTTTTATGCCTGCTCTCCCTGCCCGCATTTTAGTCCGTTAATTGGAGAAAATGAACTGGCAAAACTCTGCACGCACTCACTTCTCCAACAAAAGCCAAGGCCCTTATATCAAGGCAATTCCCCTGAAGCAGACAGCGACAAATGAGCTGGCTGAATAAAGAGAAGGCTTAAACTTAAATACTAAATCCTCTCAAATTATCGCTGCTTTAACAGCCTGGCAACCCCATCGCTGCTTCTCCTGGCTCACTGCCTCTTGCTTCTGTGCGGCTGCATTTATTCTCATCCCCACCTTTCATTCAAATGCACTTTTCACTTTATTGAATATATAGCGAACGAAGTGTTAAGCTTGTGTTTTACTGGATTCTTTTTTTCTCTGCTGAAAAATCAGACCTTTATGCAAATGTTTATTTTTCATTCTAAAATTGACAGATCAGAAATATACTGTGGCCGGTAGGGGTCATAACACTTCCCAATTCTCAACACCCCCACCTCACAATAACACAGGCATTAGTGTGACAGCTGCTATTACGAACTTATAGATGCAGCGACATCCCTACTCATACAATATTGACAAAAACACACAATGCATGTGAACATTGTCAGTTTTGTTGTGAACATTTGATAAGTTTAACTTCCTCCCACTCCCTTTCAAATGTGTTGTAGAATTATATGACAAATATGACTGCTGTGTCATTTATTTATTTATTTCTCTGTTTTTCTTTATTGGTTGTTTGTTTTTCCTTTACCCTGTGTCAAACTAAACTAAACTAACTAAAATCACAACACAAATATTCAAATCACACATGAGTTTGCTGTGTTGTGAATTGGGAAGCATTGTAACCACTATCAGCCACCGTAGAAACGTAACAGAAACTAGGATTAAGAAACAACATAATGACACTTCTAACCCTAACCCACACTGTTATATAGTTATATTTGTTTTCATTATTATTATTATATTATTCATATAAAATAATTGCTATATAGACATAATAGGGAATAAAGATTTTGGGGTAGAAGTTAAGTTTTTACTTCTTCCTACTCCTTTTTGAGCATTTTTAATGTAATTTATTTTAATGTATTATGTGTGTATGACGATGTATACATGTATGTATGTGTGTGTGTGTGTGTGTGTGTATATATATATATATATATATATATAACATTTTAACTCATCTTTTGTGCATCATTATTGATATTTTGTTGCTTGATTTGTATTGAAATTACAAACAAACCCACCATAATTATCTTATCTGAACATATACATTACAAACCTGATTGGGTGGTTGTTTTTCTCACCAAATCTTTGCATGTGTATGTTTGCAGAAGTTTCAGGAAATCGAGGAAACTCACCTGCGACAGATGAAGCAGCTCATTAAAGGTTATTCCCACTCTATAGAGGACACTCACGTGCAGGTGGGACAGGTAGGTCACAACACTGATGACCAGGTACTAATGCCAGAAGAGAACCTGTGCACTGCAGAAAATCTGAGTCTTACCAAGTGTATTTTTTTATTTCTTGTCCAAATATCTCATCACACTTAAAATCAGATCGCTAATAGAGGAACTTTTTAGTGAAATATAACAACTCATTTTTAGACAGTATTTTACACAGTAGTCTGATTTCTAGAAATCTTACTGAGATAATTTTCAACAAACATGTCAGACTACCTGGATCCCACAGATCTTCAAGCTACTCTAGCAGCTCCAGTAAAATTACAGAATTTATAGTTATACCATAGCTGAACAGACAAGTGTATAATCACCTACGTCAGCCTGGCATGAATATCCAACAGAATTTTGCCCACTGGTTTGTTTTAATATAAACAAAGGTTTCCTCCTGAAGACGCGGATGAAAAATTTAAAACAAGACGCCACTTTTGTGTCTTTTGTGTCTTTTGTTTTCATCGTCACTGTATAAATGTAGCCACAATCTAGTCCCAAACTTCATTACTGGTTGTTAGCAAAGGTTTGTATAACATTGTGTGTAATGCACGTGTATAAATAAGTTGAGGCATAGTCTTGATAAAACTGCATTTATTTCTCTTACAAATAAAATTTTTCCCAGGTTATTCATGTTTTTTTCTTAAGTTATTGCTTGATTGAAGTTGCATCAACATGTCATCCCAGCCCTATACTGGACCAATTCAGGACAGGTTTGAGGTGGTCCAGAATAGATCCCATTAAATTTTGGTGAATGTAAGTCAAAAGTCACATTCGCCAAAAATTTGGTTTTGCAATAATAAAAGATGGAGCAAATCAGGTAAAATGTTTACAAGGGGTGGAGTTCCACTTGTTTCACATAGGTTTTTTTTTTCTTCAAATGTACACTCTCTCACCACAGGCTCCACGTAGATCATAAAACACTAAAGTTAAAAAAAAAAAAAGCATGCACCCTTCTGATGACACATTGCTTTATTAATATTAAACTGCTTTTCTCTGATTTCTGCTGCAGGTCCATGAGGAGTTCAAGCAGAATGTGGAGAACATCGGCATCGATAACCTCATCCAGAAATTTGCAGAGCTGAAAGGGACGGGCAAAGAGCGGCCAGGTACCATCCACTCTGCATGTGGCCAAAAATAAACAGAAAAGATAAACCTCCAACTTGAGTGGCTCAGACAGTGAAACAAATCAGCAGATGCCCACATACATTCAATACAGTGTTGTGGAGGTGGAATATATTGTCAGAACAAAAGACAAAAAGTCAGTGAGTGGTTCAGCGTCCTCAGATGCCTGTATGAATACATGCGAGTGCACGCTGACATCTTTGTTTTGTCTGCAGCGCTGGTTTGTTTTGAGGAGTACATGACAGCTTTGGCACCTGAAGGAGGGAAGAAGAGTCGAGCAAAAGCTTTCAGGATCCCTGGTCTTGGCAAAAGAGACAAAGAGCCAGATTCAACGTGAGCGAACAAATAAACGTCTTCATCTTGGGTCTTTTCGGTCTGTATTAGCTGTGAAGAATAAAACACTTTTGTTTTTGTATTTGTCTTTTCACAGGGATTCAGCTGTGACCGAGGCACCGGTGAGTGTCTGATTTAATCCACACCTAAACAACCAGTACCTTTATATGCACTTGGAGAAATTCAAATTATTGCTTCACTCCCATTAAAATCGAACTTTTCAAAGCTACGTAAACACCTTAATCAGGGTATAATCGAATCAAACTGGAGTTTTAGAAGTCAAATTAACCAAGTCAGATTGCAATTGTGTAAACACCACCCAACCTTAGCTTGATTAAGACTGGTCTGGACACGCCCCCTTCCAGAAGTGACCAGTCTCCATGACAACATGTACGTTACTGTAATAAATCATTTTATAATACGTAGAAAATATACTGAGTTGTCGCATGGTTGTGGTCCATATCTCCATGGTTGTGGTCCATATCTCCATGGTTGTGGTCCATATCTCCATGGTTGTGGTCCATATCTCCATGGTTGTGGTCCATATCTCCATGGTTGTGGTCCATATCTCCATGGTTGTGGTCCATATCTCCATGGTTGTGGTCCATATCTTCATGGTTGTGGTCCATATCTCAATGGTTGTGGTCCATATCTCCATGGTTGTGGTCCATATCTTCATGGTTGTGGTCCATATCTTCATGGTTGTGGTCCATACCTCCATGGTTGTGGTCCATACCTCCATGGTTGTGGTCCATATCTCCATGGTTGTGGTCCATATCTTCATGGTTGTGGTCCATACCTTCATGGTTGTGGTCCATATCTCCATGGTTGTGGTCCATACCTCCATGGTTGTGGTCCATATCTTCATGGTTGTGGTCCATACCTCCATGGTTGTGGTCCATATCTTCATGGTTGTGGTCCATATCTCAATGGTTGTGGTCCATATCTCCATGGTTGTGGTCCATATCTTCATGGTTGTGGTCCATATCTTCATGGTTCTGGTCCATATCTCCATGGTTGTGGTCCATACCTCCATGGTTGTGGTCCATACCTCCATGGTTGTGGTCCATATCTTCATGGTTGTGGTCCATATCTTCATGGTTGTGGTCCATACCTTCATGGTTGTGGTCCATATCTCCATGGTTGTGGT
Organism: Siphamia tubifer; assembly: GCA_020466265.1. Classification (NCBI taxonomy): domain Eukaryota; kingdom Metazoa; phylum Chordata; class Actinopteri; order Kurtiformes; family Apogonidae; genus Siphamia; species Siphamia tubifer. Next base: position 11,290,201 of record CM035786.1, read on the forward strand.
CCATATCTTCATGGTTGTGGTCCATACCTCCATGGTTGTGGTCCATATCTTCATGGTTGTGGTCCATACCTCCATGGTTGTGGTCCATATCTTCATGGTTGTGGTCCATATCTTCATGGTTGTGGTCCATATCTTCATGGTTGTGGTCCATATCTTCATGGTTGTGGTCCATATCTTCTCTGCTTGTTGTTGTCCTTCTACTACATCTGCTTCAAATCTGCCACTTTGGTTTAGTTATTGTTCTTCTATGGCACCAACCCGAAAGTGTGCTAATGTGAAAGGATGTGCAGCACCACCTTGTGTCTGTGAGTCCAATAATAATTTGAATTTCTCTTGCTGGCATGTAAACACAAATTTCTGTTAAGTCCTTAATCAGAATAAAGCAATAATTCTAATTTCTAAGTGCATGTAAAGCTGCTTTTCCACTACATGGTATCGGCTCTACTCCATTCTCCTCGGGGATCGTGTACTAAGTGTTTCCGTCACAGATACTATCGTACCTGGACGTCATTGTTTAAAGATGGCGGATCACACGTTGATAATGGAATGATGTAACGACAACTCCACCAATCAGTGTCTGCGCTGTTTCCACGTCATGTTATAGTATCACTTGGAACCTCAGCAGAGTAGATACCAAACATCTGGGACCAGATCCCATTGGACCAGATCCTTTTTCATGAAAACGCACCAAACTGAGTAGAATCGGTTCGAACCGATACTAGTGAACTCTCATTTTTGGTTCCTGGAGCTCCGGTCGTACCTGCTGACACTGTGGTTCCAGACCTTTTTACCCAGAATGTGTGTGAGTGTTTACTTAGTGTGTGTGTATACAGGGAAAGATGGCGAGCAGAGTATCATAAGTGTGCGATAGTGACGTGACTGACGGTGTAGGATTTCCCGGGTTATTCCTGTACTTCTCAGAAGGGGTGACTGAGATAATCTGGCAGTCGAAGGGGAAGTGCGTAGCCGCCGAATGTATTTGTGTGTCTACCTGTGTGCGAGTTGTGTAAGAGAGCTGATTGTGTGTGTGTGTGTGTGTGTGTGTGTGTGTGTGTGTGTGTGTGTGTGTGTGTGTGTGTGTGTGTGTGTGTGTGTGTGTGTGTGTGTGTGTGTGTGTGTGTGTGTGTGCGCTGAAGGACTTTTGACGCTGCCAGAGCTATCTAACAGACTGATGTGGAAGAGGAGAGGGTAAACAGACACTCAGAGCTGCTATTTTACACTTTCAAGGGCTTTAAGCTACTAAGTGCTGTGTGACAGTAATAGTAATTGCACTTAAACAGTCCATTTACTGTCTGGAGAAGAGCATTAAGACAGTCACAGTTAACAGAAAAAAATTAATATTGCAGCAGGATTCGCAAATTATTACACCAGTGCAGGGAAGCTCTCTGTACACTAGAGCTGCACCATGATGGAAACAACTGGCATTGTGATTTTATATATATATATATATAATTTTTTTTTTTTTTAAGCTGTGCGACATACAGTGATAGAAAATGTTTCTGGACACCCCATGTATTTGTGAAATATTGCATTATGAACAACTCTTAAGTCATTGAACTCTACCCAGTATTGTTCCATTCTCTAAATCAACATGCTCTTTCTGAATGTGCTTTTTCATAGAAGTCAAAGAATGACAAAATCTACATTTGTTTGTTTCTCTGTTAGTAAGTTCACTCAAAAGTGTGTAGAACGATTTTGCTAAAAAAAATTCAGGAAATGTTAATACTGTCAATTTTGGTGGTGGTCAGGGGGTGGGGGGTTGTCTGTACTTTCTGATTGCTTTTCTGGTTTAGTTTTCAAAAGAAAATATTAGCATTTGCTTTTGTCTGTCTGATGCAGCCATATGGGTTGTTTTTTTTAAATATATATATATATATATATATATATATATATATATATATATATATATATATATATATATATATATATATATATATATATATATATATATATATATATATATATTTTTTTTTTTTTTTTTTTTTTTACATTTTAAGGGTGCTTTTTTTCCACCACTATATAAAAATATCCTGATTAGCACATATTTGCTGTGTGGTGTTGATTTAAATGGTTAAATAAAGTAGTTCTTTCCTCTAGTGGTGGTAACAATAGCTTTTCTATTGACTCTCTACTTGTACAAATATCAGTTGTGCATAAAATGACAATTTTGCCAAAACACTAATTTTTTTCTATTCAGTTTTTATGCTGGAAAGAAGGCGTTTTCTCAGGTACCTCAAATGGAAAGACTTTTTCCCAAGTAGCCAGGTGAATTAAAAAACAGATTTTGAAGTATGTTACAACAAGCGAAAAAGAAGTTTTAAAAGAAACATTTTTTAATCTAGAATAGAGATTATAAATAAACATATTTCCAGATATACATTATTTAAAAACTTACTGGCAGATGTGACAAACGATTTGAGTTAATCGGTTTAATTTTCCTCTGCAGGGGAAAGTCTACCTGGTCTTCGATGCCAGAAGCTCAAACCCTGCATGAAGAGGATGGAGAGGCTTTGCCCTCTGAGTGTCTCTGGCTTGATAAAGATAATCAATATTTTTCAAGTCACTGTCAACTATTAATAACACTGCTCTACATTTTTTTTAGAAAGTATCTGCTTCAGACATTGTGTTAAATCTTACATACGTTAATAAGATGAATTAGAAAACGACTTTCGTAATGGTTAGTTTAGTTAATGTTTTTAATATATATGATGGTGTTATTCCACATATATGCTGGTTTATACAATGGATTAGTAAATATTCCACTAGAAAGAACTTGTAAAGTGAATGGATCATAATGTGCAGACAGTGTTTTAAAGTAGATCTGACACCACTATTCCTTTGGACTAAAACTTATTCTCTTGTTCATTCTGAGAATTTCATGTTTTGACCCCAGACTTATCTTGGAAACTTGAGCCAACCAACATTTAAGATTTGAGTTTTGTTTATCAGTAACACACATGTGGGAACATTTCATTTGTTTTATTGCAAAATAATTTTACTTATAGACCAGTGTAATTATTGTATATGTATAATTATTATACGATAAGTGCAATGAATGATGTACAAACCAAACCAAAAATACATTAATTAATATATTTATTGACTACTCTAAATTTTAGATCTGAATGTGAGAGTTAATGATGGTTTGTCTATTTATTCATTTAGGGCCTATTAATGAACATCTCACTTTAACAGCTGTAAATATGTCAGATTATAGTGCCAGTGCTAATTTCCATCTGTTGTCCCTGAAGCTGGTGACGAGAAAAACAATTGACAAAAGACAAAACATTTTAAAAACACACAAAACAAGGTTTAGTTTTCCTTCGAGTGTTTGTGATTTGAAGGAAGCACATGATAGTGAGATTCTTCTGTTGAGGTGTTCTGTAAAAGTCAAAGGGTGTATCCACCTCCACCCTAGAGATAGGCTCCACAACCCCTATCATCCTCCAGAGGACTAAGCTGTTATGAAAAGTAATGAATATTGAATAACAGAAAGTCATGCAAAGGCTGAGAGTCTGCATGTAGTGTTGATATTCCAACCTCTCACCAGCAGGGGTCAGTCTTGTACCAGAACACACTTTGGACCAAAACCACCCACCAATCGACTCTATGGATTTGTCACGAAATAAAGTATAAAACTCGTTATTTGCACACATCTGTTTTATGGTTTCATCAAGTTTTCTTCTTCAAACTAAAACTCATCGCTGCTTATTTTAACAGTCGATCAAATTAACACTGCATCTTAGAATCTTCACATATAGCATCAGCTGATAGTTTACATTATAGCTCAATTAGCATAGCTGTGTTTTTAGACGGAAAACAGCCGCATTAAAAGCGTAAATTATCTCTTGTTTTCTGTTGGGTTTGTGTCGGGAGCTGAATCTGACAAAGAAGGTCACAACTGTCACCGTTTAGTTTGAACGGTTAACCAACAAACAATTTTTTTTTAATCCTTGCATGATTTTAGCTTCTTTCGTGGCTTCATTTTCACTGTAAACTGTGTACAAGTATTTCCGTTACTGATCGTCATATTTAGGGGGGGGTTTTGTGACCAATACCAATGATCAATACAGGCTGCTGATATTTCGAATTAATTTACAATTAGAAAATACAATTTGTGACAGTTAACAGAATAAATATTACTACATAAAAATTTTTTTATATTTTTTTCGGTGTGGGCAGCAGATACTTCACCTGTCATAAAGTCAAGCCAATGCAACAGGCCGATACTGATACAAGGAAAAATTTTAATATCGACCTGATATATTGGGCTACTGAAAATACAGAAGCTCTGAATATTATACTGAATTTCTGCAAACATATGCCGTCCGATGTTTAATAACTAATTATATTAAATGAAGCCTGAACTGACAAGACAGAAATATGGAAACAAATATGTTTTATCAGACTTTGAATTTTAAAATTCATTGAATTGTTTGGTTTTTTTTGCACTGAAATTAAGTATCTGAATTTTTATTTTTATTTTTTGCACTGAAATTAAATATTTGCCTCTGAATTAAACTATGTTCATAAATTTCAAAAAATTCAGCTGCAAAAAAATCCAAATGCACAAATTCGCATGCAAAAAATTCAGACGTTTATAACAAAACTATCCATTTGACAATTGGTTGAAAATTTAGCTAGATATGGTTATTAAGCCACTCAATAGTACATGTACTATTGAGTGTTATGTCTAGTGGGGAGCCAGTAGTTGATCATCTAACTGTATCACATGACTGATCGAACCCAGTTTGATTGGCTGGCTGTCGGTTTGACTCAGGATAGAGTCGTTTTCTTATCCTTGTTGTCCCAGATGTGTGATCTGAATTTTTTGCAGTAGAATTTGTCCATTTAAACTTTTTCTATCTGAATGTATGAACACAGTTGTATTCAGAGACAAAAGGTTTAAATATTTTATTTCAATCCAATAAAAAAATTCAGATGCTTAATTTCAGTGCAAAAAAAACATTTCATTGTTAAAAATGTAGTGGTTTTTACAATTCAAAATCTGATTAAATAGATTTTATTACTCAGGGAAATTACTATAAAATACAAGAAAAAAAGGAATGTTGGCCCAATATATTGGACAGCTAATACATTGGTGTATTAATAGTAATATCTGCATTTTTCTGTTTATAGGCTGCAGAACAAAATAACAGGACATAATGTGAAACAACAGAATAAATTATTTTTATTTTATTATGGAATGATTATAGCTTTTTTTATGGATTAGTTTTTCCTCTAAACGAAGAAAATTTCAGTAAGAGTTACGTTGGTATTAGTTGGATGTGATGCAGTCTACACTCGAGCTGCACAACATATTGTATGAGCATCGACATCACAATGTACATGTGCACAATAGTCACTTCACAGGTGCTGCCATTATTTTTATTTTATTGTTTTAATTATTTGTATATATTTTTAAGATTATTTATTTAATTAATTTTATGTTTAAACTGTATTTATTTTTATTAATTTTTTAAATATATTTTATTAAATTCATTCCTTTTTTAAATGTATGTGTTTATTTATTTTTATTCATTAGTTTTTATGTATTTATTTACTTTATTAAATTCTTTACTTTTTAAATTTGTGTATTTATTTATTTATTTTTATCTATTTTTTTATTAATGTATTTATTTTTTCACTTGTCTTTTATTGGTGATGGTTTATTTATTTACATTTTATTTTTCAACTATTTTATTTAATTATTTCAGCTACACTGTAATATATGTTCTGTTTCGACCACTAATCTGTTTGACCATTCGCATCGGCACCACACAGCTGTTACACACTCCTGAGTATTTTTTGTCATATCGCAATATATATATCACAGGGTTAAAAAGAAATCGCACTGTCAGTTTTCTACTATCGTGCAGCCCTAGTCTACACCCTTTATAGCTGTACTGTATAGTTTTTAATGTGCTGCAGCGTATGGGAATATTAGTCACTTCGAGGGAAAAGCTCACAGTCTGCTTCCATCCAAGGTTACACTAAACAAAGATGGATGTGTTCCCCATCATTCGAGGCCAATGCAGACAAAATGATGTCTTTGTTTTTGTTTAACGTGACTTTGAGCCTGATCACACCCTAAGCATTAAGCAGACGGTGTTTTTAAGTCACGGGAAAGTGATGTAGAAGTCTGTGAATGGAGGACACGCTGAGGTCCCATCAGTGAAATCTGAGCAAATGAAATGCCATCCAACAACAGTTTGGCCTAAAAATAACTGAGCATATGCCGTCTGGGCTGGGAGGCCGCCCTCGTGTCTTCAGTTGAACATCCCTGTGGTTATATAACATGTGGATCTAGTATGTAAGAATGCTGAAGTGATGTGAACAGAAATACTGGGAAACGTTGAGTTCAAGTGTTTGTTTTCTAACAGGGAACTGGGATACGAAACAATAATGACGTAAGATAAATTTATAGTCTCATGAACAGCATTGCATTAGTTAGATCTGTCCTAACGTCATTGAACACAACATGACAAAGTGTATTCTAATGTGAAATATGAGGACACTGTTTTAAATATTCGTAAGTATAGCTACTTTTTTGGTAAAATCATTTAGTACGTACTGTTCACTCTGATTTATTACATATGTTGTCATGGTGACTCTGTTTACTTCCTGAAGGGGGTGTGTCCAGGCTGGTCTTCATCCAGCTAAAGTTGGGTGGTGTTTACATGCACTGAGAAATTAAATCACAATCACATTATCTGACTCATAATTATCATCACGATATCCAAACACATGCTCTGAGAGGTTAATTAGTTAATCTAAATCACCCATAGGTGTGGATGTGAGAGTGATTGTTTGTCTATATATGTTCAGTCCTGTTGACTCATACAGGGTGTCCATTGTAGCTGGATTAGGCCCCCAGTGACCCCCATGACCCTAGTGAGGATAAAGTGGGTTCAGATGATGAATTATCGGACTTACTTATCTTACTCCGACTTCTCAAACTCCAGTTCAATTCGATTACACTCCAATTAAGGTGTTTACATGGCTTTGAAAACTTGGATTTTAATCAGAGAAAGGCCAGAATTCAGATTTCTCTTAAGTTCATGCAAACCAGACATGTCTAAACTGTTCCACAAAGGGCCAGTGTGGCTGCAGGTTTTTGTTCCAACCAACCAACAGTTCACAGTTTGACCAGTCGACTCTAAAGACTGAGATCAGTTGATTAATGGAGACCAGTCTGATGTCCTGCTGCTTGGTTGGAACCAAACCCTGCAGCTACACCAGCCCTGTGTGGAGTAGTTTGGACATGTCTGATGTAAACGACTGCAAAAGCAAAATCTTAACAAGTGTATTTTTCTCATTTCTTGTCCAAATATATCATCACATTTCAAATAAGACACAATCACCTAATGAGGAACTTTTCAGTGAGATATAACACACTTCTTTTTAGATGATAGATCTGGAAAATCTTGGTAAAAACATATTTACTTGTTCCATTGGTATATTGTTTTGGCTTGAATTAAGCAAAAATTAAATAAAAAATGTCCCCATGGAACAAATAAAAATTATCTTAAGATTTCTTAAAATAAGATTTTCCAGATCTATTGTCTAAAAATATCTGTTATACATTCTACTTTAGGTGATTCTGCCTTATTTTAAATGTGATGAGATATTCGGACTACAAATGACAAAAATACACTTGGTAAGATTTGTATTTATTTTTTCAGTGTATAGAAGGAATGGTTCTTATTTTAGCACCAAACTTTGATCAACATTATGGTTATTACGACGTGTTTCTGTAACATTGTGTGTAATGTACTTGTATAAATAATAAGTCGAGGCATAATACTGTTAAAACTGCACTGATTTTTTTCAAGTTGTTCACATAGTTTGTAAATGTATTTTCATAATTTAATGTTTTCTAAGAATTTTTTTTTCCTCCAGTGTAAAAAAGAATAGACTGTAAATATAGAACAAAAAACCCTGAATACAAAGTGTCCCAATAAGTTTGTCCATATAGTGTAAGTAAGAATGTTAACCTGATTGTGCAGATAATCAGGTCCAGGAGGAAGGTCTGCGCCTCATGTAGAGCGAACAGACGCACTTCCACCAGAACAAAACCCTTCTCTGTGGTGAAGACGGTGGAGTGTGGTTCATCTACGTGTCTCCTCTTTGTCCAATCAGCTGCTGTGTCTTTCTCACTCTGCTTTTTGTCTGTGTTCATGTAGAATTCACCCCTGGAAGTCGACGACGAGGGATTTGTAATCCGAGCCGACAGCGCCCAGAATGATATCCTTTCTCTGCTCACATGCTCTACTCGGTTTTATGTCGTAATATTTTTAATTAAGCGTTTTGGGATCAGTATGACGTTAATCAAAACAAGCGTCTGTGAAGTATCACTTATGTCGTTTGGAGCATCGCACTGCAGGACGAGCTAGTAGATGGAATTACAGCTGAGTACAACTGTCAAAACAACAGACCCTCCATGTGATCGACACTCACTGGAACCCCCAATGAATAGAATAAAATACAATAAAAACACCATATATTGCGCTTGTATTGGCAATGACAGCACTGGAAAAAACACAAAATATTTTTGCTTGAATGAGGGGAAAAAAATCCCCCAATGGAACAAGTGAAAATTACTGTAAAGATTCCTTCAAATAACATTTTCAACATCTACTGTCTATAAACACTTCTTATATCTCACTGAAAATTTACTGTTGACACTGCAGGAAATCTCAACCTTACCAAGTATATTTTTCTTATTTCTAGTCAAAATATCTCATCACACTTCAAATCTGACTGCAAGAAATTTTACCAAGATAATTTTCACTTGTTCTATTGGCAGATTTTTTTAGTTTTTCTTTGTTTGAATTAAGCTAAAATAATCTTCCAACTGAACTAGAACTGCAAAGAAGAATAATGATCTGGGCAAATGAGAACGTGCATGAGAAATTCAGGTTTATTTACTTCCAAACTCCAATTTTTTAACATTATTATGGTTATATAATATTATTTGTACATGTGTAAATGATCAGTTGAGGCTTAATATTGATAAAAATGCACTTATTTGTTTTTCTTAATAGTCTTGAAAAGTCTTATGTAACTTGTAGAAACCTATAGGAACCATATATACTATAAAGTACAAATATTAACACATTATAGAACAGTGTTTTGATCTGGAAATGTGACACTGTGAGTTTGAAACGATACTGATGTTAAATAGTCATCTGAACTTCCATCCATCTATAGTAAAGTATTTAAAGGTTGTGAACAGTTCCAGTTTGAACTGTTGGAAATATCCCAACTCGTGCAAAACTTCAGACCAAATTAAACATCATGTGAAGGGTAAAAAAAAAAAAAAGTGCGGAAAAAGCTCCTGACTGAGATGTTAAAGGGAGAATAATCAGAAGGTCGGTGTCAGGGGGCGGAGTTTATCTAATTTATCAGCATGAACCACTCCATTCACCAACTCATTAACTGTAGAACAAGACAATTATTCCGATCTGTGGCCCATTTATTGCAGCTGAACAGAGTTAACGACAGGCCACAGGCTCAGGAAATGTTCATTACTTCACAAATTTATCAAGTCTGAAAGGTTGGCTTTGGTTTTAGTTTAGTTTGATGAGTGGAAGCTCAAAGATAAAATCAGTCGATTCGCAATATTTTCTTTTATTTTCACTTTGGATTTGATTTTCCTTGTCTCATTTGATTTTTTTTTATTACATTTTATTGAGATTATCCATCTGTCTCTGTCTGTCTATCGTCGGTGTCCTTTAAAAATAAAATCATGTTTTGCAAAGAATTTTTATTTGAGGTAAGAGCAGATTTGTTTTCATTAAAGAAGCACACAGGTTGTTTGTTTTTAGTTTTGTTTATGCCCCATGCTGTAAATGTTAAGTCTGAAAATGTTTCTAAATGTTAGAAAATTAGATGGTATATAGTTTTTATATATTTATTTTTACAACTTATCATTTTATAATCATATTTTACATTGGACTAAAATGCATTAATTACACAGTTTGTTATATTACATGCGTTTTTAATTAATGTTATTTTTCTTTGGTCAAAAGAGACATGTTAACGATAAAGCAGCAACTAAACGACTATAAACTGGTTTGAAAATGACCATCCCTAGTTTGTCTGCTCAGTTTATCCCTCGCTGTCGTCTGTATCTTCTTTTCTCGTTCTGATTTTTCCAAACGTGCATCAGTTTTACCCTCAGAGGTGTTTTTCCTTCACCCTCCTTTTCTTCTTACGCTGCGCCGAGGAGAAGGAAACCAACTTTTACTCCAGCGACTCAGACTTCGACGACGAGGAGCCCAAGAAGTTCCACATCCAGATCAGACCAGTTGCCAGTAGCAACCGAAGCAGCTCCGCCGCCACGGAGAAGGAACTGAAGGCCACTGTGGGGGCGCTCACCCTCCCACCCAACAGGGGGGGGGGCGCGGCAGCAGGTGGGTTTGAGTGACTCTGGTTATAGAAGGTGAAGTAGATAGAAGCAATAAAAATTACAAATACATTGAAAAAATAAATTAAATAATGAAAAAAAATTGGTTCATTAATTAAAAAAAAAAATTACATTAAAAAGCACTAGATACAGTAAGTCAGGTTTTATGAGGACATTCTTTTAAAACATCTGCACTGAAAACAAACACTCAAATACAGTTTTTAAAAATGTTTACAAATTTTGGTGACTGTAGGTCAAAGGTCACAGTCACCCAAAATGTGTTTCGAAATTAGATATATAGGGCAATTCAGGTCAAATGTGTGAAAGGGGAGTGGGTTTTGTTGTTCTGAACACCACTTTTTTATTTATTTATTTTCAGTGTTAGAACATGAATATTTTACACATGAATAAACACTCCTGATTTTTCCCAAACACTCATTTCAATCCATTTTCCCACAGGAAACATAACATAAAAAAATACAAACACCTGCACAATTGTTACCAGTTATTTCAACCATGTACATATTTACACTATACACAATACTTTACACAGTACTGCACCATGATTGTTATGTAGACCAGTTGTCTCACATCATCTAAGACTGAATCCTTGTTTATGTTGTTTGTCCTGTTTTCACTTCCAGGTGTTGGTCAAAAGGCATCTTTCCAGTAAGTTCTGTCCAGTCTCCTATTAACATTGTTTCTACCTCCTGGTCTTTTTTTCCTTTCTTTTGAGTTTCCAGTCCAGATCTGTGATGGTTTTTGTGTCTCTGCAGGAAACTCCAGTACTGCAGGAGGACGATCAGAGGAGGCTGAGGGCGTTTCACACAGAGGTGAGTCTGTCTGCAGCCTCTCATTTCATTTAACAAACAAACAAACAAACATACAAACTATTAACAGGCTCCCATTTAGCTGAACCCACTTTGATTAGTCCTTGGGTAATTTATTTGTGTATTTGGACCATAATGGAGTATAGGGAATACATGCATAGTATAGTATAGTATAGTATAGTATATAGTATGAAACTGATATTTCAAATGTTCTACTTTTCTCCATAGTTTGACTTTTAACTGCATAATACTGTATATAAAAATATGCAGTTTTCTGTCTTCAGATATAGAAGTTTAATAAAAATGCGAAGCATATGGCTGCAACTATTTAAAAAAATTTCATCGATTAATCAAGTAATTGGATGATTTTTAATTAACCCTATAGATTCTGACGCATCATTGGTGAACATTCTATATGTATAAGTTATTCTAAATATTCATAATAATAATTTCCACCAAGGAGGTTATGTTTGTGCCTGTTTGTTTCTCTGTCTGTTAGTAACTAAATGACTCTAAAACTTATGGACGGATTTTGATGACATTTTCAGGGTAGGTTGATAATGGGGAGATCTGGAAATGATTAGATTTTGGTGGTGATCCGGGGGGGGGTCTACCTTGGCGGAGGTCTTCAAGTGCTTTTCTAGTTCTGAACATACAATGGGGGGACACCAAAAATAAATGGTTTGGGATTTGTTTGTTTGTTTTTACTCTGGTTTCCAGTTTTGTTGTAATTTTCCTTTTTTTTTTTCACTGTTTCACAATTTGTTGGAAAATATTTTATATTTGTAATTAATCTGACTTCAGGTCTACAGTCATGGCCAAAAAAAAGGAGATTTCATGGTTGCAAAATACCAAACAGATAATGATTGCTGACATAGTTAGTGACATAATCACTACGATGGTTCGCAGTGTCAGTAAAACAAATCCAGTGTTTAGTCTGCTCTCCAGTGGATCTCTTCATTTCCTGACCTTGCCACTGTCCATTACTCACACGGCCCTCTGCCAGAGCTCCAAAACATGTTTTATCACCGGCTGTTTCCCCAACCGACCATAGTCTTATCTGGTCTACGTGTCTCTTAAAACCAGAGCTGCAGGATTAACAACGAGGCTTTGATTAAAGCCATTGCTCTGCAGTGGCGACAGTGGGGGCAGCTGATGGTTGGGACCAGGCTAATTGCTGGTAGTTATTCCCATGGAAGTTGTAGGTGTAGGTTTTACTCATGTTATTATATCCTGGTCCCATCGCTGTCCTGCTGATCAGAGATGATGAAGATGCATGATTAGATGATTGGATGCTTATTTTGTGTGTTTGTGTTGAACAGATGGAGAGCAGGATGGACTTCGCAGATCCACTTCCAGTCCTGATCACAGCAGGTACAACATTTTTGGCTTTAATATAATTTATTTTACCCATACACTATATGGAATGTAGAATTTTTTTTTTCTTTTATAACGGGCATCGGTGTTACAAAACAATACGGGTAATGTCATTATATTTAATTTAGTTCCTTTATTTACACATCATAAACGGCAAAGAAAAATGAAGCAACACAATTTACAAACAATTATCATCGCGCAAGAAAAGATAGAACCCACAAAAGTCTTATATGAATACTGCCTCAGACATAAATAGTAAAGAAGAGCGGAGGGTTAGGAGAAATAGAATAAAAATGTACAATTACAACAATACAATAATAATCTAAAATAAAAACAATAAAAATACAAGTGCAAATCATACCAAATACAACCTCATATTTTTCTATTAATTCAAGTCCTTTTGAGATGTTTTTAAATAATGATAAAGACGATGTTGATTGAAGTTCAGGACATGGATTATTCCAAATATATATATTTATATATATTGTGATAAATATCATTGCATTTGTTAGTTTGAATTATTATCTTCATTTCCAATGTTCCTCAGAGGTGGTTTTTCCTTTATTTCTCTGTTGTTTTTTGTTTGTTGTTATCTATGAGTATGATTTGAAATGTTCTACCTCTAAATTTGTAAAATATTTTTTATGCTTTTGAGTGTCAATAATCATTTTCTATCTCTACTAACCATCTACACACTGAGGAGGAAAAAAAAATCTCCTATTAAACTTTAAGGAAATATTGATGTTTCTACCTTAAATTGGCATGAACATAACATCTTACAGCCATAGACGTGATGTCTACCAATATTTTTGTCCATGTAGTTTACAAACATCATTTTTACTCAGAGCATGAAAACATATTTCAGAAATGTAAAGGTAGAACATTTTAAATCATAGTCATAGATTTTTATTTCCAGTTAATTATTGATAAACTAGTTGTTTTCCACTGACCCTGCTCCTGTATTTTCACTCCTTTTATTCCACTTCTTCCTTAAGTGTCTACATCAAATCTGCCTTTTTTCTCCTTCAGGTTGAGTTCAACAGCTTCTGGTTCTGACAATTTGTTTGGACCGCCACTGGAAACTGCCTTCAAGTCCAAAAGCTTTGATGGGCGTGACGCACTAAGAGAGCAGAACGCCTTCAGAGCCTCTGAATGTGAGAGATTTTAAATTCTTTAAGGACTCCCTATTGAATACATTCACTGTCTTTATTTCCAGTGTGTTTGAATAAAACCTCTTCAACCTTTATTATTTATTTTTCCAAGCTCTTCTGTGGCTACTAAAATTAATATTATAAATATTATTTTTATTTCATTAACAATATTATATTAATATCCAATGTAATCAATTTTTGGTTGAAAATTTTTTTTTTCTCATGAGCTGAATTTTTCTGCACACGTTATATTTGCGTAGTTTGAGGGTCAATGGAAAAGCGACGACTGACACCCTGTTTGTTTTTGCAGATGCTGCCTTCTCCTCTGACTCCTCCTCTCCAGAAAACGTGGAGGACTCTGGCCTGGACTCTCCTTCCCATCAGCCCCTGGGCCCCTCCCCTGAGCCGGTGGGCTGGGCGGCGTGGCCCCCCATGCCTCAGTGTAAAAATCAGACTCAAACTCTGGGGCGACCCGCGGACCCTTTCCTGTCCGCCTTCCGTGACCCCTCCCCAGGCTTCAGCCCCCACTCACAGGACGACCCGGTGAGTGCGTGGTCGGTGCCGGCGTCTCGTCCCTCCCGCGTCCCCCCAGACGTGGACCCCGCCTCCATGCGTTTCCCAGCCTTCTCTCAGTCTTTTTCCGCCCCTGAGGTGGAGTCGTCGGTGTGGAACTGCAAACACATCCCGCCTGAGGACCCCTTCCTTGCTGCTTTTGAGAGGACGGTCACTCAGGACACTCTAAATCTGTCGGACGCCTGGACACGCCCACCGCCCCGCCCCACTCAGGACAGCAGCAGGGGGGTGGAGGTGCGAGGTGACCCATTTTCCGTTAACCTGGTCGACACCAAGACCCCCCCAAATGTTTCATCCTCGTCCACCACATCATCCACCTCCTCCAACCGTAAAGACAGAGACAGGAAGCGGGACCGGAGCCTCCCGCCACCCGTGACCTCCGACGACCCATTTGCCATCACCATGATAGGTAGCCCCACCCACCAGTCTTCTCTGGCTGCGGCAGCTGCAATGATCCCCACCCACGGCAACGGCAGCGGTGGAGCATCCAATAGCAACAGACTGGGCCTGGATGCCACTTCTGGTCCTGGTTCTGGTCCTGGTTCTGTTTCTGCACCAGCAGCTCAGCCAAAGAAGGAGCTGATCCACTGGAACTCAGTACACAACCCATTCAGTGAAGGTGTCGGCGGCGCTCCGAACAGCTCCAAGACTCAGGAAGAACGAGGAGGAGAGAGGAGGAAACATCGATCATCTGAGAGTGAGCCACGCAGGAACGCCCCGCCCCTCACGAGGCATTCAGGGCCCCAGGAGGATCTGTGTTTTTCCACTGACAAAGACCAAGACTGCCTGGATCTGAACGCTCAGCTGCCCTGCACCATCGGCTCCAATAAAGGTAATGACATCACCTCATTATGTGACATGAAGCACTTTAGTAAAATAACAACATACTGAGCCTGTTTACATGAATGTTTTTATTCCTGTTTAATTCAGAATAAAGTTTAATTCCTCTTTAAGATGACCATGTAAACACATAATTCCAGTTGAAAATGACTATTCTGAATTAGTTTAGTTTATTTCACACTTTAAAAGATGACAACTTCATAAGTACAAATAAAATACAACAGTGCAATGGAGGCCAAAAGTTTAATATGCTTATATAGACCCTCCCTTCATTAACTTCAAATGAATCAAATAAACTAAAAATAAATAAAACGATACAATAAAAACACAAATATTACACTTAATTCTGAATAAAGACACTGGTTTATTCTGATCTTAATTCCAAATTCCATAATTTGTCTGCCATGTCAACAGTTAATTCCTCTTTTACTTTATTCCTGTCATTCTGCTCATGCTCCTGGTCTTGCTGCGATGATGCACATTTTCATATTTCATTTCATACTGATTTCATAGTCCACTGCTAGTTTGTTGATTCTGTCAAGGTCCTGCTTTGTAATTATTACAGAAATAAATGTAAAAATCACACGTAGTATCTGACAGGGAAAACAGGAAGTGGATGTCATTGTTTTCTTCCAGTAGACATCCAGATGTTAAGCAGCTGTTCTGTCCAATCACAACTCTCCGTACCTCCAGCTCTTAAAGCCCAATTAACTAGAGCAGAATACACGCGTTTCCATGGAAACCATTATTCAGAATTACCATTTCCATGTAAACTCGAATGAAACGGCTTTAATTCCACATTATTTTATTCAGAATAAATAATTCAGAATTAAAAAAAAAAACTCATGTAAACATAGCTAATGAGAACTTGAATTATTTGTCGTTGTTTTGAGATAAAGGGTCAAATTAAAATATGAAGAGTTTTACATTTATAACTATTGTTTAAAGGGTTAAAATGTGGAGCTTCTGTCCTGTTTCAGTTACTTTGGCTCCTTTTCTGTGTTTGTCTTATTCAGGTTCCAAACATAACTTTAGACAAGACACTGACGTGGTCTCTGCTCCGTCCAGGACGACTCGGGCCAAAAGGACGTCGGGTCGACTCAGCGGCTGCGAACGGGTCAGTGAACACGTCATGACATAATTTTCACATGCTGGAAAATGGTCCTGTTTATATTCTGTTCATTACTTCTGTCATTTCTTGTTCCTCATTGATAATGTTGTGTTTCTTGTGATTTCTTATTTTCAATTTTTATTCATTCTTGATTTTGTTCAGTATTGTTTAATTTCTTGATTTTTTCCCAGTCATTTTCTTCATCAGTTTGATAAATTACTGTATGCACATTTTCTTTGCTCTCTGATTTACTAATTGATGAATTAATGTATTGTATTTTTAAATGATGTTATCTTATGTACATTTGGAATGTGATGATGAATCGAGGCAGTGGTCTAATTCTCCATTAATAATCAAAACTGAATGCAAATGTGGATGGAAAAAAATTAAGAGCCTTATTGTGACACTATAGAAGCGTTTTGTGGCAAAAACAATGACACAGTGAATGTTTCCTGTAACCAAAACCAAAGGTGGTGTAGTCAAATGTAACATGTGCAACTTTGTTTTGGGGTGTAGGTGTTTTTCATCCTGCAAACTTTGTCTTAATTGTCTGTTTTATTAAATGACACTGGTGGACAGGTAATGTGATTTTAGAATCAAACTAATGAAATGTTCCCATATGTGACTTTTTGATAAAGAAAACGTGCGTCTTAAATGCTGGTTGGCCCAAATTTCCAAAATAAGTCTGGAGTCAAAATATGAAATTCTTAGAATAAACAAGAGAACAGGTTTTAGTCCAAAGGAATCTTGGTGTCAGATCTACTTTAAAACACTGTCTGCACATTATGATCCATTCACTTTACAGCTTCTTTCTAGTGGAATATTTACTAATCCATTATATACATGTACATAAACCACCATATATGTGGAATAACACACCATCATATATATTAAAAACATGAACTAACCAGCACTAAAGTCATTTGTTTTCATCTTATTAAAGTATGTAAGATTTGGCACATTTAATGTCCCTAGAAGACTCTTTATAAAATGTTGTATAACAGTGTTATTCATGACATACTTTGGTCTCAGATCGTTAACTTGGTTTAGATATTTGACCATTTAAGTGCTTATTGTTTGAGTTATTTTATTTTTTTTATTTTTTTTTACTATTGCTTTCATTGAGTTTTAACTGATGTTCTTTTGTTATGTGAATTACATAATAATAATAATAATAATAATTGTATTTATACAGCATTTTCAGTCAGTGCTGCACAGGTAGTTAAAACAGATGTTTAGACAATTTATATACTGACAAAACAACTGGAACATTTACAGTATTTTCCACACTGTAGGGGTGCACTGGACTATAAGGTGCCATAAGCAAAACAAAACGGTCAGATAATTCAGTCAAACTTTATTAAACACATTCACAATAACTGCCAACCTTGTTGAATTTGAACAATTCTGCTAAATGACAATATTAGCGTATTCACAATAACAGTCAAAACTGTTTACACTGACTTTTTCAGTCCAGTCCTTATACACACACTGTAATATTATGAAGTACACTATGTTTTACTCCATGCTGCGAGTGGTGTTTACGACACAAAATCACTTCTGAGTCACGAAACACAACCTGAAGACTCTGAATTATAAGGTGTACTGTTGTTTTTTCAGAAAATTAAAGGTTTTCAAGTGTTCCTTATTGTCCAAAAAATATGATAATGTGGTAATAAACAAGAACTAGCTTTTTGTACAACACAGAGTAATTGTACACACGGTGTCGTATCCTTCCAGTACTTTTACTACTGCTGCAGTCACTGCCAATATTAACGCTGACATTTGTTTCCTGATTTCAGTCTCGGTCTTTATGCTCGTCCCCCCTGCCGGAGCCCAGCCCCTCTCTCACCTCCTCCTCCTCTTCCAGCCCCAGCGAGTGGGGGCCCCAGGGCAGAGACGGCGAGTGGGGAGGTCAGAACCGAGCCCCCAGTCCTGCCAGGGTGGGACAGGTCTCTCCACTGCCGTACCAGCACCAGGACCACGCCCAACGCCAACGTAAACCACAGCACTCACTCACCTTCCACACTTTTTCTGCATGAACAAACCTAGAATATGTAGAGAAATAAAACTGTCCCACTTGTCTCTGTAGTCCACCTGTCCAGGGGTCCCAGTCCCATTTCCCTCAGCACTCAGGAGGCGTGGCCTGTGGCAGCGGCCATAACCGAATATATCAATGCCTACTTCAAAGGTGGACAACATAACCGGTCAGTATCCAAGAAAAGGACGTGTTTAATTTCAGATCTCAAGGTGTCTGTGGGGTTTTAGAAAGTATTAAAAAGTGATAAATTAAGAACGTAAAATTTAATGGCCATTAAAAGTGTTACATTTGGTCAAAAGGTATTATTATGTTTTAAATTGAGGCATTCATTTTTTTCCATTTTGGACAACGAGGTGTTCATTTTGATCAAATAAAAAAACCATCAACATGTCGAATTTATTTATTAGTTGTTTATTCATTCTTTCAGAGTTTAAAGATGCATTTATGACATTTGTTTTGACAAATTGAGTTCATGAATGTTTACTCAAAAAATAAAATAAATGTGTAATATTTTCTCTAAATCTATTCTTGTATAATGTTAGTAGCCATCACCTAATGCTTGGGAGTCAGTTTTCGGAAGGTTAAATTATTTCCTTTGTGTTTACATGAAAATGTTAATTCTAAATAAACATTTCCATGGGAAATGTGTGTATTCCACTCTAGTTAATTGGTCTTTAAGATCTGGAGGTACAGAGGGTTCTGATTGGACAGAATGGCCACTTAACGTCTAGATGTCTACTGGATGAAAACAATGACGTCCACTTCCTGTTTTGCTTTCATGTCAACTATCAACATGTTAGACCAGAGACTACATGTGATTTTTTTATTTATTTATTTTTATTTATTTTAGTAACAATCATGAAGCAGCAGCTCGACTGAATCAACATACTAATGCCGACCGCACGGAATATGTGCGTTATGATGACAAGATCAGGAGCATGTGCAGAATGACAGGAATAATGTTAAAGAAGAATGAACTGTTTACATGTCATAGAAATTATTGAATTTGGAATTAAAATCAGAATAAACCAGTGACTTTATTCAGAATTAAATTAAATATTATGTTTCAGAATTATCATTTTCAACTGGAATTAGGTGTTTACGTGGTAATTTTAAAGTGGAATTAACCTTTATTCAGAATAAAACCCTCATGTAAACGGGGCCAATGTGATTCAAAGCTGTTTTTGTTGTTTGTTTGTTTTTGTTTTTCCAGGTGTCTAGTGAAGATCACAGGTGATCTGACCATGTCCTTCCCAGCAGGCATCACCCGGATCTTTACGGCCAACCCCAATGTCCCAGTCCTCAGCTTCAGACTGGTCAATATCTCACGAATCGATCACTTCCTGCCCAATCAGAAGCTGCTCTACAGGTCAGCTGACTTCCTCACATGTGCATTAACAGTCAGAGCAGTTTTTTGGTGTTTGACGCTGGTCGTGTTTCCACAGTGATCCGTCTCAGAGCGACCCTGACACCAGAGACTTCTGGTTCAACATGCAGGCGCTGCAGCTGTACCTGCAGAGGGAGGCTGACCTCAACCCTCAGGCGTCCTATTATAATGTGGGCCTGCTTAAGTACCAGGTCAGAGGTCCATGATAATCTGTTCAGTCTGGGTTAACATCATTATTCTGTCCTTCTAAAGGCAGTTTTACACCTGACACTTACATCTTCCCTGGGCACAGAAATATACACAAACCAGACTTTTGAATGATCTAAACTTAAACATAGAGAAAACCATGTTTTACAAAGTCTAGATGGTGTCGAACACGTCTTTGTGTCATTGTGTGTATGTGCTGCGTCTCCCGTACTGACACTGACAAGCATCACTTTGATGTTTCCATGTCACTAACTCGCAAACTCATTTTTATCGCCTTCCATCACACATCGGTTTTCTTCTTTTGTTTTTCAGTACAATTACTTTCTTGTGGAACTTCCTGCAATTGATTTTAAAGTTCAAACTCATTGAACTTGAACAAACATGACTCAAACTGGAAAGTCCACAACAAATGAGGCAGATGCGAACGTGTACGAAGCTTCAATAACACTGCTCTACAAGTCTAATGCTTCTGGAATAAAACTAATGAATGTTCCCACATGTGTGTTAGTGTTAAAGAAAGTTTAAGTCTTAAATGCTGGTTGGCCCAAATTTCCAAGATAAATCTGGGGTCAAAATGTGAAATTCTTAGAATAAACAAGAGAATAGGTTTTAGTCCAAAGGAATATTGGTGTCAGATCTACCTGATCTACTTTAAAAACTGTCTGCACATTATGATCCATTCACTTTACAGGTTCTTTCTAGTGGAATATTTACTAATCCATTGTATACATGTGGAATAACGCACCATCATATATATTAAAAACATAAACTAACCAGCACTACATTATTTTTTTATTCATCTGATTAAAATATGTAAGATTTAACACATTTAATGTTTGTGGGATGCTCCGCTGCAGATAAAAAGAATGTTCAAAGAATCATCAAAACAGCAGAGACATTCATGCCCCCCCCCCCTCTTTGTCAAACACTGCAAACATCCGCCTCCTTTCAACAGTCGACACCATCATTACGGACACTTCTAACTCTGATCATCATCTGTTTGAACTGTTACCATCTGGCAAATGTTACAGGTCCTTCAAATCCAGAAGATACAGATTCAAAAACAGCTTCTTTCCATATGCCATAAAACATGTAAATAAACACAGATGTCACCCCCCCCCCCCCCTCGCCCATATCATCTCTTCACACAACTCTCAGCACTTTCATCATGTCTGTTGTTTTTAATTATTTATTTAATTTATTGGTATTAATCAGATTTAATAATTAAAGGTACCCAAGGGAACAGCTCCATCATTTAATTATACTGATGTATAATGACAATAAAGGCTTTATTATTATTATTATTATTATTATTATTATTATTATTATTATTATTATTATTGTCATTATTATTATTATTATTATTATTATTATTATTGTTATTATTATTATTATTATGTGTTTATTATGCACTTCCTCAAAGTGTACAACCTCAGTGTTAATCAGTCGATCTCAAATCCATCCTACAGGCCAGACAGGACTCCTTGGCGGTCCCTTTTGGGCCACAGGCTGTATCCCCCCCCATCCCCTCTCTCTCTCTCTCTCTCTCTCTCTCTCCTTCTAACTGCTGTGTGTCCTGGCGTCCTCAGGTGTCGTCTCAGGACCCAGCTCGGGCTCCGCTCCTGCTGTCGGCTGAGTGCCAGCGCAGTGGCACAGTGACCCGGGTCTCTCTGGACTACCACTGCTGCCCCGCCACGGCGCCCTCCACCCAGCTGACCGCTGTCCAGGTGCTGCTGCCGCTGGATCACACCGCTACCGACCTGCAGTGTCAGCCGCCAGCGTCCTGGTGAGCAGACGACGGTTCACCTTCACCTGTGACCGTTTTAATAAGACACTGTTCTAGTGCATCAGTACAAGGAAACTAGAAGCACATCCACCTTAAGACTGGCTACGTTTACATGATGTTTTAAATTCAGAATGATTTATTCTGGGTAAAATAATTCTGAATTAAAGTTATTTCTTTTGAATTAAAGTCATTTCCATGAACATGTGCAGAACGACAGGAATAATGTTAAAGCAGAATAAACCATGTCAGCAGTTATCCTATTAAGAATGGAATAAACCATTGACTTTATTTGGAATTAAGTTTAATTGGGAATAGTCATTAACAACTGGAATTAGGTGTTTACATGGTTCATCTGAAAGGGGAATTAAACTAAATTGACCCAATGAATCTAGAAAGACCCAGTTCTATGTTTGTAATCCTTCCACAGTGAAGTTATCTCTGTATTTAACTTTCGTAAGTGACCATTTCGTAAGTGACCATTTAGTCACCATTTATTACAATATTATCGTCTGTATTTTTGCACTTTTCTGAGCAAACTGCATTTCATTTTCTATATCTAATTTAATTCATATATATATATATATATATATATATATATATATATATATATATATATATATATATATATAAAGAAATTATGTAATTTTTAAATTGTAAATAGTGTCCGTATGTGTTTGTTCCTGTTGTTTATTTCCTACCAAACCTGGTCAAACCATCAGGACGGTTGGATGTGATGTAAATGAGTAACATATCGGGCTTCGCTGACACTTTATTGATCTCCGCAGGAACACAGAAGAAAGACGACTGCTGTGGAAACTGCCAAACCTGTCCCCGACCAATCACAGCAAAGGTCAGAACCGTCCTTTAACCCCCGGCGAACACCGACAGAAACATCACAAATACTCACACTTTGACGTCCGACCGCCGGCTCCACCTCATCTGCAGCCGTCCTCTTCATCCTCCATTTCACCGCACACATCATCGTCTTCACACTGTGACACAACGACCTGAGCAGTGACTAATTGAACGCGGCGTCGACACCTCACTCTCCACTTCCTGCTCTTTGTAAACCGCTGTGTGAAGGCGCATCATTACCTTTTTAACGGTGACATTAGCATGTGCACACGGCAGCTGCTCTTATCACCCAAGTAACAAAAAGGCGTCACATATCAAGGAAAGCGTCCCCTGTTTAGAAAATTTGTTAACTCGTTTCTCATTCAAACGACATCAAAGCAGCTTTTTTTCGGCTTCACTTCAAAACCAGTGTCAAGGTTTTACACGACTCCCACGTTTCTTATGCGAGTCATTATTCTTTTTTCAGCCTAATAGTATCTTATTACTGTGGTGTTAAAATGTTAAGAGGACACAGACATAGAACTGTCCATTATTGGCTACGTTTACATGACGTTGTTAAGCCCAAATTATTTATTCTGAATAAAATAATTTGGAGTTAAATCTGTTACCTTCATGTTTACATGGAAATGTTAATTCCAAATAAAGTTTTCCATGGGAAACAGGTTTATTCCGCTCTAGTTAATTGGTCGGGTACAGAGGGTTCTGATTGGACAGAATGGCTGCTTAACATCTGGATGTCAACTGGAAGAAAACAATGACGTTCACTTCCTGTTTTGCTTTTCTTTCAACTATCAACATGTTAGACCAGATACTACATACGATTTTTACATTTATTTTTGTAATAATTATGAAGCAGCAGCTCGACTAAATCACCAAACTACTGCTGGTAGTGCAGAGTGTGTCCGTCATCGTGATGAGACCAGGAGCATGTGCAGAACGACGGGAATAATGTTAAAGCAGAATTAACTGTTGCCATGTCAGAGGAATTATTGAATTTGGAATTAAGAGTGGAATAAACCATCAAAGTTATTTGGAATTCAGTTTAATATGGAATTATCATTTTCAACTGGAATTAGGTGTTTACATGGTTCATCTGAAAGAGGAATGAACCTTTATTCTGAATGAAACAGGAATAAAAACTCATGTAAACCGGCTCATCGTTGACTTTAAAGGGTTAAAAGCAGAATAAGTTTCATAGTTGGACTCATGTGGTTTATGATCCCCTGACAAAGCGCTGAAAGGTCACTATAACTCCTCCTGGTCTGGTTTCCATGTTTTCCTGCTCTGCTCCAGTTTCATTATGGGTAACGTTTTGGAGGTGCTGGTGGTGTCACATAAATAATGTCTGAGTCTGGTTAAAGGAAACGGCCATGAGTGTATTCACAGACTTCATTTATACCACATGTACATGTGAAGGTCAAAGGTCCAGTGGGTGAGATTTAACTGCAGAAATAATTCTGTTTTTATGTTTGTATTTTCACTGTCATAGAATGAGCCACTTACCTTCACCATGTTTGTTTTTATTATCTTTTTTGTTCATTTCCTCTGTTTTTTTAAAACTATTAGTATTATTTTAACTAAGACCATGTTCAGAATTGGGATTTTTTATTTTTTTTGGTGAAATCAAATTTTTGTGATGGTTCATATTACACAATAAATGCAACTTGAATCAGTTTTGAGTCTGAAGTTAAAACTGTCAAACAAAGAGCAGAGACAGTTTTGTTGTGTCCAAGGTCATTTTTAAATGTCAGCCCATCTGGAGTCCAACCAGCAGCTTCCACAAACAAACTGAAAACCAAAACACAGCTCCCCCACAGGCCTGGAGGACAAACACACACACACACACACACACGATGACCCAGGGTGGTAACCGTGTGTTGGTGACCTTCTGTTCCTCAGGTTCTGGGACGTTGTGTGCCAGCTGGCAGTGCCTGGAGGCCCCCCGCGGCCCACCCCCCAGTCTGGCCGTTCAGTTCGTGGGCTCTGGGGCGTCGCTGTCTGGTATCGATGTGGAGCTGGTGGGGAGTCGTTACCGCATGTCGCTGGTCAAGAAGAGGTTTGCCACAGGTAACAGATGGACAAAGACGTTAAATGTTTCTACTAATGACAGACCCAGACACCAGCCCATATTTTTACATGTTTTTCTTGCATTGGCGTGTTCTGTTGGTCAGAATGCACTTTTTTTTAGTGATAAGCAAAGTGTGTGTGTGTGTGTGTGTGTGTGTGTCTGTGTTGTATTCCTATCTTTGTGCGGACATTGATATGTTTACACAGTCACACCATGGGACCAAAATTCAGCTCCTCATGAGGGGTAAATATAAAGGTAAAGTAAAGTAGAAATGATGTAGCCCTATAAATACATTAATTTATTTTTTTCCAATGTCCTCATAAAGCATTGTGTGCAAAGCAAAACATGTATTTTTCAAAGGTTTGAAGATGTGTTTACTTTTTCAATGTTTGGTTTTTTTTTTTCATTTTTGATTATTTGTTTTATTATGATTTATTCTAGTTATTTATTTTATTTCTTTATTTTTAAGTAGTATTTTTTTTATATTCATTCATTTCTATTTATTTTTGGAAATGTAATTTAATTTTCTTATTTTCTTATATTTTGTATTTTATTACAAATAAAATGGCTTTTGAGTTCTTTTACGGGAGGCTCTCACTCACACAATTTGAAAAACCCCTGTTATAGTTAAAAAAAAAAAAAATTTGACGCAATAAGAGAAAAGCTCAGTTTTGAATTTCACACCTAAATATGAGTTAAAACGGCTGTCAGAGGAAACTACACAAACTGTTCCCCAGTGTTGCAGCATAAAGACAATAAAACCTGCTCCTTTTTAATGCTGTTGTTTCTTGGACAGGGAAGTACATGGCCGGCTGCTCCTTATGAACTGAAGGATGCTGGGATTCCTCCTGAACACGGACCATTACTGTGGCTTCACAGAACGTTGCACTTTTGTTTTCCCTGAGACTGAACGAAGGATGAAGGTGGTAAAGACACACGTCAGCAGCAGATGCACTCCACAGACTGAACCTTCAAGGACAAATGTGCACTTACTTCTGACACATCCTGCTGATTCACCACTGGGCTCCTTCTTCTGGCTTTCACTCCTTCCTCTATTTTCAGTTTGGTGTCGTACATGGGAGTCATTCTGCTTTTTCCAGGAGCTCTAACGCTTTTCTATTGGATCTCTTCTGTTCGGTGTGTTCTACGCACCTTCGTTTTAAAACATTCTAGAGATCAGAATTGCGCCAGGAAAAAAAAAAAAAGCTTATTACTGTCAGGAAAATAAGTTGTGATGGTGATTAAGATTTTTAAAGTTTGTAAATAATGTATGGAAAACTCCTCGAAACTAAAAGAATAAATCATTTGTGAAAAATACCTGCTATAAAACCTTCTGAAATGTTTGTAAATCTGCTGTTTGTTCCAACTAGAGGATTTGTGATGTTGATATTTCATAAAATAAATGTGCTCAACATTTTAGTTTATTTTTTCTGGTTTACACCAATTTATTACACGTTGTGACCAAGTACAAAATACAGCTGAACTATGCAGTTTATTACAGACATGGTCTGTCCTTAGGCTAGTTAAAGTGTAGTCAAGAACAGGCTTAAAAATACACAAAAATAAGGGTTCAGTATACTTGTAAGAAGAACCAAATCTAGTTCAATAAAAAATAATCATCCGCCAAAAATCTAAACAGCCTTACAAAACATTACAAAGTACACATAGAAATAACTTTTTTTCCCAAAGCACTTGAAGGCAAATTACTGTGACAGGCACAAGTTACAAAAAGCCTTAAATAACTCAAGCTCAAGGATTCTCAGCTACAACGAAACCAGAGGGAAAACAAAAAAGACACACTGCAAAAATGAAAATCTGACCACCTGTTTTTCTCATTTCTAGTCCAATTATCTCATCACACTTAAAATCAGACTGAGTCGCCTGAAGAGGAACTTTTTTACTGAGATATAAAGAAGATATTTGTAGACAATAGATCTGCAAAACCTTAGCAAGAAATATCCCAATGTTCCATTGGCAGATATTTATATATATATATATATATATATATATATTTATTATTTTTATTTTTATTTTTAAAAAATTTTTTTTTTTTGCTTAATTCAAAATTTATGTCTGTTTAATTTCTGATATTTTTGGCTTGATTCAAGATATTTTTTGTTTCCTTAATTCAAGATTTTTTTGTTGAATTCAAGATTTACATTTTTGTTAAATTTGAGATTTTTTCCGCTGTCAATTCAATGTTTGTTTGTTTTTTTGTTTTGTTTTTATACATTTATTTTTGCTTAATTCAAGCAAAAACATTTAAAAAATCTTATTCCCCAGATCTATTGTTTAAAAACCAGCTTTTCTTTCTCACTGAAAACGTCCTCTTTAGGTGATTGTCTGATTTTAAGTGTGATGAGATATTTGGACTAGAAATGAGAAAAATATATTTGATAAGATGTAGATTTTTTTTCCCAGTGCAGGAAATGAAAAGGAAACATTAGTCGACCAAATCCATCTCAAACACAAAGCTGATGTCCATTTTGAATCATTCATATAAATAGAACTTCCTCTTGGGACAGTTTATGCAGGAGCTGTAACGCTGCTGTGATCATTTCAACATTGAATCGATTGGAAATAACTTTTTTATCACACGTGCCGGTCTAATCTATTACACATCCAAGCGTTTTCTGTCCGCACCATGTGACCGGTACAGTGTGAGAAGAGAAATCAGGCAAAGACTGGAGGCCACAGATCACACACTTTCTACAGTATATAGATATTGATATAGATATAGATATATATATATATATATATATAATTTATGGAACATGAACAAATTACCTATGAATGCACTTGACTTTTCTAATCCAAACCGAACATAAGACTTTTATTGAAGTAACAGCATGAGGTCAAATCTTCTGAACTCGGGGAGTGCGTTACCAGCTCAGATCCACTTCTCTTGAGGGTTTTGGTTTAATGGACCCAAAGCTCTGAAATGTCTCCACTTAGTTTTTCCTTAGAACTGTTCGACTACTTTGATTGGGAAGTGACGCTCCACCAGATTCCAGTTTAGAGATAAAAAAAAAAAAAGTAAAAATAAATTAAACAATCCCAGCTCCTTTACACTGATTAGAAATCTGGATTTAGGACTGAGTGAACGCATCCTAATGCGCTGCAGAGGTGGAAACCATGGGAGGGTCTGTAGACATATATTTACATGAAACGGGAACATGAGTAGGAGACGCGGACCGCATTGGTGCACTGCAAAAATGTAAATATTACCATTTGTTTTCTCATTTCCAGTCCAAATATCTCATCATACACCAGTCACCCAAAGCTGTCAAACATAAGGCCCGGGGACCAAATCCGGCCCCCCAAAAGGTCCAATCTAGCTCGTAGGGTGAATTAGACTGAAGATGTTAACAGTTAATGGTGTAAAAAAAAACATTTTAATTCAGATTCCTCATACAGAACAACTATATCTTGATGGGATCAGACCTGTAACATATGATCATAATAGAATAAATACTAAAAAAAAAAAGAAATACTGCAGATTTCTTTGTTTTTGTGTAAAAAAGAACAATTACATGAAATATTGTTCAGATTTTTAAGGAAAAGTTGTAGATGTAAACATCATCATATTGTAACTTAATTTTTTCATTGCAATGTGGCTCCTGACCCCCCCCCCACACACACACACACCTAAAAAGTAACTTTTCAGTGAGATATAGTAAGTTATTTTAAGACAATGAATCTTGAAAATCTGATTTCAACATTTTCACTTGCTCCATTGGCAGATTCTTTCATTTTTATTTTAATTTATTTATTTTGCGTTTTTGCTTAATTCAAGCAAAATAAAAATCTCCCAATGGAACAAGTGAAAATGATCTTGCTAAGATTTCTTGAAATCTGATTTTCCAGATCTATTGTCTAAAAATAAATTCTTATATTTAAATTACAAGTTCTTCTTTAGGTGATCCCGTCTTATTTTGAGTGTGATGAGATATTTGGACTATAAATGAGAAAAATATACTTGGTAAGATTTAAGTTCTTTGCAGTGTGGCTACATGGATTTTCAAACTCGCCTTGTGTCATTGCAGCCAAACGCAGCACAGCATAGAAATCTATTGAGGTATTTGAACCAACAAACCAATGTCGACCCCACAGCCCGATGATGACTCCATTTCTAATGTGGGAATATGAGGGTTTCTACTGCCTGACAGACCCACGGCTGGTGGGAGCGACTGAGTGACGGGTCCTTTGGGTCAGTAGGTTGCATTTTTCGTTGTATGTATGTGTGGTTTCTTTTGTTTGTTTGTTTTTTCTTCTTTGCCGCGAGCTGCAGCAGAGGCAACGAGGAGAGTACACACCTACACCTAATCGACGCTAAAGGTGCTTTGAATGTCTGAGGTTTGGAGACGATACATTCATACTGCGGTAGAGGCACAGCTGAGGGACAGATAGACATCTGTAGTGGTGGTTTCAGAGTTAGCGATCTAAGGCACTCAAATGACACTATGGCACACTAGTCAAAAATAATAATAAAAGAACCACATTAACAGCACACACCACCACTCGAAAAGTTACACATCCATAAAAAGTACTGCACAAAGTCATTCACAGTTGCAACAAAAAATAAAGAAATCAGACCTGTGTTACACCCCTGTGAGTAAAAAATAATAATAATAATAAACAAAACAATCGGACGCCTCCTCCTCCTCTTCTTCTTCTTCTTCCTCTTCCTCCTCAGCTTCATCCCACTGAGGGCAGGACTGGCTTTGCTACTCCGGTTATGTACATTGCACGCACTTACTGCAAAAGGACGCAGAGTGCTGAGCTGATCACCCCCGTGTTCTCTTGGGATGGGGGTAAGAGTGGGGTCCCAGAGCTACTGAAGGGCCACCTGTTTCAGACAGATGTGGGTCCACATGGCCTCTAGCGCCGCCCTGCTGGACTAAACTCACATCTCCTGCAGAGGGTGGCTCAGCTCAATGCGCTCTCTCTTGACGGCGGGTTCGGTCGGTCCTCGGGAGGTGTCGGCGTCGCTGCCCAGGTCGCTCATCTCATCAGAGAAGGACGTGTCTGATGGAACAGAGGAATGGAAGATCAGGCTTAACAATAGAGCAGCAAAATATATTGTTTGAATATTGACATCGCAATGTACGTGTGTGCAATAGTCACATCGCAGGTCCTGCAATTATTTTTATTTTATTGTTTATATATATATATATATATATATATATATATATATATATATATATATATATATATATATATATATATATATTTTTTTTTTTTTTTTTTTTTTTTTTTTTTTAATGATGTATTTCATTTAATACATTTGAGTACAAGAAGGATTACACTGATATCATGCAGCCCTAATTAACAGTCTGTTGTTTTTAGGGTTAATGGACCCACAGCAGCACATTCTCCCCCTAGTGTTTTTGCTTTAGTGTGTCTGTATGGAACTGTGTACAGTTGTCTGGTTGTATAACAACAAACGAGGGACCACTGTACTGCATGTTTACAGGTTACTGTTGGATTCAAGATTGTTATTTGTCCCCGGGGGGGTACAACCACCACAACCACATACAAGTTGGTGGTACAAGCGATGACTATGTTTCTATCAATGAGCGCCCCCACACTTAAGCAGACAACTATGTCATGACGTGAGGTGTCCACAGGTCACGACCTTTCATTTGCACTTGGTTTGAAGTCAATCAGACAAATGGTTCCAGAGATACGATAACAAGAGTCTTTAGTGATTTTAAATTTAAAAGCGCCCCCTTGTGGTCGATCTAGAAAGGCTAAATCATCCAAAATTGAATCAGTTCTTCCTCTTCATTATAGTCACTGATATGAAAAGTTATTGCGTTAACATGGACGATATCAGGCGGCGGCGGTCGGACCAAAAACATAATCGCCCCGAAACAAAGAAGTGGGTCCAGGCACAACAGACCCCGCCCCTCGCACATATTGTAGGTTATTTTGGTATCAATCCAGCTGATGTCATCATATGGAACCCTGTAAATAGTTAATTTTCAGTTCCCTTCATCAGTTGTGGTTGTTTTTCTGTGGGTGTGTTTTGTCCTTTTGTTTGTGACTCTTTGCAGCGGCTCGGTCCTGCTCAGCGTGGCGGTGGCTTTGACAGCAGCAGGAGCCAGTCTGTGGGATGGACTGAAAATAAACTACTACTAATAATGATAATGAACAGTCGAGTCAGGCAGCGACAGCATGGCTCATTAATGTGTTTTTGATTACAAAGATGCTGCGTGGAACAGACCAAGGATAATAACAGGCTTTGGGACTGAATGACAAACTGCTGGTTTTAAAAGCATCACCAGCCCTCTATTTTAAAACCATTTTCATTAAACGGAGACTATTGGTTAAATATGACTTTAATTAGATGGATATCAGAGTGAGTCTTACCTTTCTCCATTAGAGACGGCATCATGGAGCTCAGGTCACTGAACTGAAAATGATGAGAGGTGTCAATACTGGGACTGAAGCACAACTACCTTTTTAATTATGACATAAATGTTCATGGTGAACATCCAGCCAGCGTGTCTGTGTGGACCCCAGAAGGGTTACATTTGGACTGCAAATAAGGGTCCCATATGAGTTTCCATGGTGACCCTGCATGTTTGCCCATATCAGAATCACAGATCTGAATATCATATTGTTTATTTTTCGCATTATTTATCCCACAATGTTTTACAAATCTCTTAGTTTGCAATACTTTAAATGTTTTTAATGCAAATGTATTTACTGATATTTCTTGTCTGTCTGTAAATTCTTGCACTGAACCCGAGTGCTCTGTTTTAATTTTATTGCACTTAGTACAATGACAATAAAGATATTCTGATTTTAATTTTGATATGGGCAAACATGGGGTCACCATGGAGACCCAAACAAACCCCTATGGAACCCTTGACTGCAGCCCATATGCAACCCTTCTGGGGCCCACATGGACACAGTGGCTGTGACACATTTCCTTGTGTTTTTCTTACCTCTCCCATGACAGCGATAGGAGTTTCTCCGGTGGCCCGAGCCACACGGTGTTCCACCAGGTAAAACATGTACTCATCATAAAGCAGACGAATGAGATGGAAGGACCCAAAACTGGCTGCACTACGCAAGGTCAGGTCTCGAATCACCATGGAACTACAGAAGGATGAGAGGTAAACACTAAGTATTAATGAGTACATTTACATCCACAGTAACACAGTTAACATGACGACATCGCACCATGAACACAGAAACATTGTGCAGTCGACTGTTTACTGAGTGTAGTTTCACAAACACCAGAAATACTAACACTGTTCTGGGTTTAACATGGAAGCAAATACATTCAGAAAACCTATCTAATTTTTGTTGTGACACAGATGGTGTTTATATTCAGAAGGTGCTTCCTCCACTGGAAAGTGAATATCTTTGGCTGGAAGGAAAAACACATCTGTTTTTTAATCATAATGGAAGAGGATAGGAACAGGTTTATGGATTTGAGCAAATATCCAAAAGGAAGTTTTTCCAGCAGGTCTTTGACATAAAACCCTTTTTTATTTCACCGACAGATCGGCCTTGAGTTAGTGAGGGTAGTGCACATGGAGTCAGCTTCAGTAGCAATTATTTAAGAAGTTTTCTCTGATAAAACTACTACTACTCATTTTAAATTTTTATGCGTCTTCCTCTGGAAAATATTCATGAAGTTTGTTCACAGCTTTGAGAAATGTAGATTTTTGACTTTTTTTAAAAATATTACAAATGTGCCTTTACTTATAACAGGCTATATTTTTGATATATGGTTTTTACATGGATATAATTACAGATATAAATATACAGTTCCTACTGATCACTGACAGAAGTAATATATGGACGTTTATTGAATTAGTTGAGTTCTCCTCAAGTTCTATTGAGAGACTGGTTTCCTGCATCCAGACCACAGGACTGGATGGAGACTGAATATGACAACCTTACAAATTCAACCTTATATAAGATACAGGAACATGGTTCCCGTTTTTTACTCCGCCCCCTGAAGGGAAGAGGGGTATTGATTTATTTATTTGTTTATTTGGCGGTCAGAAATTTTACGCAAAAATTTACATGAAATTTTTATGAAAGGTGCGAGGTGGTCCAGAATTGATCCGATTAAATTTTGGTAAATGTAGGTCAAAGGTCGAGGTCACCAAAAATGTATTCTTACAATGAGAGATAGGGCAAATCAAGAATTTCCTTTTTATTCCTGTATACTCAGTTTCTCGTATAGCTTCTTTTTAAACTCATAGTTTCACATTTTGAGAGGGGGGTGTCTATTAAGAGCTAAGAGGATGGGGTTTGTTGTCCCTAGCACCACTTGTTTATTTGGGAGGTTTCTTTAAAATGTTTTATTCAAAATAGTTTCAACATGTTGCACAGGACATGACTGGTACAAAGTATGCTGTTCTCTCTCTCTCTCTCTCTCTCTCTTTTTTTTTTTTTTTTTTTTAACAAAAAAGGGTGTCAAATACTGCTCATTGAAAAGAAGAAAAAGAAATAAAAAAGTAATTTGTGAATCTTTGTTGCATGAACATTGTTGTATAAACAGACTTTGCAGCGCAAACAAAGCAGCCTGTGCTTTTCCTGGTCGTCCTGCTTTGTGATCCTTTTCTTTTAATCAGTGAAAGTGTAACTGCATTTAAACATGGTACTAGTAATTTTGTCTTTTTCAGAATAAAAAAGGAACATAAAATAAAAGCAGAATAATGTTAAACAGTCATAGTTCCTCTCGTACCTGTAGAACGACCACTTGAGCAGGAATTGGCGCGCTGCCTTGGGGAAGCTGGGGCTGCCCTGGTGTGGTTTCAGGACCTGAGTGACCACATTGTCCAGCCAGGTGGCCCACTGGTCCAGAGAGCTCTGCTGCTGCAGGGTGACTTTAAAGTCCTGCTCTAGACGCTGGACCACACTTTCATCACACTGACAAACCCATGACGCCTGCTCCTGTTACAGCGTAAAACCAACACATTCAGCATGCCGCTGCAACACGATGACTGACTGAAAACAGGACTTGAACATGCGGTTTTACCTGGACGTTGGCGAAGTCCACTCTGTTGAGGTCGGAGAGCATCTGGTTGATCTGGGAAGTGTTCTGGAGGACAGCACGAGCTGCCTGGGCCAGGTGGTTGAGACTGGTGTAACGCCTCAGTGTCTGGGCAAAGGCACTGACCACTGCCACCTACAGATACACCAAAGGATTACATCACATGACGTATGTGTACAAACTGCCTGTGGCTGTGCATCAGACGACAACCTGTGTGACTGCAAAATATTACACCGCCATTGTTTTCTTCAATTTCTTGTTCATTTTAATGCCTGGTCTGACTAAAGGCACATTTGTTTGGATAATTCTAATAATAAATATAGCTCACAGCAGTTTAATTGCAGATCTGATATCTAACCATTTAACATGTTTTCTTGAGAACAATCAAAATATCAATATATATCAAAATATCAATCAATATCTGTCATTGTACTGACAAAAACGGTGCTTTTAAGCATTTTAGGCATCTGTTTATTGGCATGGATACCGGTATTGATTTCTTTGTTTTTACATTGTCCGGTCATCGTCTGATGACCAAAACAGGTCAGTGATATTTCTAAGCCAATATGTGGAGCCAATACCTTTTTTTTTTTTTTTTGGTCAAATGATAACAAATCACAAGTTAAGTTCAAAGTAGGAGAAGAGCAGGAGCTGTGAATTTACAAAACGCCCACAAAAGGTGAGAACTTGTATGTTGAATCATAAATGTTGGAGCGTAAAGAAAAAATAGTGATTCAACCAACTCCCTAGTTTGAGTGCAGGGCATTTTTTCTTCCTTTTTTTTTTCTTTTACCTTGGTGCGAATAATCTCTTGAGGAAAGTTGGTCATGGCATTCGTCAGCCACCCCTCCAGACTCTTAGCAAAGTTACGGATGGCCTGTGTGAGAGTACCTGAAGGAGTAAAAACTTGGATTATGACCTGATCTCCATCACAAAACTAAGCATGAACAGTAAACTAGAAGTGTACTAATACATAATACCACTGAATACTAACAGAAGAGACTATTCACCTATGTTTGGAACAGACACTGATGAAGGTAAAATAAACCTGAGTGTCAGAGTTCTGAAAAACACACACTGGTAAAAATGCAACTCTTAAAAACAAGTTTAAAAAAAAAATAATCCAAACTATTTTTGCTGAAACAAAAAAAATCTGTCAACAGAACTGTGAAAATTATCATTTTAAGATTTCTTGAAATAAGATTTTCCAGATGAAAATGAACACAATAAAACATAATAAAAGCTGACAATGCAGCATAATAAGTATGTTCTTATATCTGACTGAAAACTTCCTCTTTAGGGGATTATGTCTTGTTTAAAATTAAATATCCAATCAAATGTCTGCCTCACCACAGTAATGACCAGGAACATTTTCCACTAAATCCAACATTTAGAAGAAAAAAAACACTTAAGAAAATCTGACATCCCTCACAACCCACCAGTCAAAAATGCTGGATTTAAACATTAGTGCTTCTCAGATTTGGATGAATTATGTACAAGTACTTGAGTAATGGCAATAAAATAAATACAAGTTTAAAAAAAAAATAATCAAGAAATTGTAATGAGTTTAGCTTTTTCTCTGTTTATTTTCATATTGTATTTATCATCTGTGTATTTTTAAGTAAATGTGTTTATTAGTAAATGGATGACAATAAAAGTTCAAATCTGATTCAAAACTATGCACTTGTGAGTGATGATGAATATTGGATCTGATAATTGTCCAGGTTGATGAGTTCTAACCTGAATAAAACATTAAAATACCTTCAGTTTATGTCTGATTGTTGTGCCAGTAAATTATTTTACAGTAGTAGGAAAAGTTTTCAGGCACCTTTACAATTTCACACAATCTCAAATAATATAAATATTGTTATAATATATTAAATATTTATCAAAAGACAGACAGTGACAAAAGGATTTCTCTACTTCTTGTTAGCATGAATTTAATAAAACAAAATTCTTGACAGTTTTAGTATGTCATGCACTTGGATGTGTTTCAATATCGACGGAAACATCCAGTTTTAACCTTGACAGAACAGACCACATGCAGAAGTGACCAATGTAACATACTTCAGATGTATGGAGTGTCCAAAAACTTGCCCACCACTGTTTTATATGTCAAGACATAAAGCTGTGGTCACTGAATCAGACTTTATTGTGTATAGAGCTGCACAATATATTGTTTGAGCATCTGCATCGCAATGTACTGTACGTGTGTGCAATAGTCACACCGCAGGTCCTGCAATTATTTTTATTTGTATATACTTTAATTTTAATGTATTTATTTATTAACTTTTTTATTTTTATTCATTTGTGGTTTTTTTATGTATTTTTTTTTTTTTATTTAATTATTTAATTATTTCAGCTACAAGAAGGATGATATTGAAACGTTTGTTGTGTCAAACACTAATCTATTTGACCATTTGTGTTGGCACCACACAGCTGTTATATACTCTTGAGTACTTTTTCATATCGCAATATGGGTTAAAAAAAATCACCATGTGACTTTTTTCTAAAACATCTTTGTGTTGTTAAAGCGACATGACTCAGGTGACACCAGTGTGTTGCTGTCTGTTTTCTACTTTCCTAACCCTAATAAAATCATAGGGGAACTGACTGGGAACAGGACGCAGCACATCAGGGATGAGGATCTCCACCAGAGCCTGGTACAGGATGTGGTCACAGCTCCTCATCCATAGTCGAATCGGTTCATATTTACACAGAGACACCAGCTTCTCTCTGGGGATCACGCCTTCCAAGTCATCATCACTACAAAACAAGGACAGAATACAAGTCAGTACTATCATCCCACTACAGCTGTGTTTTTTGGCTTGTGACCCAAGTTTAACATCACAAATTAACACACTTTTTTTTTTCCTCATAGAGGTCTCAATGGGACCAAGCAGGCAAATAGATCTTTCCATTCAAGTTGAAGTGTAGTATCTCATGCAGTCACATGATCAATCAAGAAACGCCTTGTCAGATATTATATGCTGCATTTTATTTGAAATAATAAAATGTTATCTTAAAAGCATGTAGTGTTTTAATTTTAATGAAACACTGAATTAATTTTTTTTTAAATTAGTAACCTTCTTTAAAAAATTTTAATCAATGACTAGAAATTTCTGGTGACCCCAAGGTTGAAAGACACTGCACTACAGGCCCCATGTGCTCTGACCTGTTGGCGATGGTGGTGCTTCCATCACTAGATGGCGGTGTTGAATACCAAAAGGTCTGCCAGAGTTTCTCAATGTAGTGGAACTGAAGGTTCATCACCACATCCAGCGTAGCCTGCAGGAGAGCGAGCGGGGGAAGGGGGGGGAGGGAGAGGAGAGAGGGAAAGAGAGGGAGGAAGGGGGACAAAACATACAGAGCTGAGCCATGGCAACCAGACACACAACAAAGTTTGTGGAGGCAGGCAGGCAGCCTCTCGCTCACTGTGGGCCCTCCTGCTTAGACAATGAGCCAGCTTAAACACCGCTCCATGCACATTAATCATCAGGAAAACCTAAAGGCCAAGTTAAGGCTGTATCTGCACTTTGATTTGAAGATGATTTCACTCTTTTATTTATTTATATGTGTGTGTATATATATATATATATATATATATATATATATATATATATATATATATATAAACCACTGTTGGCTTTTTTTTTTTTTACAGCTATTCTTGTAGTTTTATAGCTGACTTTTTTTAATCCTTTTTAATTGTTAGCGAGGCCCTGACCTGAACTAACCCATGTGACTTCCTCTTTCCTGTTCATGTGCATGAGTCTCTTAATCGATGTGACGCAAGCCTGACTACAAAGGAAGTTGTGGTAAACTACCCCTCAATGATGTCACAACTATAGCTTTAAGACTTTACAATCACAACAAAAGTTGTAACGTTCCACCAAAAAAGGAGTTAAAATGTAAAAATCAGAGCTACAGGAGTTGCACAGGCAAGGGACCAGAGGAAACGTGGGCCCGGGTCCATGCAAGGCAGAGGTTGGCCTCCTTTGTTTCTGGTCTTAAACTGTGCCGGGATCTGAATTTCACTTCAGTACAAATATATGATTCAAGCCGTGCCCACAGATTCTCTCCTTTCTCTATCTGGCAGGACGTGCACTTGCCGCTGGATCTTGTTACACAGCAGTGTAGGCTTTAATCACATGATATGTTTTTGCTTCCTCTCTTGCCGTCACCATGGTAACCTTGTTTATGGTTGCCCCCAGCAACAGGTCAAACACAGAACTCCAAAACAAAAAGGAGAATTCCCCATCCCCTCTAAACAAGAGCGTTTTGCCTCCAGTTTTCACTGCACAGGAAAAACAGCATGCCTTCAAAAGAGGAAAAAAAAAGTGTGGAGGAGAAATAACACGCATCCACAGGCACGGTCACAGACAGACACGGATCGGCCCGAGGCTGAGATTCCCAAATATTAACCCTTCACATACACACACACACACACACACACACACACGTACACACACACACACATTGCTGTGGTTTAGTCTGATTTATTACCCCTTTTTATTAAGCACCTAATCATTTCTTCTTAAAACATTAATTTAATGGCACAGCTGGCACCTAGGTATTCATCTGTTGTTTTCATGACATGAACAAATGAATGCTTCAATATGCACTTAATTATTTAGCTCTTTTAAGTGAGAAATAAGATACTGCTTTTGTGCCTGTGGCAACTTGTTACCTTTAATTGTGCTGTAACTTCCAGTGTCAATAAAAAGTCTTAGCTAATGTGTTAACAGGTCACAGTTGGCTCACAAAACCGGGGAGAAAAAGTGAAATGCATAAACATTAAACACACAGCAGCAATGAGAGCTTGTGTGAGTGACAGAAATGTGGCGGCAGACAAAGACAGGAGCCCATGTGCCTGTCCACAGACAAGGCAACACAAAGGCTCAAGAGGAGGCCACCACAAAGACACCAAGATGTCCACCCAGTGTGCTGAAAGGTTAATTGGCATGTCTTGAAAGCTGCACCGAGATGAAAAGACGGCTGGAACAAAGGGAGCGTGGTGAGGCTGGACAAGGGGAGGGCAGGGATAATATGATAAAGCCAGCGCTCTGCTGCTTTAATCACAGCCTCTCTACTGCCTGTAAAGCCCCCAAATTTTAATGTTCAATATTATTTCTCTCTTTCACTGTGCCAGTGCCTTTATCCTAGGGGGTTATTCTTCTGCCCACTCAGATTCATTGTCCTACCAAAAAAGAGCTTCGATTCATATTACACAACATGTAAAAAATTCATTATGCAATACATAATTTTGTTAGATCTTAGATTTTCTTAAATCTTCCAGCCAACAACTTATTAACATACAGGCATTTTTTTAATTTCATGTCAGGTCTGTCAGAGCTGCATCTGGTCAAAATGTCTGACACCTGTTGAACACTGAAGTTTAACACTTAATGACAGACAACTATTTGTGGGGGAAACTTCCAAATTATTATTTTTTTCTCACCTCTAACCTTGATTGTATGATTTATCACTCATTATAATTTTATCCTCTTTACCAAAGGTTCCAAAACTTTTTAGTCTCTGTCTGATGTCGGCAAAAATCTACAATACCACATTTTACATGAATTATTAAATGTATTAGTAGGATTTGTGATCCAGAAGTTATTATTATTTAAACAACAGCTGTTGTTTAGGTCATTGAGGGTTAAAAATAAAGATACAGAAGCTGTCGGTCAACAGCTCAACTGTTTAATTAATGACAGAATCAACTGTTCATATCGGTAAAAATTTCAGTTCAATTAGCAGCATTCATAACACCATGAAGTTTTATTTACAGGATAATTATATTCAACCTTTAAAGTACTAATCCAGAGTTGTACTGTTCATTATTATGTAAGAGCATTAACTCAACTGCCATAACAAAACAGAAACCGTGGAGCTACTTCATTTACTAATCATTAATCTTTGTAGCCTTGGGCAGCCTTACTATATGGTATTTAACAAGCTCATATAATCCTCTTTGACATATGAAATACCTGTTGACAAGTCACAGGGTGGGCTATGTATTATGCGGCACCATGGTTTCAAATGTCTGTGGTTGTAATGTGTTTGACTAACAGGACTTGGAGCCATGGATCAGAAAGCAGAAGGTGTGACACGTGACCGAAGACGGGCCCCGGAAACCGAGGAGTGAGCCAGAGTGGTAAATATTTAGAAATGGCAGTGTGAGGTGGAACTGAAATGTGATATAACTTACCTCACAGTGGTCTCTATAGAGGGTCTGCAGCTTCTTGATATCATTCAGGTTGATGCGCTCTGGCAGAGGCTGAGTGCCCAAGTCAGGGGTGGGAAACGGAGGCAGAGTGTGGGAGGTATCTGCACACAGTCAGATTGTTGACAGGTGTCACTCAGTGCTGCTTCTGGTATGCATACGTCCAATACAACTGACAGTTTTATGTTGCAAGCACTGAGGGTTTTACTAAAGCTGGAAAATCAAGCTTTAGTCACTTATCAAATGCATCTTGGAAGAAGATTCAGCCCATTTATTAGTTTTGTATTTCAAAGACTCATTCTTCAACTTTCATTATAAATATTACGAATACTCTGTATTATATGTGTGTTTTTTTTAACTCAATACATATTCCAAGTCAAAATAAGGATGACTGAAACAAATGGAGTCCATATGTCCAACTACAGTACTATACATAAGCCTACTAGTGGGTTTGTTGTTTTAGTGCAGTGTAGTAATATAATGGTGTAATGGTACGTATGCATTTCTCAGTCTAAGAAGGCAAAATTAAAACATAGAACAGCACTAATAACAAGAATTTCAGAAAAAAACTGCAGTATCCAGTATTTAGTGTGACCATCCATTGTACTTTGTCTTGACGTTTTCTGCACAGACATGAGGTTTACTGGATTTTCTAGTGGTTTCTTTCAAAGCACGTCCAGTGTTTTTTGTTGTTTGGGCTATTCTTCGTCATGGGAACAGCAATTGCACTAAATACTGACCGCTTCCTGTAGAAGCCGTGCGTTTTTTTTTAATGCTGAGAAAAATATTTACCACTATTTCTTCATTGTATTTTAACAAAGAGACTGACAAATGGACATTATGCGCATTACAACCATATAGAAACAAACTCTTCTGTGTCACAGAAATGCAAACCTTACTAGTGTGTCATTTAAAGAAAAGGGCTTAACTATTTTTTTAAAAAATCCCTATTTTGATATTGATTGTTTGCTAATCAAAATATTATTGCTATGTTAACCGACAAGCCAGTAGACAGACATACACCGATAAGAGGTTGTATCAGTAGGAGTGTCATTTAGTGTCACAGCATTAGGTCGACAGTGGCCTGCGCTTACCGATGTACTGCTGGTGATGTTGACTCTGAGCAGCCACCGACTGCTCTGGAGTGCTGTTACAGTGTTGAGAGCTCCCACACAAACTGTCAGACATACCGTCCACCTTCTGTAGAGGCTTGAATCTGTACAAATTGAGCAGAGAAACACTTAGAGGTTCGCTTTAGGGCTGGGAAATATTAAGTAAATAAATATAACATTTAAAAATCATATCTCAATATTTTTTGCAGAATGGTGATACGTGATATATATATCTATATACGTTTTCCATAAAGTAATGGCAAAAAGGTCACATTCACAAGTGCCAGCTGCCATATAGGCACCTTTTATTGATGGAAAGCAACACAATATCAACATGTTGATATTGATATAAAAACAATTTATATAAAAATATATTTTTAATATATATATATATATATATATATATTAAAAATATATTTTTATATATATATATATATATATATATATATATATATATAATTTATTTATTTATTTATTTTTTTAATTTATTTTTAATTGATATAAAAAATAATAAAACAAATAATTTACAACGATATTTTGTTCTACAACAAAATATGTGGAAACATTTACAGCATAACATCATTTTCTGAAAACTCTAAGTTCATATACCCAGTATAACTATAAGGTCAAGAGTATGTTGGTCCAATAAAGCAGTGGTCCCCAACCTTTTTATTACCGTGGACTGGTCAATGTTTGACAATTTCACCACAGACCAGGGGGGCGGGGTGTTTGTAGATTGTTTATAACTGATATCGGTCACAACAATATACAGAGTGGGCTTGGTCTGTGGGAATCACCTGTCACGATAAATCCATATTTCAAGTACAACTCCTGGTATTGTCTGTTAAAAGCTTTACTTTTCTTGGAAGTTGGAGCCTCTTCTTCCGTCTCTTCAGTCGGCCTTTTCCTCTTCGAAAACAAACTTTGCAAAAACATCTGTTTTTTACTTATTTTGCTAACATGTGAGTTACAGTTTTGCCGTTCAAGTGACAGAGATGTAACCGAGAGAATCCGGTCATTGTTCAAAATGTTCAGACTCGGATAATAAATTCAATTTAATTATTAGGCGGCC
Source organism: Siphamia tubifer (assembly GCA_020466265.1). Taxonomy (NCBI): domain Eukaryota; kingdom Metazoa; phylum Chordata; class Actinopteri; order Kurtiformes; family Apogonidae; genus Siphamia; species Siphamia tubifer. The sequence continues at coordinate 11,332,276 of CM035786.1, forward strand.
GGTGGCCCGGTACCAATTGATCCATGGACCGGTCCGCGGCCCGGGGGTTGGGGACCACTGCTATAAAGCACATGTTGTCATGTCGTGTCTCTGGTCCCTTCCGGAAGGGGGCGTGTCCAGGCCAGTCTTACTCAAGCTAAAGTTGGGTGGCATTTACATGCACAGAGAAATTAAATTAGAATCACATTTTCTGACTTAGTTACTCCGACTTCTCAAACTCCAGTTTGATTCGATTATACTCCAATTAAGGTGTTTATCTTACTTTTAAAACTTCAATTCTAATCAGAGTAAGGCAATAATTCAAATTTCTTTAAGTGCATGTAAATGTATAAAAAATAATGCTAACATTTCAAACAAAATGACAAAAATAACTGATTTAATAAGTTACAGTTGAAGTTGGGTGATGGAATATTATAGTAAATGAGATGAAAATAACAAAGAAAGGAAGAAGACAAAGAGCAAACCATAGAGACAGCTGTCAGAGCCTGGGAAATGTCATATGTCTGAACAATTATGAAATACCCGTTATCTTCAACCTCGATTGAAACAAATAATCAAAACACCCCATTGACAAGTTATGTAAAGAAACAATGAGCAATGGAATGACACGGGATGACAGGAAGAAAGTGACAAATGTGGTGGAGAGACGATGAGATGGAAATGAGAAGAAAAGAGGTGGATGTAACCAACAGATTTCAGAGAGAGAGAGAGTGCTGACCTCTGTTTCTGGTGGACAGGCTGCTGCCTCATGGCCATGTACTGAGTGTCCTCCTGCAAGCGGTTGAGCGGTGAATCCGGCTTCACCCGGATGCCGTAGTAATGATACTTCGAGTTGCCTCTGGTAGATTCAGAGACAGATAAGCCAGAAACCAGTGAGTAGAAGAAGACTTGCCATCAGTTTAATCACTATCATTAGCCTCTTCCATCAGCATCCATCCAATGCTTATAAGCATCATCTAAAATGGTTGCATGATTACAGTGATCAGCATCCTCAGCATCTGCATCCCTGTACCTGGTGCCGAGGCGGCGGGTCCGAAGGCCCATGAAGACTGAGCGGATGAGTTTTCCAAAGGATGCCGCGTTGACCGGATCCAGTTTCTGTTCCTGACAGTGCCGCAAGTAATGGTTATACAACGAGCACCGGGGCAAGCTCACACCCTCCGCGGTCTCATAGTTGTCCAGCAGCCACTGCAGCTAAAAATACACAAAAGATACAGTGTCAGCGAGCGCCAATGGACTGACTCTGCTCTGTGATCACCTGGCCAACAATGGACGAGGACAGTAGATCTTATTATCACATCAAACAACAGATAAGACCCACCACACACACATACATTGCACTCAGAAACAGCTGACTGTCGGAGGTTAAACACCACACCAATTCTTGCCTTGGGCATTTTTAAACTTGAGCACTGGGAAATTTTTCTCATTTCTAGTCCAAATATGTCACCACACTTAAACTAAGACATAATTACCAAAAGAGTAACTTTTCAGTAAGATATAAGAAGCTATTTTTAGACAATAGATCAGTAAAATATGATCATCTAAACAAGATAACTTTCACTTGTTCCATTGGCAGATTTTCTTTACATTTCTTTTTTCTTAATTCAAGCCAAAAACCTGTCATTGGACTATGTGATAATTATCTTATGAAGCAAGAATCTTCAGATCTATTGGCTAAAAGTAAGTTCTCATATTTCACTGAAAAGTTACTCTTTAGGTGACTATGTCTTATGTGTGATGTGATATTTTCACGAGAAATTTGAAAAATACACTTGGTAAGATTTATAGTTTTGTGCAGTGAGTTGTGAAAAAAACCTACCAGCTACTAAAAACTTCAAGGAGGGTGTATACCTCTGGCCAGAACAATCACACAAAAAAGTTGCATAAGAAGTTTCAATCAAGAAATATGCAAACAAATACTACATATAAAAAAGGTGTGAAGTTTTCTAAGCATCTTAACCACAAATCTCCCCATCTTACACTTTGCAATATTGACTTCAATTTTGTTGTCAGTCCAGTAACAGGGCAAAGGTTTTGCTGTATGAAATATCGTAGCAATGTGTGCGTGTCTTGGCAAGTTTAGAAGTGAAAATAACAGAAAAATCAATCAGCTGAAGTCCATGCAGAGTATCAAGACGCACGTACAAGATACACTCTTAAGCAAAAAGTGAGAATGCGAATGCAAGTCCAGATTGATAATGCACAATATTTTTGGCAGTTATGCATATCAGTGGGACAGTGGGGAGTAAGTAAAGCTAGCAGGACGTAGTGTGTTTAACTTAGTGGAATGCAAGTAGAACACACTGCCTAAAGGTTCAGCCACTCATTTTTTTGGTTCATTTTCTCTCATGTCCCTTTTTTTAAAGAAAGATCCTGGAGAACTTACATGGCTGTTGAGCAGGCTGCTTTTGTGACTTGCAATTCCATCAGACTTTTGGAGGTTTTCAATCGCCATTTCAAGCTAAAGAAAGAAGGAGCATGCAAAAAAAAAAAGAGTAGACACAGGAGGGAGAGAAGGCAGAAAAGTGAGGGAAAGAAAAAGACAGACAGAAATAAGCAGGGGAATATGAAAAAAAAAAAACAGATAAAGGAAATAAGACTGTTAGCGAGCAGCCAGATCTCTGCATTTCCATTAAAATCAGTCAGTGTTGCAGCCAAATCCATTATTGGCTGACAAAAGCATGCAAATCAAGGGACTCATAGGGTTAAGCTGCTCAGTGAAGACTTGCGGTCAGACACTCTAATGTATGCAAATAGGAACCACAAACAGGGGCAGAGGTCACGTCAAGCTGAGGGGGGCAACAGGTCAACAATGCCTGAGAATAATTGAAAATCAAAAAATTCTGATAGAGTAAGTTATAATATGACAGAAAAAGTGGCGGGTAAAGTGGTGAGTAAAATAAATTTCCATATCACTCTACCTTGGAAAAAGAGAAAATAAGAGGCCTGAGCAAATGACAAAACCAGGGACACTCCATTGTGCTACATAACAAAATCAAGTCAAAAAAGAAAAGATATGTGGTATTGCAGCCAAACTGGAGACATGGAAGAAAAGGGAAAAGAAGCAGGCAATGTTCCAAGCCTTAAGAAGGCTCCCGAGGGCTCTTGGCCAAATGGTAATGAGCCCCAGGGGTTGCTTTGTTTCACAGGGCGCTCAAGTGCCTGTGAAAACCTCTGAAACAAGGCAGTGCTGAATTATTTAAACCAGTGTCCCGGTTCTACAGCCTCTCTGCCCTGCGTCTGTTACTGCAGAGCCAGGAGGCCCCAACTCAGGTTGCTGTAACTGACGTCTGTGTCCCTGAGCCTTGAACGAGGCCGGACACCGGCTCGGTTAGCACGACAGTTAGCACCAGTCAGCTAACCCAGGAGAAAGAGGGAATGTTTGATAAATCAGCTGTGGTGTATTAATAGTTAGTGTAGTGTTTTTCAACCTTGGGGTCAGGACCTCATCTGGAAATCAAATGAGGTCAACTGAAATGTCTCAGAATTGATAAAAAAAAAATATATATATTACTAAAAAAACATATGTTGAGTTGAGAGAGACAATCACAATACATAAAAGACAACTATGAAGCTAAAACTGTGGTATTGTTTACCTGTTAAATCTTCACTGTGCTCTTTTCAGATGCTGCAGCTCTTTCATAATTCATAGGTTGAGTTATTGTGTGTTCAGTATTAATTGTCAGCCTTGTAAATACAAGCTGGACTCACTGTACGTATCTTGACCAAGGAAAATCTAATTCTCCCTAATCTAATCTATACCTGGCTTTTCTGCCTCCATCCATAATAATATGCATTATATAGACTAAATGTCATCTAAAATTAACCATTATTTGCAACATAATATAGCAAACTGTTACATGATCAAAAACAAATTCATTTTTGAAAATAAATAAATAAAATCTTTGTTTTGAATATCTGGGGCCACCAGAAATTTGTGAGGTTAAAGTGGGTCATGAGCTAAAACAAGGTTGGGAACCACCGAGTTCGCAGTTTATACAGAAAGCAGAGCCTGTCACTTGGTTTCCTCACAGCAGTTGAGAAAAGACAACTCCTAAAAATCTTCAGTTTCTGTTTCAATGACTTTGGGTTTGTCTGGCTGTAACGTGGATTTTCTCACCATAGCTGAGGAGGAGCGAGAGGAGTGTGAGATGTGGTTGCGGCTTCCCTCCATGCTTCCTCCGTGGATCAGGTACGTGCTGCCACTGGAGATGATGTGGCTGCTGCCTACATCCATGGCAATGCCCACCATGCCGTGAGCAGGCACCCCACCGCTGGCAGACGACACCACAGTGGTCACGTGGGCTCCACCAGCCTGAGAGTCAAAGTAGGCTCCTCCACTGCTCTGCCCATAGAGCTGAGCCTCAGGGTTGTAAGAATAGGCTGTTCGGCTGGCGATAGAACATTATCCAGAAGTTAGTACGCAGTGGTGATAATGATAACAAAGTACATTTAACACCCGCAAGAGCTTAGAGTCTGTGGAGAGGGAAGTCTGGGCATCCCTGCTTACACTGCAAAAATGTAAATATTGTCAAGTCTATTTTTATCATTTCTAGTCCAAATATTTCATCATACTTAATGTAAGACATAATCACACAGAGAATAACTTTTTAGTGCAATATAAGAACTGACTTTTAGACAATAGATCTGGAAAATCTTACTTCAAGAAATGTTACAAGATAATTTTCACTAGTTCCGTTGGCAGATTCTCTTGTTTAATTCAACATTTATTTTGTTTAATTCAAATTAGACTGTTGCCTCCACGACCCATCCTTGGACAAGTAGTAGAAAATTGATGTAAGTACATTTCAGCATTCAGATGTTCATCTTCAGGGTTTTGAATCAGAAGCCTTTTGTTATGGACATATTTTAACTAAAACAATGACCTCCTCTGAAACCCAAACTACAACTGAAATAGAAAATAACGACTTTAAAAAATACTATACGAATACAATACTGTAAGTGCAACTTATTGATACAGTCTTTTGTTCAACCAAACGGATCTCCTCAAAATTTACCTCTGTTTATACCACCTCACTTGAATACACAGTCCTTTCTTCGTTTATAGTCATTAAAACAAAAAACTGAAACTGCAAATGAGAACGAGCTATTAACACTCTTTGTTTTAATCATTCTTAATGCCAGGGAAAAATAATTAAGTCCAAAGATTTAGTAAACAACACCATTACCAATGTCTTGAAAATATTTGTTCTTTCTGGAAACGTCAAACTGAGGGGAAAACAATTTAGATTCAATTAGCTGTAATGGTGTTTTGATTAGAGCTACTTACAAAGCAGTGGGATTTGACAGTTAAAACATCAAGAAAAGTGTCATGGAAAGTTTTAATTATATAATTTAGCACCTATGGCTGTGCATATAGAGACAAACATGCAAAGTGTGTGTAGTTGTACTGTGTTCTTAAATGTATACAGTAAGTAAAATTGTAATATTACTGTGACCTATGAATTAATATTGATTTAAAGTACTCATTTTGCTTTTTTAAATGGAATTGTTTTAAAATATTTCCCTGTGGTCTACATAAACTGTAAATGATTTGCTTGGGTCTGAATTCTTCATTAATTCAATCTCTTTAACCACATTTCTGAATAATAACACCAGAAAGGTCATTTTGAGAGCTGTCCCTTTAAATGCACATGACCCCGCCCCCTACAGGCTGTTAACCATGTTTTCTGTCCTGTTCAACAACTTGTACTCATTAATACATTTGGACATATTTTTTTTTACTACTTTTTACTTAACTTTGTGCAAATGTGGTGATGTAACTCGTTATAAACTGTAACAAATTAAACAGGATTTAAAATTTGTTCTAGAAATCCCCTTGATTTTTTTTATATAAAAATAGCTTTGAAGGACCTGGAGGGTTCAAATTCAAACTGTATGGACTATTAAAATAAATAATAATAAAAGTAGGTTTAGTAAAAAACGGGCCCCTTTAAGGCCATACATTCATACAACTAACAGTACAATAGGCCAGTTCATTGTCTTGAACCACTTTTAATCCAGCTAAAGTTCCATTTCTATTTGTCCATGACTAATGTTTCTGCTACTGACCTTCAAGCTGCTAAAGCTCATACCTGAATCCTTCCACCCATGAATGACAGTTGGAAGTGCCACTCTTTCCCAATGTCCATTATAATAAAATGCTAAACACTAATTACATCCAACAAAATTCTTTAAAACTGGTTGTAGAAATCCACTCAGTTTTTGCTGGAATGAATATAAAGATAACTGTGCAGCACCTGGAGGGTTCAAATACAAACTGAATAAACTATTGGAGAGCAAATATACAAATAAATGAACCAAAGACTAATAAAAGTTGGTTTAGCAAAATACAAGTGCTTTAATCAAGTAATAAATCGTTAGATATGACATAATATTGCTCACATTGTTCCATTGGTGTAAACGGCCTCTCCACTTTCTCCGACGTACTGGACCTGGGATGGGTAGACATGCTGTACCTGCTGCACCTACACAAACACAACACGAAAAGACACATGATTCCCTGTTCAATCGCTGACTGGAGAAATAACAAATAGCTCTTTAAATAGCTATTACAGAAAGTGGACACAGATAATTACATTTACATGTGGGTTTGCCATGCGCAGACACATTGATATAAGCACAGCAGCATGACATGCAGTGAAAACTTCTGTCCACCCCTTGGATTTGGTGCAAAAAAATAAATAAATGCTTCAACAATAGTGTTTATTAGAAAACCGTTATTCTTGGCACTCCACATGTTCTGATGTATAGGTCCAGTTATATGTTAGTGGATGATAAATGAAGATCGGATGCATCAGCTGATGGGAACTAATACATAGAAATCACAGAAAATAATGCTAAGTACCTGATGGTTAAATACATATTTCACTTTAAAGGGATAGTTCACAATTTTTCCACATGAATATGTATGGTTTCAGCGTCTTTACTCTGCACTCACAGTGACTTACCCCCAACATTGTCATGTGAGTCAAGTTCTCGTGCGGTTTTGGTCAAAGCGAAAGTAGTCCCGGCAGCTTTCCTGGTGTCAACAAAATACAACGCGTTTCTTCTCAAAACAATAAGTGTTTGAATGAGTAATTTATTTGCATAACAAAACCATCACAGAACAAAAACTCACACCTCCTATTTGCTTGAAGCTACTTTCTCTCAATAACGATCAATGCGCGTTGTCACTGCTAACAGCTGTACGCCTGCACGTAGCAGCCGCAAACACTGCCGAAAAATGATTAAAGTAATTTGCTAAGAAACACAGCTGTTAGCAGTGACAACGCGCATTGATCGTTATTGACAGAAAGTAGCTCCAAGCAATTACAAGGTGTGAGTTTTTGTTCCATGGTGGTTTTGTTATGCCAATAAATCACTCACTCAAACGCATATTGTTTTGAGAAGAAACCCGTTGTATTTTGGTGACCCAAGGAAACCTGCTAGGACTACTTTTGCTTTGAGCAAACCCGGAGAGTAAATCACTGTGGGTGCACCAGAGTAAAGATGCTGATCCCATACAAATTCATGTGAAGAATAGTGAACTATCCCTTTAATAACAAAACTGATGTTGACATACATGTGGGTTAATGCAAACATAACACTGGTCACAATGGATAGATGATCTAAGGGACAAAAACACAATCAACTATCTGTTAGTTTATGACATCACCTGGGGGGGTGGTGGAAATAAAGCAGCGAATTGGCAATTTCACTCAGTTACGACATGACACAGGTTTGGTGGTTGGGATCTGGTTCAAGCCCTCAGGAGCGCCACTGGGCTATACGGCAACATTGGCATCATGGCCAAAATGCACCACAACACAGGTCCCATTATAGCACAAGACCCAGAGGACACCTTTTCCATACACATGATGCCTAACAAGCACTAGTCACAGTATGATATCATTATTGAAGTCAGGAGGAAGTGGGCCAGGCTCAGTCAGAGAACAAAAAAGTCTGATGGACAGGAGATGTATTTCTGTTCTGGGTGACAGCTGTTGGCTTTTTCTTCTTTTTCTGCTGTGTCTGTATTCCATACATTTCCTACTAACATTTTAGGTGTAACCTACAGCAACACCTACAGAAGGCAGCTTGACCATTAATGTTTAACTGAAATGTACCTTCTGAGCTGGATTGGACATAAAAAGTTGATCAAATATGTATCAGAAACACAGTGAAGTCCTGATGAAACAAGCTTGAATTCACTGTTTTTATGCAATTAATTCAGTGGTGAACCACCAGTTTACAGGTCTCAAGCTCAGTCTCAAGAAGTAAAAAATAATCAACTGTCAAGGGGTGCACAAATATTTCACAGCACCGTATGTATGTACAGCACTGTGTACCTGCTGAGGGACCTGTTGAACCCTGGGTACTGAAAGCTGCTGTACTTGTCCTCCCTTCTGAGCTGAGCCTGTGGCTTGAACCAGCACCCTCTGTTTGGATATAAGACATAACTCAATTACATCGGTATGCACATACAATCACACACATTGTAAACATATGCCGTTGACACAACTTGCAGACATCTGCAAACACCCTCCTCAGGTCCTGTTCAAGCACGTGTTGATGGATTAATCCTTAGATGAACAAAAATAAACCAAAGCTCACCTCTCTAGTTTAATCAGATATTGTAGATATCTCCACAAGGTAGTGACAGTGATGTGTTCGCATCAAATTGATTTTTAAGTTTGATGAGAAAGTAATTCCCATAAACTGACCTTACATATTGCAATAATTACTACATCAGAATGAAAACGCTTCATAAATACCTCAATTAGAACAGAATGATTTGATCCATTTTTATAGGGGTTGGTTAAACTTTTGATAATCTGTTCAGTAGAAAAATATTAGTGCCTAATAGCCATGTAAAATCACCATGTAAGTTGTCTGTTTTTAAGGTTACAATATGCATTTTTTTTCACTGCTTTGTTTGGTCCGTGTGGCTCATTAAGTAACACAACAGGCTCCTGGGAAACATGAAGACTGATCTGTGGGTCACAACTTTTTCAGTTAGAGAGCTTAGAAGATTGAGGATTGTTAAATTACTTGATTGTTCAGAAGCTCCAAACAGATGAACAAACCTGAAATCTACTGAATTATACAGTTTATATTAAAACAGGTAGATCACATGTTTCATAGTGAGCAGAAAGACATTGCATGGGTCAAAAAAATATAGTGTGTGATTAAATGCTTTGGGGTATGTCACACACAAACGCACATTTCTGAGTTGATCACTTTGTGTTTGTTAAGCTGGAATCAGAATTAGTTAGGTTGAAGAAGTGCTGTAATGCACCAAAAGCTACTGTTCTATAGGTTCTGTTAAAACACTTTTTGTTTCCTTTAACCTTAAATAGTTCAAGTAAAATGTTACAGTAAGGCAGGGAAGGCATGGCAGAAGTTGGCATCGTAAATGTATAAAAGAAGCATCTGTCGGCAGAGTGGAAAGGTAGCGGCTTTATTTCCTGAAGACTGAAACCACCTACTCCTTCTGCAAAAACTTACTGTCAAGTGCTGAATTAAAAACGTGTCTTTGAAAGCAGTGAAAGAATCTTTTGTCAAGATCCCTGTAGCTGAGTTAATGTTAAAAATGTGTTGTTAAATGTTTCTAGAGAACAGGGTGGAACAGTCACTACAACTTCAATTGTCCTAAAAGGATATTTCCATTGTTGTTTATATGCAGCATCCTACCTGTTGGGAGGCTGGGACAGGTTGGACCACAGGGGCCTGGGCAGATGATGATGTTCGCAGCGATGCCACGCTGGTCGTGGTGTCGGACCCTCCCTCGGAGCTCTGCATGCTGGGTTGCGAGAGGAACCACGAAGAGAGAGGAGAGAAAACAAAAGACATGAGTGTGGCAAAAATGAAGTCTTCCACAAGTAAGAAAAAGTGTATTTAAAGTCACACATAGACAGTCATACGAAACACACACTCTCCAACCCCACCCCAGTTTTTTTTCTTGGAGACCAGTGGCGCATTCATCATGCCCCAAGGGGGTTATGGCAAGCTGAGTCAGAATAACTCTCAAAACCCCAGAGGATTCCCACCTTTAACTTTAATCAATGGGAAAGTTACCAGACCGACAGCATTACTGAAATACCCCTTTTCCCACTGACAAGACCCGACTCCAGAGGGAAAAGTTACAGTACAGGAGTTCAAGTTACCAAAAGGAGTGATCTGCTTCCTGTGGACCAAACCCACTGCCACCCCTCACTTTTCCACTGGGTGACAATGTGCACAGCATAGCAAAGGCGAGCTAAAAATGGAGTCACACAAAAGCTCTCCTTTTTACAAAAAAAAGACAGAGAGGGAAAGAGCGGGACCAAGGGAGGGAAAGGAGAAGAATAGAACTGCAAGGGGGAGTAAGCAGGAAAAAAAGAAAACAACTTCTCCACTCTTGTGCAAAAAAAAAAAAAAAAAAAAAAAAAAAAAAAATTGAGGAGGAAAAGATGAAAATGGCAGTGGGGCTCCAGCCCCTGCCAGGGTCCTGATGATATCCAGCGTTTGTTTCGAACGAGAGCTGTTCTCTGAGGGCTCCAATAATCCAGCTGATATGAGGAAATTCCTTAATGCTTTGTAAACGTTTGTCGGTTGCTATGGTGAGGGATCCATGACAACCACCCCCAACTCACCCCCCTCTCCTCCCCTCCCTGTTCACTCCTCTATTCTCCCCCATTTATAAAGCTCTTGCAGAGGAACTTTCGAGTGCAACCGCAAAGAGAAGAGGAGGCGGAGGATTAGAATAAGAGAGAAGGAGATATGGCAGTTGGGGGGGGGGGGGGGGGGGGGGGGGGTTGATGAGTAGTCTTTAGTTAAAGGCACAAATCCATCAGGAGCAGGAGGAGTCAATAGGAAAACAGTGTAGACCAGGAGCGCTACAGCTGGGATCCACAAGACACAACTGCTTCAGACAGTAAAAATATACAATATGCACTACACTGTTAAGTTAATTTACTGAACCAGACCTGACGAACATCACTAAGGCTACAATAATCTACAGAGCCAGTTGTTGGACCCAAGCAACAGGTGCAGCCAAACTTGTGTCTTAGCTTTCTTAAGATCTAATACAAACTTTGTAATGGGGCTATTAAAACTGGTGCTTTCATTTCAAGCCACTATGCAAACACCCCCCCCCCCCCATAAGGATTCTGATGCATTTACATAAGTGAGCAGATAGGCCGCACAAAGCCAACCACATCTAATGTGTCTCTAGAGTAAACAATCAATAATAAGGAGACCGCAGCGTCAAACACAGAAAAGAGTAACTCAAAGAAAGATTTTTAAGTGGAAATAAAAACAAATGAGTCAGGATGAGGGAAATCATGTTGTTCATAGACAGAAAGAGGAAATACATTTATCCAAAGCATAGTTCCAACAAAAATGTGGTCACACCAAAACAGGACTTGCATTTTCTTATGTGGAAAACCTTCAGGGTTTGAAATTTAAATAACACAGAGAAACAACACTCATCTATACAACCACTAAACATCATCACCAACATACTGAAGCTCTGACAGCAACTACTACAGATGACTTAACAGCTTTACTTCTCAGACGTTTTGCCTGTAAGAAGTGGTAGTAGTTCCCCCTGCAGAAGAAGTAGAAATTCACCTGCAAAATCTCAAGCAGAATTCATAGGCATAATTTACATGCTTGTGTTACCTAAGATCTTATGCATCTATTTTTCAGCACAGCTCAGTTCTTTTCAAAGCTGTATCAGACTACACAATGACTCATAAGATGCAAAGCCTGGCACTTTCATGCTTTATTTCAGTGGAAAGTTAATTTTGGCATCAGTCATCCAATCATAAATATACAAGTCTCTGAATGAAAGATTACGGTACCGATAAAGGAACTGAGCAAGCCCAACACATAAAGCAGATTGACCCATAAACAATCTAAGCATACCTACCCCCTTGACTCTAAATCTATAGTAAGGACGTAGTGTTGGGCAATAAAACACTAAGGATATATAGGCTATCACAATATAACTTTTCCTCGATAGAAATATGAGACATGCTCGATACAAGTTTTATAGAATTCATTCTTCCATGTTTTGACAGTTGTGAGAACAGCCAGTTATAATGAAGTAGAGCTGCACTGAACCAATCATGCTAGAGCTCCAGCAGTTAGGTTGATACATACACGGCACAGACATAAGAGCAGCTGTGGAGGGAGGGTAATTCTACGAGCGGAGGGAGGGACCTCTCCATAAGTACTGCAACATATGTACCCCCCCCTCTCTCTCTCTCTCTGATGTCTTCTCAATTATCTTATGAGAGTAACAGAACATTTAAGCTTGCCAAAAGTAATGATTTGACTTATATCATGATACATGATACAAATTATTGTGATTTGATTTTATTCCCATATCACCCAGTTCTATAAGGAAATCACAAATTGTTGGCTTTGTTACCTGCAATACCTGTGTTGTGATGCAGACAGAAAATGTAGGGTTTGGGTCTACGGGTGCCAGTATTACTAAATCTGTGAGGTGATTAATGATTTGGGTGTGCCGACCCGACGACTTCGATGTGTGGAGGTTTTGCCACAGGCAAAAACACCACTCTGCCTACACAAGAAACAGGATCAGTGGAGGAAGCCTGTGTTGAAAGTACTGATGTGTGTCAATCTTCAAACGCACATATGGACCATCCTACGCACCATGTCCAGACTACCCTCAGCTGAATTAAGTACAGCAGGGGCCAATTATCACTTATCTGTAAAGCGCCTCATATTCTATTACAATTTTACTTCACACCTCTTTTATGTTTGTCACTAAAGCACCAAAAGACAGAGTGATGCTAGTAAGGAGTGAACATGTTAAAATCAACTGCAATGCTCAGGCATCTTCCAAAACCAAGGAATTTGTCTATGGAGTGTCAGCTGAGTTATAAATACACTTGTAACAATCCAATCATTAATCTTCAGACTATGCCATTTTCACCGGAGGAAGTAACACAAGCCTGAGAGTTTCTTTATGCCACAGCAGAAAGGCTGGCACAGCACAATAGTGTATTCAGGTAAACGAGCACTTACCTGAACATTTTAAACCATCAAAGTCAGATTAAAAAGTAGACTATAATATGTGAAGTGAAGTGTGCCACATCACTGGGTTGGAGGGGAGAGTTACAGCACAGAAGAGTCTTTAGGGAAGGTTAAAAGCCAAACAAAATCCCCACCAGCACCTCTGAAAGGCACAAAGGTAAAACACAGCGGGGAAACTCAGCACACCGCTGCAAAACTCTGCTCTCTGTGGGCTGATTTTTGGGGCCAAGCTTTTTTGCCTCCAACCCAGAGACAACTTCATAAACGTAAGGCTATTTTCACGTCAGGTCTGTGAGCCTGTTTTCATTCACGCAAATCCCAGATGAGCACTTAACATTGTTACAACAGCCCCTCTTTGAAAGAGTTACCTGGGTTTAGAAGCTTTAAAGAAACAAGAAATTTAAAGAGCCCAAAAATCATAAAACTGTGATCAGTTTCTATAGTGTGTAATTTGAAGAGAACAGACAAGATTTAAACATCTGTCACTGACAGATCTAACTTAAACAGAGCTCAATCAGAGAAAAACACATACAGATGTTCAATTAAAAGCAGGAGCCCACAGTCTTGGCTCATGTTTGCACTGGCCCACATTGTTTGCAGAGCAACAACGGTTGCTAGTGGCAACACCGTCCACTCCCGTTTCCAGGAGCCTGTTGCTATGCAACCAACAGAATACTTCCCAAACCAAACAATGCCATCCCCCCACCTGATCCCTATATCTCACGCTAAGCAGTAACTTACAACACATACTATGTTAGCTATTAATTTCAGGCACAGAGGGACATGGAGAGTTATTCCTGTGTTGTAGTTTTATAAAATGTACAAACTTTATATTAGTTCAGTCAGAATAAAGTGCTGTTTTTATAACTACTTTATTGTCTCCCTGATGACTTAAACATTCCGCCTTTCACTGACCACCTCTTTTCTTTTCTCTTCTTACACTCATACCACCCAAAAACAACACAACCCAAAACCAGTTTAGTCTTTCCAAGTTCTGTAGGGTAGATAGTAAAACAGCCCCAGCAGAGGAACTTTTTATAGATCCCTAGAAGACAAACCAAACACTTATTGCTTTAAAATCCACACATTTTATCAACATTATGTTTCATATAAGGCTTTACCTAACCCATGTACAAACAAATCCTTCTGTCTCATTTACATTACTAGAAAAGCAACAGGTCCCTGGTACAGCTTTAACATATGTTCCACAGTCTGCTCTCAGTATTTTTTTTTCCTCCAAAACAAATTCTAGCTTTTCTGGCACTTGAAAAACACATTCATGTTTGCTTTTCTTTGATTTCATTTAAGAACCTGTAAGATCACACAGCCACACGTGCTCACACAAAGCACAAATTAAGATATGATAAGAGATTTCCACAACAGAGGCTGTTCTTCAAGCCTGTCTCATTAATTCATGGCTAATCCAATCAAAGCAGCTCTTGGGGTCTGCAGATGGCAGAGTTTGAGGGTGAGAGAGAGAGAAAGAGAGAGGGAGAACAGAAATAGGAAGCACCAACCACAGTGTCTTCTTCGACCCCCCCCCCCACCTCCCCTCTGCAGATCACCTCCCTACCTCTGGTCATCAGCACAACCTGTCCACTCCGTCACCATGTGTGCTGCAGGGCTGACAGCCACAGAGAGAGAAAGATCAAACCGTTGCCATGGAGATTGTGTGTTCGCCCATGCACTACACTCGCAACTTCCTCCCCCAACACCCAACCTATTCTAACCCTTTCCAGATTTCCATTACACCACACCCCCACCCATCTCCAGTCCTCATCTCAGATAAGACGTTGTTTGCAAAAGTCCAGATTTTTTTCCTTTTTTTTAAACAAGTTAAACTGGAAAATGCAACAAAGACAGAAGAGGTAAAAGGTGGTCACAGCCGGGGTATGAGGATAATCACACTATACTCACACGCTCCTGTTAGTATTTGTCTTATGAGCATCACAGTTGCTGTAGTGACTGTAACATACGGTCACTTTCCTTTTAGCTCCGTTTTGTCCTCCACCAGTTCCAACAGATCAGGCTTTTTAGCTTCTACATATTCCACTATATTCTCTAGCTAGTCATTTATTTTTTCAGTCAACCAAATGTATGACTTTCAACACATTTCAAGGCATTGTTGATCAAAGTTATAGGGGGTGAGATTTTTCTCGTGTAAAAAAAATTTTTATTATAGATTTTCAAACATTTATATAAACTGTAAATGCGTGGGTCTGAATTCTTCATCAATTTAACTCTGCAGGTCCATTTTCAACCCTGTTTCTGAGTAATGACACCAGAAAGGTAGTTTGGAGTGCTAGCCCTTTAAATGTACATAAACCACTTCATGCCCCTCCCCCCCCAGACTGTCGACTGCTGCTCTGTCCCCTTCTACCAACAACTGAACATTTTATGTAATCAGCTCGAAGTTTGGACATATTTTCAATTTTTCCTACAACCGATGATGCTGATAAACAATTATGTCGTACTCGGAGAAATGTTCGTCTGAAGTCATGACCTTACATATGCAAATGTCGTAACTAATTATTGATATAACAAATTAAGCAGCAATTGAATCCAGTTCTAAAAATCCACTCGATTATTGCCAGAATAAATAGAAAGATAGATTGTAGCACCTGGAGGCTACAAATTTAAATTGTATGAACTATTAGGGTCTAAATACACACATAGAGGAACCAAAGACTAATAAAAGTGGGTTTAGACAAATATGACCTCTTTAAGACCCTACATTCAGACAATTAATGGTCCAACGAGCATCACAGTTATTGTCTTGAACCAATCAAACACACCAAACATTTCCATTTGTTCATGACTAATATTTCTGCTACTGACCTTCAAGCTGCTAAAGCTCATACCTGAACTCCATCCATGAATGTCAGTTAGAGGCTCCACTCATCCTCAATCTCCATTATAATAAAATGCTAAACACTAATGTCATCTGGCAAATTCTTTACACAATTCCAAAGCACATATAGGAATAATCATTCATTTCAGACCTTTGAGTGTTAGACTTCAGAATTAATGATGGATTTTAAAGGATAATTAAGGCATTTAAGAGTTTTTAAGAATCCATAGACACTACGAATTGGTACTGGATTCAAGTCCATCAATGGTGCAAGATTAGTTTTTAAAATTCAACCAATGACCAAACATCATAGAAAACTGCAAGAAGTCAGGTATTTTAATAGTGTTCAGACCAAACTTAAATCCAATATATCTCAACTCACAATGGAAAATGAAGTCAATATAAGCATAGGAATAGTTGTGTATCCAAGTGAAGTCAGTTTATTTATATAGCACATTCAAAAAAAACAGAAGATGACCCAAAGTGCTTTACAGACAAAGGTAATAACACTTCAAAATCAGGGTAGAACATGGGCCATAGTATACAAAAGGCAAAGAATATAACACAGTTTAGGCAATAAAAAGAAAATTAAGACTCACGGATAGGAAGGATCAATACGCAAATAATGAATAAAGCTCACAACAACGGATATGATTCAGATAAAAACTACATAAAAAAAGAATATTCATGTCTGATGTGCTGAAAGTTGAACATGTTTCAACTTCAACAAGAAATGTGTGATGAAAAATGTATTTAAAAAATTAATTAAAATGTGTTGATTACTTGATTCCAGGTATCAGTTGTATGATAAAGTAGTCAACACTAGCATTAGCCCACTGTCACTCCTGTAGTCCTATTGGAAGTTAAATGCAAATCTTTGAGGCTGGTGAAATACTGAAGGATTTACGTTTGGCGTGAACATACCATAATGGTTTATCTAGCCCAGACTTGCTCCTTATTCTGTAGAACTGTAATACACACTTGAGATTCTTTCCACCTTTGTATTTGGAACCTGTAGTATGTTTCCAACCTGTGAACTTTAATACTTTATTTCTTAGAACACAGCATTCTGTGGAGATGACCTGAAATGATCACAGCACCCTGCATCTATTTGACTAATGAACCTAAGATAAAGACCTAGGTTACACCGAAGGAGTGTGTCATTTCCACTCCACAGATATGACCCTAAGAATCATGATAGTGTATATACAGTATGTTTTCATAGGTACTATGAAAGAAAAACAGTGAGTCAGACAGTTGAACGCAAGTATTTATTTAACAGCTATTTCAACCGCAAAACCTATACAAGACCTCAGATTAGAATCATTGGATGCTCACCAAGTGTTTTCTCTATCTCTGTCTCTCTCCCTCTCTCACACATATGTATATGTATATATATATATATATATATATATATATATATATATATATATATATATATATATATATATATATATATGAAGGAAATAATTGTTGCTAAATTTCTATTTCATAATCTTTTTTTATCATGTAGCTGTGGGAACTTTTAATAATTTAAACTGAAATCTTAAAGTTGAAAATGCATCTTATAACTCCTGTTATTTTAGTCAGTCTGCATGCAAAACAAGTCTGTCATGTTTCACTTTGTCTATCAAACCTAACAGTGTCAGTTGCCAATAGGCTTTACAGTTGTTGCAACAGAACACAAACGGGAGGACTTGATTGGTGTGAGCATGTGTACAGATAATAAACAAGTTCTGAACAAGAGATAGCAAAGAAAAAGTCTGGCTTGTAAAACATCAGCCAAATCCACTGCTTTTGATTTCAGCAATAATGATGCAAAGTAATGCCTTAAAGAATTTTATAAACCATATTTAACATAACCACCACATTATTTATGGATTTAACAAATCCCACTGCAAGGTGATTTGGATTAATATGGCAGTAACTGAAGTGATGATGGATTAGTGTTGACTTCATTTTCACCACAGTTTTTCCACCATATAAATCTAGATGCGTGGCTGCTTTACACTTTCCTGTTATCTAGGTAAATCAACAATTTGCATTTAACACTCCTGTCCTACACAAAACAACTATTGTTGGTTCTGGTACATAAATAAGTTGCATAGAATGCTGCTTTTAATATGCTCAGTCAGCATACTGAATATAGTGCTGCTGTCCCCTCAGGCTAACTAGTGGGAAGAAAGGAATGGGATCTGGGGGCTGCACTGTATACAGGGCACCCACTATTTAGCTGTAAAAGGCCTGTTTCCACCTGTGACAATTGCATCATCTGCTAGGGTTTCCTACAAATCTCCGCATTAACTGACCTAAAAATGGAACCCGAGAGCAAATCTTATGAATCTGCATAACTCTCATGTAGCGGCCTCATCTTGGTCGTGTTAAGCATTTGTAGCAATTTAACATTGACAGAAGTTCTTTTTCTAAGCCAAATAAACATCTCTTAACAAATTTAAGACTAAAAACTCCACAAAAGAAAAGGAAAAGTGAAGAGGGGTTGGGGGCTGCCACGATCCGTGCCTGAAAGGGAGGGCAGGTATTGTAATGCAAATGTCACTGCCTTGTCTGCTGTTTGTGGCAGGAAATTTAATTAGCAATTGTGTAGCTACGATACAAACAGGTGGAATGTTAAGAATGCTACTGATGACACACAGACAAATGAGACAGACTGAAAAACATTTCATTTCACAACAAGTTTCAACTTGTTGCCATCGCGCAGGAGCCAATCAGTGGCAATTTTTTTTCTGCTGGAAGACAAGATTTGTTTCTTTTCTGTAACCTAGCAATGTAAGCTTACAATGATTTCCAGGATCTTTATAGCTGGAAGAGTTGGTGTGAGAGTCCAAATCACAGTCATGAGGAAACAAACTATTTTCCTTTCAACAGATTCTTATAAAACAGTAATGGCACATCACTTAAGATGAAAAGCCCTTAACAAATAGATGAATTATAAAGATTAGGAAAGTGTAACATTCATCTCTACAAATGGCACTATTAATTTCCACTTAACAAGCCCCACAAGGCATTCTTCACTCGTTTCTCCTGTTTTGCTCTGTGATTTCTTGACGTGCTCTTGAGCGGAGTTATGAGATAACCCATTTAAACTGTGTTAACATCAGACAATACAATGCACAAAAGCAAAATGGTTCATTTAACACAACAGGCGGTAAATGCAATGCTTTGTAAATGTGATCGCAATAGTGACACAAGTGATGGCACAGGCTAGGACCATGTCTATATCTGTAGCTGGCTATTGAATGAGAACTTCTCCCCCGGGCAGCAGTGGGCCTCATCAAGATAAGCTAAATACAGCATGAGCAAACACACACACACACACACACACACACACTTGGACATCCACACAGCAAACGTATGCGCACAAACACAGACACAGACAGAACACATGACCAGAAGCTGTGTCAGGTCACCCACTGCCCAAGAGACCACTGCAGCTGTCCTATTGATAGCTGAACTGTTCTAGACACACAGGTCCATTAAACACCCAAAATGGGACATGGGCAATCTCGGATGCCACTACAAAAATGATATGATCCACTCTGGAGCTGATTTAAAAGCAGGCTAAGCAGAGTGATGTTTAGGTCTAAAGGCGGCCTTTTAATTGTCTGTAAATCACAGGGCACTGTGGCCTTCACTGCAGAAATGGACCAACGCATGACCACGATCACAGGCTGCCTGTCGGATCTGCCAAAAAGCCAAGCTCTGCCACTGAAGTTTATACATTAATCTAATTATACAGAACAAATTGAGTTATGTTTTACAGTATTTCTTTGGAATTTCCGATGACAAGTGTGCTCAAACTAAGACATCTATTTTACCTCCTATGTAAAAGGCATTCTCATGATGCCACCAGTAAATTTCTGAATTAAACTCAGCCTCTGAAAAACACCAGCTGGTCAAATTATCCTTTCGGAGAAGTTTTACTTCTCAACCTGTCCCTGCAAGCTAAAATTATGCACTCATACCATAAAGTGAGAGATGAAAATAACCCGATTAAAAACACTGACTTTTAAAAGAATAATATTTCGCCCCCTTGGCCCGCTCCAACCTCTTTCTTTCCATGACTTGGGTGTATTTGTATATCAAGTTGCCATGTAAACATAACAGTGTCACGCTCGAATTGGGGGGTGGGGAGGTAGAGGTTACACACAGAGCAGTCATTTCTTTATTTTCTCTGTAGATGCAGAGAGGGATGACCAATCAACATTCATTTTCCGTCTTTAGTGCTTAGGTTCTTCTGTTGTAGTGTGCTTATTTTGACCACAAGTAATAAGGCAGGAAATGTGGAGAGCTTTACACTCATATTTTAATACATAATTCATTACATTACTTGCACATGTAAAACCTATTTTGTAACCCATTTTTAATTAAAAGAAAACATGTACTAGATTTATTTTTTAATAAATTGTCTAAAATTAATATTTTGATGGCCTGCACTACAGTTAAATACTTCACCAATTTATATGTATAAAAGCTTATAACACAATTAATCAGTTGTAAGCAGAAATGGCATTAATTAGACAATTCATGCTGCAAAGATTCTTCCTGATGCTTCACCAACAAACATTACAAATGACCGAGCACCTGACAGCTGTCTCTGAAAAGATTTCATTAGAATGAATGCATCTCCAGAGACAAAAAAAAGCAGAAACCCATATGGAGAAAGGGTTTACAAAGGCCTGAAAACCAGGCACAGCACTGCGTGAAACTGGGAAACATGAAGATCTACTTTTTATTAGTTTGTAATTATTGCTATAGACTCACATCAGCAATCTAAATGAACTCTGCCAGTTCCAGAAGAGCCTGCAGGAACAACTGAGCCTTACAGTGTACAAATGTTTGCAGCATCTGTAAAACAGGACCTAAATCTGGTAGATGCAAGCAAAATATCCTCTGCCTAAGTGTAAGTATGCGCACTTATAAGGTCTATTGATCTAGATCTCTTCCTGTGTGTGTTTTTAAAGGAGATAGAAATCAATATTCAAATGATCAGCCAGTATCAACAAAAATAACCATCATAGCACCACCTAGCTGTAAAATCCAGCTAATCAATCAAACAACCAGTCAAATATAAAAAACTTAGCAAACTGTATTGTTCATTTCAGACTATAATACACTTTATATAGTGTTAATACACTGTACATGAATGTGTCATAGGCTTTACCATGCTGCTGAGTTCAAGACCAGTGGGAGCTCCCAGTTGTTACGTTAAATAATAACGTTAACACACGTCCCAACGCCTTTCTGTGACATTTTTTATCATGCCACATGTTAGTGGATATCATCCCGGAGCAAAAGACAAAAACAAGCTTATTCCTGAAACTGTTTTTTTTACAGCGCACGTTGGATACAGATTGGAATCCTTTAACCTAACGCGGCTAACACTAGCTAGCTCCGCTCCCACCTGCGTTAGAAACGACTCTAAAGGGAAGACATGTCGACTTGGTGAACGTACGAGCAGCTACGGCCCAACAAATGTCCCATTTACCGACGTGCTAAAAAGTTACACTTCCAGCTGAACGCACGCGGGCGGCGCTGGTGTAGGTTAGCATGGAGGCTAACTGTAGCTCCAGTTGTAACCGACGTTCCATCCTGACGGGACTGAAGTGGAAGCGCGTTCACATCTCGGCAGCAACAAGTGTAAAGTGATGTCGAATTCACTTTTTTGAGTCGCATTTCATGTGGAGACAAAACTGAGTTAACGCTTAAAAGTCTGCCAAATTACCAGTGAGTGCACTCAGAGCCGAGACTGGTCCCTTTTTACGAGCTGACATTTAGGTGTAGACAAGCGGCGAAAGGTGAACGTTTCTTAACCGCTCTCAACTTGGGGCGGATGCCGTGTATAGGAGGGAAAGTTATTGAGAGGAAAAGAACAAGCCTGATAGCAAAAGCAGAGTATGTTTTCCTTATAACATTCAGTGCGTCGGTACTGTAAAATATATAGTCACCTTTGCCTTGAGAAAAGTTCTGCCCTGGCTCTGCTCTCTTTTCCCCTCTCTCCTACTCGCTCGGTGACTTCCAGATGCTGCTGCTGCTGTTGCTGAGTGTTGCGCCCGTTGGTAAGTAACTGTCTCCACGGCTACAGTCACTATGGCGCGACGGGGTCTCGAGGCAACTGTTGCTACCCTCGAACGCCTACGTCAGGGTCCTCACTATGCGGAGGAGGAGCCAAAGGGTTCGTGGCCCCGCCTATTCGCAGTAAACCGTAACCAAAGATTTTCTATCGAGAGCAAGAAGCCAACAACAGAGCCGCCATGTTGGACTGAAACCAGTTGTCAAAAAGCCCCCGAGGGTTCACGCTCTAACTTGACATATGGCCACGAGGGGGCGCACGCAACCAGGAAGTGTTGAAAGTACATTCTTTTTTTGGAACTTTAATACCTACAGTTATGATATACAAACTCTTAGAGGACATCACAACAGTGCCAAAGAAGAAATTCAAGGAGCGTGCAGAATAATTTAAAAAAAAGCTAAATGAAAAAGGGAGCTGTAAATACGTATATTATAAAATATTTAAAAATAGTGGCGCAAATAAGAAAGTAAAAACAACAAATATTGCTTAATTTCACTGTGTAATTTTTTGGGCTGGTTGTAGAGACATCGTTTTTTCATCGATGAAAAGAAGAGTTTGTCATCGTTTATAAACCAACTAAAGTATGGTTTAGAATTTTTCCATTTAGTGCAATGAATATGATTTTTATTTATTTATTGGTTTCTTACTCAGGGACAATGGAAAGAGAAACATTGGCCTACACAAATGTGTTTGTGTCAGGTTATAGCAAAAATGCTAATTTCCAACTGCAGTCTCTGTGGATGTCTAAAAAATGCATTCAGGCCAATAAAATACATGCATAGAGAACATGTTTTGAACAATCACTCAATCATTCATAAAACTTGTCACATTCAGAACAAGTATCACAGCCACACACTATTTGCATATACAAATTATTATTGTCACTCATTTCATTACTGGTGTGTAGAGGTTTGATTTGTTAAAATCCATCACAAAAGAATAATTGTATCAATAAGATCAGATACAGACAAATTCAAATTATCCCTAAAATAAAGAATATCAACTGTATCGAGCAACGGTACATCATGCATTTTAAGAGACAACCAATTATTAATGTTGAACCAAAATTTTTGAGCAATTGGACATAAAACAATACTTTCTCGATTATATAACATCTTTTATTTATATTATTTATAGAGAATAGAATAGAATGCCTTCATTGTCATTGTACATCAACAGGCACAACAAAATTATAGGGAGCTACAATGAGATGTTGGTTTTGATATAACAAGAAGAAAATGCAGTTGTAGTGAGTTAAAAATAAATATAAAACATGTATAAAATGTTTTTTTAACCAAAAACAAATACAAATGCTACACAATATTATTGCACATTATTGGTTATTGCATATTGCAATCAAGCTACACTTCTTGTCACTGTTAAACATTCAAACAATAACCACTTTACAATACATATAATGTAACCCTAAATAGGAAATAATTAGGAACAAACAAGCCAATCAATCAATCAATCAATCAATATATATTACATTTTATATAAATTATTAATACTGGTTTGGGGTCTTTGTAAACTGGGATTGTGTCCATACATGGTAATATATATATAGGAAATAATGTGTGTATGTAAAAAAACAGGAAGTTAAATTGATTAAATAGAATTGATTACATAAATAAAATATGCCAAATTAAATGTATATTTAGCTCAATAAAATGAGGATGTTCTTATAATTAAAAGCTTTACTAAAATTAAATTGTGCTTTGACGTTTTTGTAAATGGGGATTGTAGAAAAAAAGAAAGTAAGTAAGAAATGCTGTGTAGGAGCTAATTTTTGTCATATTCTAATTTAATGACAGTATTCCCATGTTTATAATGATAGTTTTGATTGTTTTCAGTGAATGTACATGATAGATAAAATATTTTTTGTGTTCCTGCAAAGCTACACGTAACACCCTCACTGCATTGTATTATTTTTAACAGATGGTGGCAGCATTTATCTATAGTTTTGCTGCACCATCAACACTAAACAGATAAATACTTATCGTTCATTGAAGCAAAAGGGTTAATACCACAGTGAAATTACTCTACTTTTTGACAGAAAGCCTCAGTGTGGGAGAAGTATTTAAGAATTGTAAGCAAAAAGGACTTAACATATAGATGTCAAACTCATTATTGTATCGTAAAATGGTCCATGTCAGTGTTGTGCCAAAATATCTGATGGGTTTTTTTTTATAATTTTGCTGTTGTTTTCATGCTTATGTTTTTTTTTTCAGCGCTGTGCTTATTTAATGTTGAGTTAATTTGATGTAATGTTTTATTTATTGGTGCTTTAATGTACATAAGTTAGTTATGAGAAATTAGTTACTAGTATATGAGTACTCAGTCACTATGTAAGGATTATAATATAATTAGAATAACAGTTCTTAATGCAGTTCTATTTTTTTATGTTACAGTTTAATCAGATTGCAAAAGGTGAATCTGACAATGTTCTGAAATAGACTGTTCTACATGTACTGATTTGTTGTTCTGCAAACCTTTCATATCAATACAAAGACAAAAAGAACAGAGATGTAATGAAAAAACTGAGGACTTTTCCACTGTGCATTTTCCTCAGCATCTCCAGAAAGAATGAGGACTTTTAAATAATTACATTCTGGTCACTCATTCCAGTATTTAATGAAACTTTATGATCCAGTGCAAATAATCAATCAATCAACTTTATTTATTAAAAAGATCCAAATAAATCTGAAAATCTAATTTAAAATGCTGTATTTGGCAATTTAACATGGTTACACGATATGGGCAAAGGGCTTTAAGGAGAATTTATGTTGAATTAGTCTTAAAAACTTCTGCAAAATATATATTGTAAAAAATTGATGAAATAGGTATGAATTTGCAGTGTTTTAAATGAATTAGCCTGTTTTTTGGGGATTTTTTTTTTTTTTATCAGTCCCTGTTATGCACATGTTAAAAAGGCAAAATAGGAAGAAGTAAGAGGAAAGAGAAGTGAAACAAAAAATAAGACTTTTAATATATAAATAGAATAAGAGCTGAGGACAAAAGAAATAACTAAAATATCCAGAGCTGTTAAAAAATATCAACAGAATTAATTAAATAAGACTGGACTCATTTTAGTTCATTGTTAAACAATTAAGCAGTTAAAAGTTAATTATTAACAGAAAAGGCTTAGTTTTGTTATACTTGGCTCAAACTATCCACTATGTTGGTTAATGATTAATAGTACTCAGTAATGGCTTTACAATGACTTTTTATCACTTCAACACCAACAACGTAACCTGGCAACCAGAAAATAAGCAAATATAACCTTTAAAATTACCCTATTTTTCCTCTAACTTTTGGTATGTTCATTAAACTATATATAAGCCCCTATAAGACATAACTTTAAGTTCACACTTGTTATTTAATGTTGATTTAGAGCAGGGGTGAAAAATCAGACTTTAGTTCAGAGCCCATATTCAAACCAGTAAAATAATATGATAGCCCAAAAATAATCTCAACTCCAAATTTTCTCTATTTTACAGTTACAAAAATACATTACTATTATGAAACTATACATCTATGAACCATCCTTTAAAATATATTATGGCTCAACTTATTACATTACAATTTACAGATCACAGTGGAACTACAAATACACAAAACATTTAGTACCAGGCAGAATATTGGTAATATTGTACTTATTTTCCCTAGGAAATTTCATTTTGTATATATTTTTGTTGATGTTATTCACCTTTTATTGTAAAAGGATTGATTGTATATGAATGCTTGCTTGTCTTTTTTTTTCACAAAAATGAAGACAAATACTTGAAATTGTCTGTTATTACAGATTATTATGATAGTCATATGATTTGTTCAGGTTATTAATTTCTTGCAAAATGAATAATAATAATAATAATAATAATAATAATAATAATAATAATAATAATAATAATAATAATAATAATAATAATAATAATAATAATAATAATAATAAATGCTGTAAATATAAATGTTTGGTTGGCGAAGGGACAGGGCAGCGAACCGCCCCAACCTGACTCCAACTGGCTCAACCCCCAGTACCCCCCTCTGAACATGGCACGTCCAGGGACAGATCTCACATGCTCAGTTTAACCTAATGTCACCCGGAGAGAGAACCAAACCTTGGTTCCGTACTGTACCCTCACATGCGGGCAGTAAAATCAGTGAAAAGCTGCCCCTGTTTTTATTTTCCCCAATTCCCATTCATGAGCAAATGAACACCACGTATACGGACCCAGGTGACCCCCCCAACAGGGAAACAGAAAAGGCCACATGAAGTGCACCATAGAAGAAAACTGTTGATTTGAAATGTTCATTAAGGGATTTGAGCCTCGTTTATGTTATTCATGTGGGAATGAGGGTCAGAACATCCAACGCGAGCTTCTTTTCTGTGGTAAATCTAAGCACCATGAGGATGGAATATATGTTTTAAATGTATTATATTCATCCGAACCTGATTAAAGTACTGACTCATTCAAGACTGTTTTGTTTTTTCCTCAAACTTTCCTGTTCACTAAACTAGACAGAGGAAGGCCATGACGATGCAAAGTGATATTAAAATAATACAATGCAAGTGACAGATTATTGGCTGGCTGTCTTGTATCATTATTTGCCAAATGTAAGTGAAATAAGGCTTCAATGCAGTAGGTTTATTTTTAACAAATCAGCCAGTTATGTTTAAGAACCTCTGATGAATGATATTATACAGTCATTTGTACACTAATACATTAATGTTAAATGCTTTTGACTCCATGAGCATTGTACACACCGTTTTTGTTCGAGATCTTCAGAATGTTGAAATCACATCTTATGTCCTGAGGAGAAACATCCTGAGCACTGAGTAACATGAATATAACTAGTTTTTCCCTTCCCTAACTAGTTTTTCTCTTCTCATCGCCAGCTGCATTGAATCAGAATCAGAATTACTTTATTGATTCCAAGGGGAAGTTACTTTTCATTACAAGAGCTCCTACTCAAGATAAGTATCAAAAAGAGTCATAAGGGTGACAAAATAATGTTGATTAGTATAAATATAGTATATATCAGTATAAATCAGTATAAAATCTATTGTAATAAAAATTACAATAGAATATAGATTTGAAAAATACAATAGAATGTAGGATAATTTGAATAAATATAACAAATATACAATATATACACAGTGAAAATGAGTCAAGGTTATTGCACAATATTGGTATTAATATGGTTATTGCACAGAAGAAAATATTGCACATAGTCTAGAGTCACTAACTGACACTCAGACGGAGGAGTTATAAATAAAAGCATATGATTGAAAGCGGAGAGTGAACGGTTTTACAACAGTAAACATGTACTATGAAACTGTAGAGGGAGTTCCACTGAGAAAAATACTAGAAAAAAAAACAGTGAAGAAGAACCAACACCAGCAAAGGAGAACTGGGTAGAATCCTGCACATGGATCCCGCATAGGTCCTATTTAAGTGGGCAAGTTTTGGCCCCATGGACCGTATGTTTGACACCCCTGATTTATAGGAACGTGAGTGGAGGAAGAAAAATCATTACAAAAAAATCTGTTAATGGCAGCTAGGGGGAAAAAAATCCTTAAAAAATAAGAAGTGTGATATATTTTGTGGAAATACGTTTTATTATAACGACACAAAAAAATGATTTACTGAAAATGATGAAAAGCTGATGACACTAAACTTTTGTTATTGCACATATTTGTTTTCATGTTTTTATTTCTTGAAAAGTCACCATGTCCATGTCACTTTACACAGTAAGTAATAATAGTAAAAAGGGAAGGGCAAAAAAAACAAAACAAATCATAACAACAACCAAACACTGCTCTTTAATCTGACTTCAGCCATGGATTAATGCCAAGTCTGAACTGTCTCCATGTAGAGCTGTAAAACTGACAGCTGGATAAACAGGTGAGTTCATAAAGGCTGCACATCCGGCCAACATGAACTGAAAACTGAGACCAGGAAAAGAACGTTCAGTCTGTCAGCGGCTCATGAGGACATCTACGTCTACAACATCTACATCTACAACATCTACATCTACAACATCTACGTCTACAACATCTACATCTACAACATCTACGTCTACAACATCTACGTCTACAACATCTACGTCTAAGGGGTAAGTTAAAGCACAAACATAACATTAGGTTTTATGTGGGCTTATTAAGACACTACAATGTGGCGCGTATGTGACGTCACACTCCGCTCAGCTGTGGTATAGAGTCACTGGTGACGTCACATGCGCACCAGGCATGTAGTCCAAATTATTATGGGGTTTTACTCGTAAATGATTCAACCATTGGTTAACAGAAGCAAACACACACCAATAATTATCATTTATTATGAGGTACACTGTAGATTTTGCAGTGTTAATTTGGAGACAATGGGACCAAATACACTCTAGAAGAAGTTAAATAAACTCTCTAAGTGTTGATTTAACACTGCAAAATTTACTGTGTACAACATGTGTGTGATCCAGGGCACATGACAAGCCAGATACCATTTTAGCATTTTATTTTCTGATCTCAGGCCCCATGAGCCTCCCAGAAGGGGCGGAGATTTAAGCTCCCAGTAGGTTCATTCAGTAATGACATATTCAGAACCACTAATACTTTTATCATCACATTATTCAAATGTATGTGGGTGACTACCTTCAGAAACGCTGTAACATGTTTATGAACCCATTCATCTACCTGTGTAAATTCACATGGTGATGATAATATGGATGAGTCTATCACCACCTTTATCTAAATAATATCAAGTGGCTGAAAACAGTGTAGTTTTTATCATTATAATGAATGATTCAGCATTTTAATCTAGTTGAATTGAGTCTAAACATGATTTTAAAAAAACTGTTACACATCTTAAAACTGAATATTATATGTCAGTAATAAACAAGAACACAAATCTTGGTAGAGTGTCGGTAAACAACAATTGCTCAAAAATAACAATAATAATGGTCAACTGATAAGACAAAACATAACTCACAATGAATATATTGTGAATATTTTAGAGCAAACAGGTTTGATATTGAATTCTTGTTCCACAGACCCTCCAGTGTATTTAAATATTGTGATTTTGGAAGTTTTTGTTATTTCCATAAAGCAAAACCTGGACTAATTTGAATTTATTTGATGTATCACTCAGCTCCCTGCAGAAGTTATTTATTACGTGTAATTCTGGACTGTTTATTCATTTATTAAACTAGGCTACACAGTAAAAACTAGCCTATCACTGCCATCCTTTAGGAACACTGTTACCATAGCAACAACATCTCAAAAACCCATGAAACTGATGATGCAGAGTGTGTCAAATTCACCAGGTCTGACGTCAAATAGTGATGTATGTATCATTATTTCTTTCTCTTTTTTAACCTTATGACATTAGTGGTTTCTAGGATAATAAATGCAGCATCATCATGTCGATTAAACCCATAATAAATCCTTTCATCTGTTCTGAACACCTTTTTCAGCTCCAACCTGCATCGTCTAAATCAAATGAACTAAAGATACGATAGATTATTTTAGAGCTGACACCTGATAATGTTTGCGTGTTCACTCGTCTCTGCATAGTAAGGATGCTATGTTTGACCGACAGTAACCCCAGTGCAGGGTGCATCAGCAGCAACTCTCCACACATCACATCCTGGAGCCGTGGGCGTGTGTACATGAGCGTATGAGCGCCGGCCCCTGTGGGTCATGTGACGCTGTGGTGTGGTGGCTCTGCGTTGTCGTTTCTCATGGTAATTGGCTGAGGCTAATCTTTCTATAATGCACTGATGGCACACTTGGGATGAAGCATGAGAGCATCTACACATGAGGGATGATTACACACTCAAACAAAAGGCAGCATTGACTCGACTGCTCATCATATACACATGTTTATCACCTGATTTCTGTCATTTATTTTCCAAATCACAAAGGTTTATATTTAATGTACTGCTCACTGATACTTCCTTATTTCATGTAAGTGCGCAAGTTTTATTTTGTGCACTGGAATTTTAGTTTTTTTATATAGGGCTGTCAAAATATATGCACAGTTTTCACCTGATTTCCAGTCATTTATTTTCCAAATCGCAAAAGTTTATATTTAATTTACTCCCCACTGATACTTCCTTATTTAACTTGAGTGTGCCAGTGTCATTTATGCACTGGAAAATTTTTTTATTTTTTTTAGGGCTGTCAAAATTAATGTATTAATGCAGAATAATCCATCAGCATGATTAATTTGGTTACAAAATTTTAACACAACTAAGTGGAACAGTTGTTTCACTGAAACTGTTGAATGTGTTGAATAAACATGTTAATTGCATATATATTCATATTTTTGCATATGTTTTGGATATTTTATCACATTTTTGGTGTTTTTTTACTGTATTTTAGAAGAGTTTTTGAATATGTTTTGGATTTTTCAGCATTATTTGTGCTTGTTTATTGTTATTTATTTTTTGTTGTGAATTTTAGCATGTTCTGTATAGATTTTTCTCTCCACATTTTTTGTGAGTCCTAGTGTGTTTTTGTGCATTCTGTGGGAAATTTGAGTACAAAAAACTTCAGAAAGTGTGCTTCTGCCTGAGTCTTTTTTTTTTTCACTCAAATTGCATTATGTCTCTCTTCTGATGTTTGGAAATAAAACTAACTAAATAGATAAAAACTAAAAAAAAAAAAATCTTGTTAATGAGGTTATTCTTTTACAGTTTAACATAATTCACAATTTAAAAAAACGTAGGTTAATATTCTATAATACAACATCCACAAGATGTTCAATGTGTGTTTTGTACTTCCTCTGTTTGACCTGTTGAACTGCACAGACGAGCCTTTAGGGGAAACAGTGACAATGAAATTCCCTTTTCAACCTCTGCTATAGCTAATGTGGTCAGGACTGTATTTAAACACACACACAAAAAAACTCAACTCACTATTTAACACAAAACACACAAGTTAAAAATGAAATCACAGAGCTGTTTCAGTCTTCATGTTATCTTCTTCTTCTCCTCCTAATTTAGTTGTTCAGTGTTAGTAGAGTAAATATGTTTTATGGCAGATAGTTCTGCAAAATCAGCTTCTGCTCCTGCATGTGCTTCATAAACAGGGCTCATATCTTTTTTTAGTGTCTTGTATATCAAGTCATGCCCCATAACTACCTGTAATACAGGATCAGCTGGTCCATCTGTGTAGTTATGATGATAGCGCTTATCGTGAGAAAGAGGAATTGACAAATCACTGTCAAGATTAAACCTGTCACAGCTTTGACTTGCTGTTAGCATACCATCTCCTCAGTGTTTTACCAGTTTAGGTTTAACTTTCACTGCTGTCACTCATTAATTTAATCTAATCAAACTCCTGCAACTGGAGATCTGTGTTTGCCCCTCCCCCCATCCCTCTTCAGTGGACAACTTTATTTTTTAATTACAACTTATATTTAAGTAATACTTTCAAACTTTCTTGTATACATATACATAGAGCGAGGGCTCATATATACACAAATGCACAAGGACAGGATGAGACAAAGCAGTGGAACAAACACACTGAGTGATTTGCTGTTGAAAATATAACAAAAGATGTGGAAGAAATGACAACGATTAAGACAAAGACAAACTCTAATTACATATTCAGCACTTACTTACTTACTTAATGCCTATCTCCCCTTCCTGGGATATAGGGCGCTGACAAGGTCTTTCCATCCTTCTCTGTCCTGGGGGAGTCGTTCCAGCTGTATATTACATCATGTTTGATCATAACTTGTAATATGATTCACTTTTTAGAGTCACACAGACCATGTTACTAAATAAAACAAGTGCCTGGTACAACAAACCCCACCCCTCAGACACATTTGATCTAATTTGCCCTATTTATTATCAGTGCAAAAATGCATTTTTTGTGACTGTGTGTAAAGCAATTTCCATTTATATATATTTGAAAACTATTCTTTTCTGCAAGAATTTGACTCTGTCGTTGTACAATAAGTGTTACTTTCCACCAGACACTTCACAATATGTCTGCTCTGTATAATGCTCCAGTTAATCTGTTTTAAACAATAGTAATTAGTTTAATGTGTTTTTCTGTTGGTAGGGGAATATTTTCCTGCTGACAGAGAAGCATTACAGCATTCTGGTGGACATAGAAGTATAGTAATGCTGCTTGTTTGTTTGTTTTAAGAAATAGTTCAAAATCTACATGGATTTGTGATGTCGTGTTTTTCCTTAAGATTGAAATAATTAGATAAACATTGAAATGATCAATGGGAAATGTTAATGTAGTAGCCTATGGCATCATTTTATTCCTTATGTAGAACAGCTGACAATCCAATGTGTTTTTTATTGTGTTTTGTGACGTCTTATACCTCTGCTATATGTCTCAGGGTTTGTCTTACTTTTTTGTACGTTTGGAAGATTTAATACAAATACACTGATTAAAAATAAAAGAAGAAGAAATATATAGTGCAAGATCTGGCATTACTGTACATTTTGTAGTTTTATTAGGTAGAGAAAATATTTCCAGTTCATTGTGAAAGTGCTAATGCCAAAGTCAGGGTGATTGATGAGAAAAAAAGATGTGATGGATTGATAAACAGGTGACATGCAAAGTTCAAGGCTGATGCCGGTACCCATGTTATTTATCATTTTGTCTTGTTTCATTTTTACTTACTGGAGGGAAACAATACACTAGAAAAAATGCCTCTCTAAAAACCAGTTTATCTATCTATCTATCTATCTATCTATCTATCTATCTATCTATCTATCTATCTATCTATCTATCTATCTATCTATCTATCTATCTATCTATCTATCTATCTATCTATCTATCTATCTATCTATCTATCTATCTATCTATCTATCTATCTATCTATCTATCTATCTATCTATCTATCTATCTATCTATCTATAATATAGTAAATATACTTCTAGTTGATTCTACAAATCAGATTGTGTGAGGTGACTTACAAAACCATGTGTTTCTAAATGGACATATAAAGTGTGTTAAAGCATAGGAAGAAGAATCTATTGCATTATTAGTTTGTGTTAAAAAAAAATAAATAAAAAAAAAAAACTTTTACTTATAATAATAACTTTTACTTCTTCCCACTTCTTTTCGAGTACAAAACTTTTTTTTTCTCTTTGCCATTTTGATTGATGTTTTGATGATTTTGTGTACTCGAAATAAAACTGAACTGAAATGAAGTCTAAAAAGCATAGAATTTGCTTTTAAACCGTGTTAAATGTGATAAAAATAAGACAAGAGACGGAAATGAAGTACAAGTACCTTAAATTAACTGAACAGTGTAGTATTTTGTGTAAACATGGTTGTGAAATTAAATATAATGGTTTTAAGGGAGGGTCTGATTTGTCAAATGTTGATAATAATGTAGGTCAGAGGATGGGGGGGTGGGTGTAAGTCATAAACCCATATGCACTGTGCTGCTCTGTTCTGCTTCAGTCTTAGAAACATTTACATTTTGCAGCCTGTCCGATAGTAACCTCATCTCTGCAACGTGTATTTGACTATGTATCGAGTGGGGGATGGGCTGAGTTTCACAGCATCATCTGTCAAGAAAGAGCCTCAGAGTGTTTATACTTATTGCAGGACACCCCCCCACCCCCACCACCACCTTACTCATTTGGCTTGCGTGGCCTTATATGGAAAATGGCCTTTGTGGTGTGAGCTGTTTCAGCCAATGGGATGCGTCAGGGAGGGGAAGTGTGTCTAGAGGAAGCTGGCTGCCTGGCTCTGGGTGGGGTCTTCTCAGGGGAGGGAGGGGCCGAGGCCAGCCGGCTTGTGTTTGAAAATGAATGATATGCTGCTGCTTGACTTGTAGACACAGAAGGATCAGGACCAGTTACACCACCAAACTGAGATCTGAGCATTTTATTTAGAAGAAAAGCAGTTTTTGGGAGAAATCAAACAAGCGGAAGATCTCATTTTCCAGCGATGCAATGTGAGTAAAACACTGAATATGTGGACTGTGCTATTTTATTATTATCAGGATGGTTTTATGTGGTATGAATGAATGAGAAGCAGTCTTTTCCACAGGTGGGGTTTCCTACTTTCATCTATTTCCTTATAATATATTGTCAAACTAACACGATTTTAAAGCTTAAATTCAATAATATACAGAATTCAAGATGATCTAGGTGGATATCAGAGGTATATTTTCCTATGCTGCGTCTCTTCTCTCAACATGAGGAGCCGGTTCCTCCATGAAGGGTGGAACCCGAGCAGCAGATCTATGCGGATCTACCAGAAGGACACGGATGCTACTCACTGCTGTTTGAATATCTGTAGTGGTTTACAGCAAATATTAGAGCAGGAATCACTTATAGGGTGTGAACAGAGAGGATGATGGGGATCATTTGATTACGCCCAGTTGTAAAAAAAAAAAAAAAAAAGATGTTGTTGATGATGATGATGATGATGATCAGGTGAAGCAGCAGCTCAGCATGAACTGACAGAAAATCCAGTTCATTTGCACAACATCAAATCTCTCCAATGTCACGATGAGTTTGCGACAAAAGCAGAGACTCTAATGCATGGGTGCAGAAGTAAAGAAGGGAGGGGTGAGGTTTGATTTCTGTTGTGTGGCAGGGGATTAACCCAACTGAAGTTTTGTCATTTGCATACATTAGTTTTGTTTTGGGGGCAGCCCCTTGTTTTATTTTTAGTTGAATGCATGTTTCTAAAAACCCAGGCCTCTGCAGTTCATTTGGGATTTCAGTGTTGGTGCATTTCCATTGGATGCTTTTAGTTTTGTGAATGAAACCTGTCATCATCTGCTGTTGACTGCACCAGTGCATTTGCCATAAGTGGTGTTTATTTGAGCTAAATCCAACAGGTTAGTCCTCCTCTGTGTTGGTTGTGTTGGCACATTAGATTGATACTAAAAGCAAGCAGAGAAAGAAAGAATGTCAGTGACCAATTAACTGGTTTCACTGTTTGATTTATACCAGTGGAATGCGTTGTTGGCTCAACTCACTGCAAAAAGCAAAATATTGCCAAGTGCATTTTTCTCATATCTAGTTAAAATATGTCATCAGAGTTAAAATAAGACCTAATGACATA
Organism: Siphamia tubifer; assembly: GCA_020466265.1. Classification (NCBI taxonomy): domain Eukaryota; kingdom Metazoa; phylum Chordata; class Actinopteri; order Kurtiformes; family Apogonidae; genus Siphamia; species Siphamia tubifer. The sequence goes on from CM035786.1 coordinate 11,367,328, forward strand.
AAGAGTATTTTTGGAGGCGGTCGACTATGGATGATGTGATGGTATCTGTAGTTAACATTTTGTCATTTAGAGAATAATCCTGATGTGCATCTTTTTAAATAATAAGGAAAAAGGGGAAACACATTGGTCTAGTCCAGGGGTGTCAAACTCATTTTAGTTCAGGGGCCACATTAAATCAAATTTTATCTGAATTGGGCCATGCCAGTAAAATAACATAATATGTAAATAAGGTCAACTTCACATTTTCCTCTACATTTTAGAGGGAAAAAAAGTTAAATTATTAAAATATAACTGTAGTTTCAAACAATGTGAATAACATGAATAAACTGACACATCTGCAGAAAACTAAATGCAATTTTAATAAGATCATGTCTATGTTTATCATTTACACATGTCAATTACAATGTGCAGATTATTTATTACAAATGGACCAAACATTTAATTAACAGGAAGAACATTATTAAAGTAACACTTCAGACATTTCAAAAGGTTCGTATTTGTTCAGGTTATTCATGTTTTTGTGAAATGATTTTTTTTATTGTAAATACAGTAAAATGACATGAAAGTATTTAAATTAACAAAGAGCAAAATGTAGAGTTGTGAGTTCTAGTTTATTATGGTGATAGTATTGTACTCATCTGATCCATTTAGAGCTGTATGTGTGGAACCTGAAATAAAATCATCAGTTTCTGTATTTCACAAATTTATCCCAGTGGTTGGACTGGACCCTGGGCCAGATGTTTGACACCCCTGGTCTAGATCATGGACTGTATATTGTCTAGATTTATACCAAATCTACATGAAAACATCTCTCTATGTCTCGCTCTGTCTATATATATATATATATATATATATATATATATATATATATATATATAAATCTTGACAAAAATAATAACATTTAACTCATTAAATGTCTTAGTTCAAGTGCAATTATCTACCAGTGCAAGATGAAAATTGCACTTACCAACTTTTCTTTACATAACAAAATATTATGTTGAGATTACAGAATGATAAAATTCTTATTTTAAGTAGAATGTTCTAGTTTCAAGTCTTCATAGTAAGATTTTTTTAAGTGTGAGCATGCATGTGTGTGTGTGTGTGTGTGTGTGTGTCAGCAACAATGTGTAATACACGTAAAAAATGTCTTGATGGAAAACAGTTCCTGTGTTGGCTGTAATATTTCTTAAAATTAATTAAGTAGTTAGCTCTGTAGTTACCGTGGAAACACTATCATCTTGTACAACAATAATTCACCATCAAATTAGATCAATGACAAGAGTTGAGACACTTGATTTATGCTCAGTTAATTATATTTTTCTGGTCAGTATCTTTACTGAGTTTTTCCTCATTACATAATAAAATAAAAGCAAATATAAAGCAAGAGGCTGGAGAGACATGACTGGAAGGTTATACCATCTGTAACAAAAATAAAATATGGTTTCTGTTCCTTCACATATACATTTCATTATATGACAAGCACATAAACAAACAGTACTGTCTCTGACAAAAACAACAGGGGATTGGACCATGTTAGTTAATTATATTTATAGTTATTTATTCTCCAGTTTTCTCATAACCTTTGAATTCGTTGTGGATTTTCATGACCATCTAAATTACAAATAGGATTTTCAATGAAAAATGCAAAATACAGAGGATAATATTATGATAAATGACAATACGTCACTTAAAAATGGGGGGGGGGGGGGGGTCAATTTGGGAACTACCAGAAAATAACACTGGGTCTTTATGGGTTAAATACAACTGTGTGCAGATGTACACAACATATGCTGAGATATACTGGTCAGATTTAAAGGATCTTTGGTGGGGCGTCACCCTCTACGTCCAATCCTGATGACAGTAACACATACAGTCACAGGAAAAATATGAATCAGAATCCGATTTTACCTTATTGTCCTGGAGGAAATTTGTCTTGGACTTCAGGTATCTGTCAGTAGAAGTGTCTGTACCTAAGTAGAAGTACAGATACTTGTTGTAAATAGTGTTACCAAACTGGTTAGTATTTAAAGTGACCTCCCTTTAGCTTCAGTGTCAGATTGGCAGCACTAATCTTCTGCTTTTTAATACACGTCAGATGTTTCTTGTGATGACAACAGAGGCCAGACTTTTGCCTGGAACAGAAATGCACTTGATGATTACCTGCAATTATTTTCATCAGGTTTTGTTTGTCTGTTACCAAGAAAACTACAAAAGTTATGGAAGGATTTTGATGAAATTTTCAGAACACATTGACACTGGCACAAGGATCAAATTATGACATTTCGGTGACGCAGGTAAACTATGATGAAAGTGAAAACATTTTAATTTAGTATTTATTTGTAGTTTTTCAGGTATCATGATAAAAAAACAAACAACAACCTTAATTTATAGTAGGACTGCACGATATTGGAAAAAATTAATTATTTTTTTTATTGATTTTTTTTTTTTTTTTTTTTTTTTTAAACCCTGCATTATAAATATAAATAAAAAGCAATATAAAGCATCCTCAGGACTATATAACAGCTGTGTGATGTTGACACAGTCAAACAGATTAGTGGTCAACAGATTAGAACATACGTTTCAGCATCATTCTTCTTGTAGCCAAAATAATTAAATATAATTAATAATTTTTTAAAGAAATGAATAAACTTGTAAATAAATACTAAATAAAATAAATCAGTAAATAATAAAATTTTTAAAAATAACAGAAAATGATTAATAAAATACAAATAAATAAAACCAAATCAATCAAGGAAAAGAAAGAAAGAAATAGAAAAATAATTCCACAGAACTGATGTTGCTTTTCTTTCTGTCAGCGAGCCAAAAATATGTTTGAATTAAACCAAAAATAAATAAATAATCTGCCAATGGAACACGTGACATTTATTGCTTCAACATTTACCTTGCTGGGTCAAACATTTTTACCAACAGTCTGGACTAGGGCTGCACAATATAAAAAAAATTATATTGCGATTTTTTATTTTTTTTTAATTATTTTTAACCCTGCGATATATATTGCCATATGAAAAAACACTCAGGAGTAAATAACAGCTGTGCAAATGCTCAAACAGAGTAGTGGTCAACGCAGAACATACATTTTAGTATCATCCTTCTTGTAGTCGAAATGAATAAGACAAATACATCATTAATAAAATAATAAAAAATTACATACAAATAAAAATAATTTAAAAATAAAAATAATTGCAGGACCTGTGATGTGAGTATTATTGCACACACGTACGATGTCGATGCTCTCTAACCTGGACTCACAAACAAGAATCCAGCCAATAAATAATTTTGCACATATTAACCATTTTCACAGGCAATAGAAAATCCCAAGCAATACAACAAAATGTTAGAATACTCTCCACAAATGATCAATAAAAAAAGAACCAGTATGTGTATTTCAGCTTCAGACTGTTAGTACTTTTAATGCATGACAACAATAAAATAATCCATAACCAGTTGTTGGCGTCACAGTAGAGATCCTAACATTTCTGACATTCCACAGACGCCTATTGCTGCTGCACAACATTAAAACACAATGATAGATGTTCAGTAATTGACTGATTTATTTCTTCTTTCTTTCTTTCATTAAGATGTTGAGCTCCATAGTTAACCAGTTTCTACGATGTGCAGAACAGTTCATTCTTAACTCGCAAACTGTGCTTTTAAGCATCAACATGTGTTGGATTGAAATCTTTATTTTTCAAACATGTAGAAAATGAAATCAATACAAATCAAGCACCAAAACATAAATAATGATGCACAAAGAATTGATAAGTAAACAAAATGACAAAAAAACACACACACATATAATAAATTAAAATAAATGAAATTAAACATGCTTGGAAAGGAGTAGGAAGAATCAAATATTACATAGCACTCCTACTCCCAAATCTTTATTCCCTATGATTTCTATAGTAATTGTTTTATATGACTAGATAGACTTTATTGTTAAAATACAACAATGCACTATAATATATGAGCATCTCCTTTCAGTCAGTACAACATAAAAAACAATGCATTACTAAAATAAATAATAATAATAATAAATAAGTAATAAAATATGTAAGATATATAAAAACAATTTTTTTTAACAGTCGACAGATATAAAATGTTTTGATGATGCAAATGACAGCCCTACTTTGTTAACACACTCTTTTTTTTGGTCTATTTTCCATTAACACACAGCATCCATATAAACCATTCACATTAAATGGAACTCTTGGTCACCTCACACACAATCAAATTTACAAAATCAACTATTTTTAATATATATCATATACATTCACTGCAAATACAGGATTTAATAGATGCGATAATATCTCCTAATAATACCTTATTGTATGTATTCTTCTGCAAGTGTGAGATATTTGGACTCAAATTAAGAAAAATACACATGGACAGATTTAGATTTTTTCCAGTGTGGGTCTTTATGGGTTAAAAATCTTCCACTATTCAACTCTTAACCTATTAAATGAGATGATGATTTTACTTTCTGTTCCTGAGAAGTTCATGGGAAGGCTGTAAACGTATCCTGTTAGTAATATGAGTCAACCAAAGTTTTGGGGAAAGTGGATTATGTCAAACCAGGAAGTAAAAGTAGAGCAGAATGGATGAATCAGTCAGGATTCGTTGTTGATCAGTGACTTTTATGTGAAGGCTAATATTAGGGGGTTGTCACAGTCACAGTGGTGTACCCTGCTCGGTTTTCAGGATCTGAACGTGATGCTCTCATGTGATTATCGCTCATCAGACCAAAATGGACACAGTGTTTGAAAGCAGGACGGGATATAAAAAGATGGTGGGGGAGGAAATGGCCTAAAAGCGATTTAGCAGTGATCAGACCTCTCATATGACAGACCTGGTGTGTACGAGTCACTGAACCTTTTTTAAAGAATGACAAGGGCGTCTCATTCCAGCCCTCTAACCCCCCCCACCCCCAGGCTAGAAGACCATAACAATGATTCAGACTAAAGAAAAGAGAACAGAGAAGCACATCTGGCCGCCTCCGCCCTCCTCAACCCACAGCTCTGTCCTAAAGAATTTACATCTGCATTAGAAGCAAAATGGAAGATTTACGTGTGAGATCATTTATTAGTGATAGTTCACAAGACATTGTGGACGGAGAAACAATAAGACATGAATTAGACTAAACAAAAACAAACCAGGAACTATAAAAGCGTTCAGAGAGCCCCCCCCCCAAAAAAAAAAAAATGTCAAAAATGAGCATCCCGTCACATTGGGCTCCCAGGCTCTTCTGAGTATACACATGACTACCAAGAGTTTTCACAGAGAAAAAGCCTGTCAATTCAGGCATCCTCAGCCAGATGTGCAATTGACTTAGACGTAAGTAATACTTTGCAAGTATATTTATTTTATCGTGCCTTTGACCAGTAAACATATAAACAATCACATGCGATTTTGACGTTAGTAAGTTTTCAGTAAATTTTGTATAATATGAACGTTATGCACATGAGTTGCCTGGGTGTTATTGTTCATGTTAGTTCAAATGACGCAAACAATAGCCTACCTTTTGAGTAAGTAAATCTAAATACAATATTAGAAAAATTCAATATTTTTTAAAAGTCTATCTATTACGGGAGCATTATATGATATCAATAGTAATGTTTCCAAATTCAAAAGAACATATTTTGACGTAATAATGTGAATTTAGAGAGATTATTGTCAATTTTGGCCGCTGGTCGCTCATTTCAATAGGGATGCCCATTTTGACAGAACACCAGCAACAACATAACTCCTCCACCAATTACTTGGCAGAGTAACGACACCAACAACAGTAATGACACACAACGCTGCTGACAACATCATGTTAGAATGAAAACGTACTAAATATAAAGATCAACTAAACAATATGAATTGATTGGGGAAAAAGATAGAGGGGGGAATAAGAGGGAAGTGATAAACCTTGCTGCCCTCGCACAAATTTTACCTGATTTGCCCGATTTTTTTATCATTGCAAAAACACATTTTTTGGTGACTTTGAACTTTGACCTACATTCACCAACATTTCATGGAATCTATTCTGGACTACTTTGCACCTTTCATGGAAATTGGTCCAGTAATTTTGCATAAACCTGCTGACAAACAAATAAACAGACTCAAACACAACACCCCTCTCCCATTTGGGTGGGTGGGGTAATGGTCACAACAACAACAGAAGAACATAAATATATAATAATAATTACGTAAATATTTTAATTTGTTCTTTTTATTGTTATTGTGGTGGTGGAGGCAGCTACAATACAACAATATTTAATATTTATAATAATATATTTGTATCACTTCCTGTCAGATTGAATAAATATGGTGATTATTGGCCATGACAATGATTCAGACTAAAGAACAGAGAAGCACATCTGCCCGCCTCCACCCTCTTCAACCTACAGCTCTGTCCTTGAAGAATTTACATCTGCGTTTGGTAGGAAAATAGAAGCTTTATGTGTGAGCTCATCCTCTGACATCTGTGTCCTTGGCTCAGGCATCAGTACTGAGCACACCAGGCCCTAAAACATCACCACAGTAAACATGCTCACAGCACTGTCAATGATCATAAAAAATACACTGGGAAAAAATCTCAATCTCACAAAGTTTATTTTTCTAATTTCTAGTCCAAATATATCTCGTCACACTTAAAATCAGAAAGAATCACTGATTCATAGACAATAGATCTGGAAAATCTGATGTCAAGAAATGTTACCAAATAATTATCTTTTGTTCCATTGGCTTTTTTGCTTAAGTCAAGCAAAAATATCTTGTATTATTGAAGTAAGTGATCATTTCTGGCTTAAAAGTATTAGTGAAAGACATAAGATGACAGGTTTATAAATGGTAACGTAAAGGTGGCGGTGATGGAGTATAAGATGTAACAAGATGGAAGCTATGGAAAAGATCTGACAAGACAAAAATAATTAAAAAAAAAAATTAAAACTATATAAAACATGAAAACAATGCAAAAGGGGTAACAAGACAAAATGGATGCAAAAGAAACAAAACAAGGAGTATATAAAAGATACAACAGGAAGAAAACCAAAACAAGCAACAAGACAAAAATTATAAAAGACAAGAACAATATAAAATAGAAAAGGTGAAAATGATATAAACAACACAAGATATGCATCAAGATGAAAATAATATAAAACACAATATAAGAAGAAAACTATAAGAGGCAACAAGATGTCTACATTTGTTGAAACTCTAGGTGTTGAATAAATATGTTCATTGCATATATATTCGTATTTTTTAGGATATTTAATCACATTTTTTATGTATTTTTAAATTTGTTTAGATTTTTTTGTTAGATTTTTTTTTGTGAATTTTAGCAAATTCTAATTCAAAACACTTTATTTATCCCCAAAGGGTAATTTAAAACAGTGAAGAGTCAACAATGTCAATATAAGTGCAAGTATAAAAGTGTAAAAACCACAAGTTAAATAAATAATTTAAAAACACAAAAAAAAACATCCTATGGAGCAACAAGTGCAAATGAGCAAAAGACAGTCATATTAACATCAGCATTCTTTATGCAGAATGTCAGGAATGCCTACAGCGTTCCCACACATGAACCTGTTTTCCCTAAATATCAGGTGGGAACTTCACTTGTCACATATGCATCAGGCTCTGAAGCAGGACTGAAAATATTTTTGTTCCTGCCCTTTGACCCCTTTGTGGCGCCTGGTTGTTTCCACCAGCCCGTCCCTAATTGTCCTGATAAGTGTCTGCTGGTGGTCCGCCCTCACAATGAGCAGAGCAGGCCGCTGGTATGTGTTTTCAGCCCTGCTGGATAAACACAGCGCCACAAACCCAGATCAGACGGCCTGGACGTCCACTGACAGAGGGGGTTCTGCCTGAAATGCTGCTCAGAATGGGGGGTGGGGTGTCTTTTGTTGAGGAGGATTTAACGTGGTTCCTGTGATGAGGTCATAGTAAAGTATCTATCTATCTATCTATCTATCTATCTATCTATCTATCTATCTATCTATCTATCTATCTATCTATCTATCTATCTATCTATCTATCTATCTATCTATCTATCTATCTATCTATCTATCTATCTATCTATCTATCTATCTATCTATCTATCTATCATTTGCATATTGTAACATCACACTGTGGCGGACATATTAGATTGTGTAAGTTTCAGTAAAATTGAACTTTAAACATATTTACATGAATCTTTTTTGTGCTTTTGTCATCTTATCTTTAACTTAAACATTTAATATGTTTCAAGGGTGTAGGTTTGGCCTAAACTTTGGTACCCCCCCCCCCCCCCCCCCCCCCCCCCCCCCCCACAAATTCTCAGCAGAGCAGTTGAAGAACAGGAACACTTTACCTTTTCCAATGTGCAAATTCAGCATACACATACAAGACAAGAACTAAATAAAATATCTATTATTGGGGGTCTTCTGTATTATGCAGCAAACACAAAGACATAAAAAAATCTGAACTTCAGGTAAATAGTGCAATCTTTACATTAGTGGGATAATGTGCATTTAAGAGTTAAAAGATCCAGAAAATAACCAATAAATTAATATAAAATAACTATTGCACAATATAAAATAAACAAAAAGTCTGTATTATTGCAGTGTGCTTTGCATGTTTATGTTTATCTGTCTTGGTCAACTGGCAAAACTAAATCCAACATGTAAGCATGAATGGTTAGAACGTTTACCCACATTTGTAATCATTTTACAGGGCTACAGTACTCCACATTAAAACAGGGGGGGGACACACTTAGCTAAACCTCACACTCTGAATGCTATTAATTTTGTTACGTGATTCTGTGAGCACTATACTTACAGCCGCGGTAGTGAAATATATTCTAATGTCCCGTTTCTTTTTCGGTGGTATTGTCTACGGAGTTTACAGCATTAAAATTCGGACAAATCGGGGGGGGGGGGCGTTTCCAGCACATGGACGTCTGTGCGCATGTGCGGATCAGCAGTGCCCCACGAACCATCAATCTGTCGCAGCCAATAAAAACAGCGGATATGGGTCGTCATATCATCGAATCAATATTGGAACGTGGCAAAAACAAAATGTGAACAAATGTAAAATAGTTTTTATTCATGTGTATATGTGTAGTGTGTTGAACATAGTATTTAAAAATGTTCAATGAATGTAGATTTTTCCTCTATTAAATTGAAATGACAAATATTGGTAGGCAGAGTCCTGCACGGTTCTGATTTTGACATACCGCAACCGCCCATACTCGTCATGTTCAAACTCGTATCCGACCCGTTTTCCGACGAGAAAAAAAAAAATCCGCACCCGAACCGACCCGCTATAAATGAACCCGATATCCGACCCGAACCCGGAAGAAAATGTCAGATAGCCAAACTTAAATACAAACATTTATTGCCACGAATATACTGAACAGTGACATAGCAAAGGCAGAGCCAAATAAAAATGTTGTTAAACAGTAGCAGACAAATAATAAACTCAAAAAATATTTTTATCCGTGAGCACACACACACACACACACACACACACACACACACACACACACATGCTTGAAAAACGCATCAAGAAGGAAGCCGACAGGAGGCAGCTATACAAGTCCAAACTAAAGAACAGTTTTTAGCCTATGAACCGCAAATTAGACCCGTGATCACCCACGTCCGACCCGAACCGAACCCGTATCCGACACAGCACATTTTTCACCCGTTTCGTGAAAATCTGCGGTTCACCCACGGGTACCCGAACCCTACTCTGTTGGTAGGGACTATTTGTTGGTTGTGACATGTCACGACCATCTATATAAAAACCTATGCCCATGATATGTTTAAGAGGTTTTTATCCAAAGAAGCAGCGTACACAAATATGTCCTTATCTATGCAAACTCAAACTAAATAAACTTTACTTCCTTATTAAACCAGCTGAGGACCGCACCTTTAAACTGGATTTTCTTCTCTACTTTGAATAGAAACATGCCCTGCAATAGTGTTTGGACAGAAGGGGCACATGTCCGCCATTTACTGGTGCAAGGTGGAAACCAGATTTGACTCTATCTATTATGGTCTCTTCCATTCAGTTTTTATGCTTATTGCAGTATTGCGACATTACCACTTACAGTTAATTCAATATTTTTTTATAAAATCCCTTGATACAGTAGCTTCATTCCAAATCAACTGTGGCAGTGTACAGAGGCAATTACCTTTGTGTGGTTTCTTCAAATGCAAACTGGAACTAAGTGTAGCTCCAGGTTCATGAATCTTTCATCAAACATTTGTATGAATATTTATATATATGATGTAAAAACAAAGGTGAATTGTATCTTTCTGTGTTTAAAATCTAATATCTTCATTGTTAAATTAGTATTGTTTTATTTTTTGCTCTTTGTTTAGTTTTTGTGTGTGTCAATTTCTTCTTTTTAAAAACAGGCAGTAGTAATTATATTGCTGTCTAGTTTTTTTTAATTGTTTTTTTATATTTGTATGAATATTGATACGTGAGGATGTAAAAATAAAGGTCAAGAGTATTTTTTGGCATCTAAAATCATATGTCTTGTTAAATTGGTCAGTTTGGGGAGGGGTTGCTCTTTGTTTATTTTTTTTTGTGTGTAAATTAGCTTTTTAAACAGGCATTAATGATTACATTGCTGTAAATAGAAGTACAACCTCTGAAATAGCATGAAGAGTAAAACTATTTCCTCACCTTCATTGACATAATTAAACTCAGTAAATAGTATATTCAGCTGAGGTTTTTTTTACACTGATTTATAATCAAGAAAGTCAAACTCCAAATATTCAGGTTGATTAATAAGTTTGCACATTTAGCTGCATATTAAAACCGTATCTGCAGAGTCATGTTATAGATGAAGACTGTATATGTTGTGTTTATTCATCAAAGTTTAATCATTTCTAACTTTAAATGATAGAATTGTACACTAAAATATGTGGAAGATGTATTTCAGTTGCAGACAAGGATGTGCAAACACAAACTAACGCTTCATCTGTGAGAAAACTAGTGTGAGCTGACAACAATAACACACTACTGTGGGTCATGTGATGATTTTGACTCACATACTTGTGTTACTCATTCAGTTGCAATTAGACCAGAGTGTCAAAGTCTTAAAACTGAGTTTAAGCGTCACTGGATTGAACCGAGGTGTGAACACAAGGTCAACAAGTGTGCATTTAACAAGAGACAGTAAATTAAAAAATAAATCTCAAAAGAGCAATGGAACGAATGAGGTTTTGTTGTTTTTTATTTTTGTTCTACAATCTATTAAGTTTGAGGAGACAATATCGTGTGTGTATTTTCATTAATTTATTATAACGCATATGACCTGGATATACAAGAATACAATCAACAGAATATAGTCATACAAAAAATATTAGACCACCCCTTGTTTTCTTCATTTCTTCTTCATTGTAATGCCTGGTACAACTAAAAGTACATTTGGTTAGACAAATATAAGGATACGCAGCAAAAATCTAAATCTTACTAAGTGTGTTTTTCTCATTTCTAGTCCAAATATCTCATCACACTTAAAATCAGACATAAAGAGTAACTTTTCAATGTGAAAAGTGTGATAAGAATGTATTTTTAGACGATAGATCTGGAAAATCTGACTTCAACAAATCTGACCAAGATCATTTTGACTTGTTCCATTAATTCAGGATTTTATTTTCATAATCCTTTGATGTATACTGGTCACTGCAGTGGACGCTGTTCTCTTGTATATTCATGGGTTTTGTTGTTTTAGTTCCATATGAGTCAGTTCATATCATTACTGTAACTGGTCTGTTCTTAATACCTGATCTGCACTAACATCTTTACCTGGAAATCAATGTGTTGTTGTTGTCAGGCTGTAATTAACAGTCTCTTCTTAAACAAAAACCGTATTGAAAAGGTTTTATTTTATAGTGTTATTTCATAGTGTGTTTTAAATACATGTTTCTTTGCTTCAAAGCTTAAACATGAGTTTTCCAGTTGAGTGGACATGTGTGTAACTTCATAAAAATAGGTTCATTAAAAAGATTTCAATCACATTGCTTTTTTCATGTCCAAAGAGGAATAAAACACTTAGGGAAAAAAGCTTGACTAAGATTCTCATAATTCATGCTTTCAAGCAAAAAAAGAAAAAAAAACTATTTAGATAGTTTCTGATAGATAGATAGATAGATAGATAGATAGATAGATAGATAGATAGATAGATAGATAGATAGATAGATAGATAGATAGATAGATAGATAGATAGATAGATAGATAGATAGATAGATACTTTATTGATCTCCAAGGAGAAATTTACAGCACCATCAGCTCAAAAAGTTGAAACATAAGGGCATGCAAGTCGAATAAAATACAATTATCAGAAATTAGTTAAGTAATAGAAATAAAATCAAGTACTACAAGCTGAAAAATATAAATAAAACAGGAGGTAGTGATGGTAGGGGGATGATTTAAAAAGAGCAGACACATGTATTTGATAATAAATGGCTTCACCAACCATTGACCATGAGTGAAAGAAATGTTTTTTGTATTATCCTTAATATTCTCTGAAAAATAGACAAAGAATCATAAACTCTGCTAGGGCATGTGTAAACTTATGAGTGCGACTATATGTTTTTATTTATTACCTCAAGGAGGTTACGTTTATTACCAAGGAGGTTATGTTTTTGTCTGTCTGTAACAAGATAACTCAAAAACTTATGGACGGATTTTGATGACATTTTCTGGATGTGTTGGGAGTGTCACAAGGAATAAATTATTACATTTTGGTGATGATCCGGAAGAGATCCTAGATGCTGGATCACTTTGAAATTTTACATTGTGGTAAATGGAGAATACATTTCAAAGTGATCCAGAATCTCTTCTGGATCATCACCAAAATGTAATCATTTATTTCTCGTGACGCTCCCAACACATCCTGTAAATTTCATCAAGATCCGTCCATAACTTTTTCAGTTTCCTTGCTAAATAACAAACAAACTCTGGCACAAACATAACCTTAGGGGGGTGGTCTGCCTTGGCGGAGCTGTGTTCTGAGTACTTTTCTAGTTAATTTATTGGCATGTTTGGAAAAAATCACAAAAATTCCAGACCCTGACATTTACGGTTCCTTTCTGTCTCTGTTCCAGTGGTCACGTGCGAGCCCACCACCACGTCTGAGGCCGTGGTGATGGAGCCTCCCAGAGAAGCTGCCTTCATGGAGTCGTCCTGCGGCACCGTCGATCTTGATGACTGCGTGGTCGATACAACCAAGTAGGTCCACACTTACCGCCTTAACCTGCTGTTTAACCCATTCATACATAATGCTCACTACAGTAGAAAGCTGTTCGACGCTATTGTTATTTTAGTCCCATATCAACCAAACACATTGGACATCTGTGGGCGGATTTTTTCCGATAACCGCCAGCTGCACCCCGCTGCCAATAGGGAGCCTAAGTCTCCGCCCCTTCCGGTCGGTCCACTGGGCCTAAGTTCGGAAAAATTTAACATGAGAGTGGATGAGGAGAAAATAATTATTTTCTGGTCCACTTTACTTTATGCCCTTTACTTTATCACACATTTGCTGTACTTCAATTAAATCATAACCAATGATGTGCGTTTGGAGTTTCTTTGATACGTGTTTTGTGATTTATTAGCGTGTAAAAATATGTAATTATTTGGACTCTGTTTGGACTACATATCAGACGTCGCATAGCTGACGTCACAGCAGAATCTTTCCCTGCAAACTTTTCAAAACCTTATACCGCCTTTTCTATTTTTCATTTGAAAATTCCTGTGTGCTTTGTGCCCCGGTGTAATCACAACACCATTTCCACATGTTCCCTCTACTGCTTCCCGGCTGACGAGAGCTTGTCCCGCATGCTGGCTCTCACTCGACCAACTATCTCTCCTATGGAGTAGCTGCCACTTTCCACATGCCCCGATTTAAAGTGGTTTTCTCCACGTTTGATGCTCTTGCCTTCGTCCTGAAAGAAGGAGGTGAAGGTCGCCAAAGTCACAGCCATTTTCAAAGAGTTTAATGGTGAAGCTTGGTGGTGACGTCATATTTGTGAGACGAACGTTGTAGTCCATTACTTACTCTCACATAAAACCTAACGTAACTTTTGATGCCTGTCCAAAGTGAGTGCTTTCTCAATGTGAAAATATATCTTTAAAATTCACAGACATCATATGTGAAAACCGTAGCACATTTGAAACGGGACCAGAAAATTACTTTTATCCCTCCATTGACTCATTGATTTTTTTTATGGCACTTCGGCCCCATTGCCCGGAAATCGACCGGAAATAGAATTGCGTCACTTAGGCTCCCTATGGCAACGAGTTTATTCACTTCAGATTCACGGTAAGATATCATTCCGCAGGTAGTTCGGCCACTTTGAAAGTACATATTTTCTACGTTGTAATGGCTATTTTATCTAATCGGTTTGAGTAGAAGCAGTGATAAGCTGTAATAATAACCTGTAGAATAAGCGTGACTATCGAAAAATATTTCCCTTCGGCCCGTCGGGAAATATTTTTCTGATACTAATGCGTGGGCAATACATTATCCCTTACAAAATGTTGAGCTCATTTGTCTCCTACATTGCAGGACCTATCATGTGACTATTGTGCATACATACATTGTGATGTCGATGCTCAAACAATATATTGTGCAGCCCTAGTTCGTTGTGACTTTTTTGTTGCGTCATTATGATAAATACTACTGAATGAATGACTTATTTGTTGTTACATTTCATTTCAGACACACCCTGGGGGGTTAAATAAAGTGTGTGTCTGTTATTATTCTATTATGTGGTTTTACAGACGCTAAAATTATAGGGCGTAGTTTGTAGACAAATATATCACCCGTACTCACATCCAGTAATGTCATGCTTTACTTGACTTTTTACACATTCAGTAAAGAAGCTTTAATTTGAAGTAAAAATCAGTTTTAAAAAAGTGAAATCTGCATTTCAGAAGGTGCCACG